>BLSF01000021.1:278047-561431 GCA_012862575.1 Parietichytrium sp. I65-24A
ACACACGCACACACAACGAACACACACTCTCTCTCTCTCTCCTCCCTCCTCTCTCTCTCCACCCCCCCTCCCTCTCTCTCTCTCTCTCCCTCCCTCTCTCTCTCACACGCACAATCACATCAATCACATCAATCACATGCAGAGATTACAGATGTAATCTGAGACAGAGCAAGAGGTAGGTGGCGGGCAGATCCCGAACGCCCGCGAATAGAAAGGAGGTTCGCAGCTTGGAGCAAGCGGCAAGCAGGAGAAGCAGGAGAAGCAGGAAAAGCAAGCAGGGAGCATTTGGAAGAGCAAGATGGGTTGCCTCGAGTCCAAGTTGAACGAAGCCAAGAGCAAGGTCGAGTCCGGCGACGCTCTGGCCGCGGCAGCAGACAAAGCGACCGATGCAGCAGCAAAGAAGGCCGTGGACACCGTGGCCGATGCTGCGGAGGAGGTCATCACCGAGAAGGTGAGCCGCAAGAGCCGCAAGAGCTCCAAGAGGGAGAGCAAGAAGAGCGGAAAGTACGACGACTTCTTGGCAGAGGCAGCTCGCGTGCACGAGGAGAACCCTGACAACTTGTGCGCCAAGTTCCTCACCAAGGACCTGTTCTACTCGTACACCCCAGAGCAGCAGGAGGTGTTGTACCGCTGCACCAAGACTGGTGTGGAGAACCCAGACAGTGGACTCGGAGCGTACGCCATGAAGCCAACCGACTACGAGGTGTTCTCCAAGTTCTTTGACCCCCTCATCCGCGCCTACCACAAGGCCGACAAGGGCGCCAAACACGAGACCGACTGGGATGCGTCCAACGTCGGAGACAACGGTGTGCTCGATGTCACTGAGCTCGGCCTCGATGAGCTCTCCATGCGCGTCCGCGTTGGTCGCAACCTTAAGCAATTCAACCTCCCAGGCATGATGAGCAAGGAGGAGCGCATCGAGTTCGAGAAGACCATGCTCAAGGCCTTCGAGAAGCTCATTGAAATGCCAGAATATGGCGGCAAGGTGTACTCCCTCACCCCTGACTTTGGCGAGGAGGAGAACCCAAACCTCATCGACGACAAGGAATACAAGCGCCTGGTCGATGCTCACATCATGTTCAAAGACATGGATGCTGATCCATACCTCAAGAGCGCTGGTATCTCCTCCGACTGGCCATATGGCCGCGGATGCTACGTCTCCGACGATGAGCAGTTCATCATCTGGTTCGGCGAGGAGGATCAGCTCCGCATCATGTGCATGAAGAAGGGCACCAAATTGAATGAGGTGTTCGACCGCCTTCGCGAAGCTCTCACTGTGGTCGAGTCCATCCCAGGACTCGAGTTCGCAACCAGCAAGAAGTACGGCTACGTCACCTCCTGCCCGTCCAACTTGGGAACAGGCATGCGCGCATCTGTACACATCAAGATCCCAAACCTCACCAAGGACGGCACTGACAAGAAGGCCAAGGCAGTCGCAAAGCCGCTTGGCCTCAGCGTCCGCGGAACTGGTGGTGAGCACACCCCAATCGGCAAGGACGGCACTGTCGATATCTCCCCATCTGCTCGTCTCTTCATCAAGGAGAAGGACATCATCGCCAAGTTGTACGAGGGCATCAAGCTCCTCATGGAGAAGGAGCACGAGGCTGCTGAAGAGTAAAGCGTTCAAATTTGTCTATGCCGATTCACATACCGTGTTTTTGTTTTGTTCTACCCCTCTTGTCACTCGAACAAATTGACCATTTTCTTTTTCAACATCCTTCCTGTCTTTCTTTCTTTCCACCCACGTCTCGCCATTCACCGCATTTTGGCTGCATTGCAAAGTCACATCTCTCCTCTGTCCAAGACGCCCTCTCCTACCCTTCTCCATAGGCTACATATAAGCCCCGATGACTGGCTGGTGAACCCTTTTCTAACACACACACAACACACAGCCAACTGAACTTGGGAGTTACTGGCGAGTACTGACTCCGAGTACGCGGACCCTGGGCTGCGGACACGGTGTTCCCGGCAGAAAAGTGAGTGTATTCTTGGAACCGTGACTGCACGAGCCAAGCACGCCGGTCGTTGAAAGAGCAGGTTGGTTGTGGGATTAGATGGCCGAGGAAGACCAAGTGGGCGCTGTGCTGCACAGCAGCCTGCTGAAAGTGGTGCGTGAGGACCTTGGATTCGAGGCGTGGACGCCAGTGCAACAAGCTGCGGTCCCGACGTTCTTGGCGCACTGTGATGTGGCCGTGGAAGCGTGCACGGGGTCGGGCAAGACGCTGGCGTACTTGTTGCCCACTTTCCAGATGATTCTCAGGACTCTCAGGGAGGATGCGTTGGCTCAAGTTGGAGAGAAAGCGTCCGAGGCCAAGCTGCTCAAAGCAATGGCCAAAAACCGGCGGAGGCCCGCACATTGGAGCGCCCTTATCGTGTCCCCTACGAGGGAACTGGCGCAGCAGATCTACAAGGTAGCGAAAATATTCGCAGACAAAGTGGGGCTGGGACTCATGCTATTAACTGGAGGGACGAGTGTACAGGAGGATATTGACAAACTTTCCTCTGAGCAGGTGGAAATCGTGATCGGAACGCCTGGTCGCGTGGATGACATTATGGGTCGCGCACAAGACACGTTGAGCTACAAGCACTTTGAAGTGCTCGTGCTAGACGAAGCTGACGTTCTTCTCGACATGGGGTTCGAAAGGACAATTACGAGTATTTTGTCTCGCCTTCCGAAGCAGCGCCGAACCGGCCTGTTCTCTGCCACTCAGACTAGGGAAGTCAAGGCTCTTATACGCGCCGGATTGCGCAACCCTGCGGTCATCTCTGTTCAAGTGCAGCAGTCCGAAGATCAGGCAAGCTCACGAAAGACTCCTTCCACGCTCGACAACTTTTCACTTGTGTGCGAGGAGCATGAGAAGCTGAGTAGGCTTTGCGCCTTTCTGGTGGCCAACAAGGAAAGCAAAATCATTGTCTTCTTTAGCACTTGCGCGAGTGTGGGATTCTTCGAAAAGTGCCTGGATATTCTCTTGAAGCAGCGCGACATCCCGATTCTTGGGCTTTATGGAAAGATGGTGCAAAAGAAGCGCACAAAGGTGTACGACTCGTACGTTGCATTACCTCGCGGAGTTTTGCTGTGCACAGATGTTGCTGCCAGAGGAATCGATATTCCGGACGTTGACTGGATCGTGCAGTTCGACCCTCCCCAAGACCCTAGTTTCTTTGTACATCGCGTCGGTCGCACAGCGCGCGCAGGCAGGAGTGGAAAGGCTCTTGTTTTCCTGCTGCCAAAGGAGACCGCTTATCTGAATTTGCTCGAGTCCCGCAAAGTGCCAATCGGCGAGTTTCCTGGCTCAGACGATCTGCAGAGTGATACGGTGTTTGCGGATGCGCTCAGCGTTGTTAAGGGAGCTGTCTACAAGGACAGAGACCTTCTCGAGCGCGGAACCAAGGCGTTTATCGCCTTCGTCCGTGCCTACAAGGAGCACAAGTGCCAGTTCATCTTTAGGCTCCAAGACCTCAACATGTCCAGTGTCGCATCTCTCTTTTGCTTGCTTCGTATTCCAAACTTGTCAGAGTTGCGCGAGACAAAGGGAATCTCTGGGTACACTGAGGAGTCACTGGAGACGGTAAACGCTATCCCGTTCAAAGACAAACATCGCGAAAAGCAACGTGCGGAGCGTTTTGAGTTGCTCAAGGAGAAACACAAAGTCGAGCGGGCTGCAAAGGCAGAGGAGAAAAAACAGAAGCTAAAACTCCAAAAGCAGCGCGCCGAGCAACCCAAGCGCCGGAAGCACTCGCGTCAGAAGGCTCTGTATCAGGAATGGGATGATCTTGCAAAGGAAGAGAGAATGTTCAAACGCTTTAAGAAAGGCAAGCTCTCCAAGGAGGAGTACGATTCGTTCCTGGAGGCCGTGTAAATTTACTGTTAGTAATCTTCTTGTCAGTTTCGCCACGCAAGAGTTTAAATCAACCTTTTCCTCCCTTCTCCATCGCAGCAAATTCCAGCGCATCCCAGCAATCGCTGCGCATCATGCGAGCACTTGACCCTTTTCAGTCATGATGCAAATTTTGCATCATGTATCATGTAGATTTGCACTTTTTCCAACGCTCCCCGGCAGTCCTACCATCTCGCCAAACCAGTTCTACACTGATTCCCAGCAGTCTATTCTCTAGCCAAGCACCCGCTAGCCCAGCTTAGCACCACGTGGAAGGTACGTAGGTTTCAGTCAGATTCGGTTAGGGCCACGGGTTGAGCTTGCGGCGGAGGCAAAGTGCCAACGTGTAAGGCTGGCAGAGCGTCCACCGAGGGCAGACGGCCGGGACTTGGCCGCGGGGGCAGTGGACAGTTGTAATGAGATGGATGTAGGTGGAGACGTAGATGGACGGTATACACACACTGCACACGTGATGTTTTCCACCCAGAGAGAGAGAAAGAAAGAAGCGAAAGCGTCGGGATAGATTGGCGAAGAGAGAAGCAGCGTGGAGAGAAGAAGAAGAGAAAGGAGACCGGAGGAAGTGGTAGAGATTGGGGAAAGTGGAGAGTTACAGAGTATAGACAGGCGTTGCGGATAGGGGAAACAGAGCCACGAATCAGAAGCCAAAATAAAATGTCGAAGGGATCAACCGCAGGAGCGACCTCCCAGAACGTGGGCAGCGGAGCGCCAACCCCTGGAGGAATGCGCAGCGCAGCAATGGGACGGCCTGCAGGAGCTAGCGGCCCAAGAAGGCGTCCGGCTGCAAAGGCTGCCGGAGGCAAGTCCGAGGGCGGGCAGCAGACAATGTCTCAGAGAGAGGCGCTGAGGTTTTACACTGATGATGCGCCAGGACTCAAGATCGGGCCAACCATGGTGTTGATGCTTAGTTTGTTGTTCATTGGTTTCGTGGTGCTTTTGCATATCTATGGCAAGATGACCCGCACCTCTTCGTAAAGAATGAAAAAAAGCACAGTATCATACGCTATTGACGGGCATCTTTTCAACAGAAGCAGCCAATCACTTTCGTTGACTATCTTCATCTCTTCGTAATCGGTGGCGGTTCGGGCGAGTGGATGCCTGCGCTAAATTTCTATGATATGGCCGTTTGGTTCTCCTTCCTTTTGGCAAGGGATGCAATCTGTGCGCTTCAATCGCTTTTGAAGTCTGAGCGTTTGTGTGCGCTTCTCCTGCCTCAACTCGTCACTTTCTTAAAAACTCCTCACAGTAAACCCATTTTTTTCTCCAAAGGGAATACAACTTTTGGCCTTTTCCACTTGTCCTCTTTTCGTCGCCTCTGCCGGACGCATCATCTCTTCGATCCATCATTTCCGTTTTGACTTACTAGGTCTTGAGGCAGCAGCTCTCTCTATCTATCCATCCATCCATCACTTTGTCAAAGTAGCGCTCGACGTTCGCGAGGCTGCAGAAAAAACACAAAATGAATAAATAAATCTCCTTTTTTTTGGAACTTGCCAATGTCTATGCAAGGTCTGTGAGTGATAGTAATAATTGGTAGCAAAAAAAAAGGTTATCAAACAGAGCAAAAACGTGGGCCACTTCGGGAATCGAACCCGAAACCTCTCCGACCCGAACGGAGAATCATACCACTAGACCAAGTGGCCGCACTACCAACTGGATGCTAGACCAGCACTTTTTCTTGAACAAAACCCTTGCTCGAAAAGCACTTCACGGAAGCCATGTCGCACCTTTGCTACAGCGTATACGCGGAGATCTTCACATCCCTGCCGTGCCTAATCGTGCGCAAAGCGCTGGCAAGTTTGGGCGGCAAAAACTGAGCCTAACACTAAGACCAGGGTTAAACAGTATCTTTTCGTCGAACAGTGTGCAGAAATATCTTCAGCACCTTGTTGTGAAAATTGCTTTGGAAAGTGCACGACGACGTATTGCTGGATTCTGGATTCTATTTCGATAGCACGAATTGAAACAGGAGATTGATTAATCAAAAAAAGGTTGTGCAAAGTACACTTCTTGCCGACTGAACGACAGGAGATGCTGTTTTGAAGATACAGTATGTACACGACTCCTTCCAATTTAAAAAGTTGGCGGCGGAGCCAAGGCGTGAACTTGGTCGAGACAACACAAGGAGTCCTCTACGCTTGCGCGCGAGTTCAAGTTGACCTCCTATGACAGTTTCGTTTCCCAAAGGCTGGCCAGAAATCTAGCGCGATGGTCTTGGTCGTGATGAGGTGCCATAAACGGGTCACATGCGAAAAGCGCAATGTTTACAACGACCTCGACTGGGAGCCCAAAGGTCATGTTGAGACCGGCGCACAGCTGATACGCAAACCGACATGACTGGACAGCCTTCTTCAGGTTGTCTTCGTGCATCTCTTTCAGGGTTGGGGGAACCGCTGCAAAGTTCGGAAAAAACTTTTGAACGGAACGATATCGGACGAGGGTCCGCAGGACTTGGCGTGCGCGGTGTTTCTTCAGCGTGTCAGAGTTAGAGTTCGCGTGCTGGAGAGCAAGCCTCAAAGCCAAATTATTGCTCGCAGCGGGGTTCACCCTTGCATCGTAAAGGAGCATATACACGCACATATAATTGCCTCCCTTCGCAGCCGCTTGAATTGCAGAATTATCATCTCTGGACGGGTCAACAGGAGTAGAACGGAGAAGAGTTTGGACTACTCTCGGATTGCCAATGTTCACGGCTATCAGAAGAATTTCGAAAAGGCACTCCTGGTCGAGCCCTGTGCAGAGCAGTTCAACGCAATCGATGTGTCCACCCTTAATTGCAAGACGTATGGCCTCGATCCTGCAACCCCGATCCAGTTCCTGCTCAGAATCCACGACTAGCTTGACCGCTTCATTATGTCCGTTTTGTGCTGCCCATCGCAGGGCGGCAAAGTCCATCGAATCAATTTTTGCGCCACGCTCTAACAGCACTGCCATGATATTTGTATTTCCGTGCTCTGCCGCCCACGCGAAAGCGCTGCTTTTCGCTTCCACCACGTCCACGCGAGCGTCTTCCAATAGAAGCAAAAGTACTGCGTAATGTCCCATCCTCGCTGCGCCTTGCAGGGCCATGTTATTAAGCGCGGAAGGGTTCACACGTTCGTCTTTCATGAGAAGCTCCACAAGATCTGCCACCCCGCTTGCCGCAGCCACACGAAGGCACTCGTCATCAGAATAGGTCGGGTCCACTCTTGCGTCAGCAAGCAGCACGGCGGCAGTTTCTACATGCCCATTCCCCACGGCCCAGCGCAAAGCAATGTTCTCGCTCGCACTGGGGTCGACGAACCCCCCGCGAATGAGATACTCGGCCACATCAGCCTCGCCCAGCGCGGCGCTCTTCCTGAAGCTTCCCTCCACGTCCTCCCAGTCCACTCGCGATTCCATCTCCTCGTCATCGCCGACCCGTGGGGCACTCGGCCCAAGCCCTCCTGACCGCGTCAGATCCGAGTCGGCCTCCAGCATACCTGCTCTCCTTCAAGTTTTCAAGTTTTCAAGTTTCGCGAGCTCCCAACGTGCCGAAACGATGCCCTCGCACTCGCACTTGTCGAGTGCCTTCCTGCACCTCTTCTGAGATCCTTCGAACTTGCCGCTCTTTGGCTCTCTTGCTCTCTTGCTCTGTAGCTGTGTTGTGTGTTGCTCTCTCTCTTACTTGGCAGGTTGCTGGAATTTGGCAGGTTTGCAAGAAAGTGAGTTCGAGTTTTCCAAATTCTCAGGCGAGCGAGTTAGGTGGTAACTAACTTCCTGTTAGTACCTGGCAGCGTTTGGGTGGGAGTTTTTGGAGAGGGAGTGCTACAAGCATACACGCAGGAGTTACAAGTGGGAATGGATGCACAGGCTGCTACCGCCGCGAGTAGGACGAGGTCAGGTCGTCAGGTCGTGGTGCGCATTGTTAGTTTGCGAACCTCATGCGATGGAAAAGGGCTTTTGGACGCTTTTGGAGATGAGTTCTGTTTATGGGGCAATGTTGATTGTGGAAAGTGTAAACTCAAACGGTGTGTTGTTATACTTGACTATAAAAGAAAAGTAGCCAGGGGACTCGAGAGTCAAATCACTGCATTCATTCTGTTAATTCTGCGTCGAAGATTGGGGGTATGCTTCGTGTGAAGTCGAGCGGAAACACCGTCGCTCCCTATCCTTCGTGTTTGTTTGTCTGGCGAATGTAAAAGGTCAGGCTCAGGGAGACGGCTGTTGATTGATTTTAAGAATGATCGATACACTTGGTCCTCGTCCAGAGAAGCGTGAAGCTCAGTGGCCAGACATCTGATTACCTGTAGAACTACAGCATTGGAAGACAATGCCCCTCGTTTGAGAATTTGAGTGTTGCCCTGGTCTTTCCTGACAAGTTCAGGGCGGAGAGAATGGCCCTCAATCGCGTCACGGCACGTGTCGGTCCGTAAATGAGACGCTCGTCACAGCTGCCCATGGTGAATAGCAAGAGAAAAATGTGTCAGGTGCAAATTATAATTCAGGCGACAATGTGCTTGTGGAAGGGACCAGGGTTGTCCATGTACAAGTGATGGCCCGCTTGTGGTATGATGTGGACAGATGCGTCAGTACCCTTCTCGCTGCGTAGGCGGCGCATGGCCTCGACTGCGCTCGACTCGTTGGGCCGCATCCAGTCATGATCACCATACAAAACCTTCACCTTCTCGACACTCAGATCGTGAATGACATCGGTCAGTGGCAAACGCGCAAAGACTCCTAAAGACGCTGGCGAACGAACCGGCATTAACAAAGAGTTCATTGCAAACTCGCCTGAAGCCTGAGCCACCGTAATGTGGTATAGATATTCTGCGAGAAAGCCTGCATCCAGTTCAGAGAGATGTGGAATTCGCATAGCCAAAGCGCGTTTTATTGTTTTCATGCCTCTATTGTACCCCATGAAGCGGACAAGCTGCTGAGGCGTAACGTTCGCGCTCCATAGTGCATCAATCAAGAGGAGGCCCGCCGGAAGCTGCATTCTTTTTAAAGCATCCGCCGGCTTTGCAGGGAACCCAACTGGAGAAGCCAAAATGAGCTTCTTGACTCGCTTTGGGTATTTAAGCGCGTAGAGAGCAGAGAGATAACCTCCAAGGCTGTGTCCAACGAGAGTGATGTTCTCCAATTCATTTTGCTCGCACCATTGCTCAAGAGGGTCAATAAAAAAGTCAACGGCTTGAGATGGCGAAAACTTGGAGTTGCACTGAGGAATAAAGCCCAGGCGCGGCGATTCGCGGCATCCTGGGCGATCAGAGCCGCCCATTCCAAGCCAGTCAAACATGAGCAACCTCTTGGTGTTTTGGTGGTCCAAGAGCGGGTCTACATTTTTAAAGAAGAATGCGAGCCCTGAGCCAAACCCGTGGGCAAGCACCACCGTCTCACCGTTGTCGCGCACTGCTCCAGAGTCCACAGAATTGAGAACGGCGGTCGAGGGTTTCAGCGGGAACCTAACCAGTGAGTCCAGCAACCTCGTCTGTGTCTCCAGCAGCACCTCCCTGCTGCTCTTCGTCCAGGCGCCGCGCAACATAGCCACAACCATCTTCTGCCACCCCGCTCGTGAGATCACACGCCTCCCTCTGCCAAGGAATAAATTCTCAAACCCGCCAGACTCTCGAGACGGACCTCGATCTCAGCTCCCTCTCTCTCTCTCTCTGTCTATCTCTCTCCGCACACTTGCAAGTTTGCTGACCTCCCAACATCTCCCAACCTTCGAGGTCGCAAGCTAAGATTACCCGTAGCATGTTCTTTGTCTTATTCTCATCCCACTCATCCCACTCATCCCGCATTCCAGAAGCACACAACACACAGAAACAGGAAGAACAGGAAGCATGAGAGCATCGAAGCACGAGCTCTTCTTTGGTCTCTGTCTCTCATTTTCTCATTGTTTCTCACTCTGTGCTCTCTACCTTCATTTGATCATTCAGATTATTCAGAACAATACAATGAACATGTCCAGTGATCTTGACTTGAACTGTACTGAGAACTGCACCGGTAAATTGATACCTCTACTTCGGCTGTCCAAGAAGATCAAGAAAAGAAACAGCTCTGAAGTTCACTTCAGAAAATCAGAATTAAGAAAACTCAGTGATCTAGAATAATTTTAGAGTTTGAAAAATGTAGCGTTTGGGGTCCGAACTGTGAATCAAAAATCAATGTTTTTGGGATGGTTGAGCACGTAAGTTTACAAGCAACCTGAAAGACTATGAATCAAAAATCAATGTTTTTGGGATGGTTGAGCACGTAAGTTTACAAGCAACCTGAAAGACTATAAGCTCAATAAGTTACCGGTACCGGTATGTGAATCGGGGAAAACAAGGGACTCCACGAAATGGATTTATAGCTAAACAATAAGTCCCTTCTATCTCAGAAATCTCAAAGATCAAATCAAGATCAAGAATAAGATCGAGACGGAGACGTTGGATCGACGATCTTCAAGTTCCGAAGTTCAAGTTTCGAAAGTTTCGAAAGTTTCGAGTTGGCGTATGTTGGCGGTGGGGCAGAGCAGTTGGAGCACGAGGAGCTGCAGTGGCTTCGGATATCTATAGGCTGCAAGGGCGGGGGGCGAGTGGAGGAAAGAGTCAATACTTTCATACTTTGTGGAGATGCGTTTCGCGCTTGTGACCGGGTCGCTGAGCGCCGCATGGCTGGCCGTGACTTCACACGCCGCCGAGGATGGGATAGCGCGCAAGCCTCCCATGGGTTGGAGGTCCTGGTGAGTTTGTGGAGAGATTGATGCTTGGTACGCCATGAAACGCGGGATCGAAGAAGGGGAGAAAGGCTGACCGTGTCTTGTTGCAGGAATCATTTTCAACGGCACATTACTCAGGATATCATGGAGAAAGTTGCGGAAGCGATGGTGCAGAACAGGAACGAGAAGGGCGAGCCCGTCAAATATGGCGGGCTTTCCTACTTTCATCTCGGTTACGACGACATCGGCCTTGACGACAATTATCAAGCATGCAATGCCGGAGAACAAGGGTCCTTCCACGACGCAAAGGGAAACCCACTCATGAATGTCACCACTTTTCCGGACATGAAAGGAATGGTGAAGAAGATTCACGATAAGGGCCTCAAAGCGGGATGGTACCTGAATAACTGCATTTGCTCGGAAAGGAACGCGACTGTTTGGTCTGGGGACGACCATTATTTGGGGGATGTGAAAGCTCTTTACGATTTCAACTTTGACTCGGTCAAGTTGGACGGTTGCGGAGCATTTCTCGATCTCAACAAGTGGTACAGCCTCTTCTCCAAATTTGCGCCCAAGTCGAAGAACAAGGTGATGATTGAGAATTGCCATTGGGGCGGAAATCTGCCGAATGCGACTTGGTGCCCTTATCACATGTTTCGCACCAGCGGCGACATCTCAGCATCGTGGCGATCCATGTACGGCAATCTGCAGACCACCCGAAGGTTTCAGGGTACGACTCCACTTTCCCGGCCCGGGTGCTGGGCATATCCGGACATGTGCGAAGTCGGCAAACTCGCAACTTTTGAAGAGGATAGAGCTCACTTTGGCGCGTGGGTCATCACGAGCTCGCCGCTGATTCTTGGCCACGATATGACAGATGAGGAAGTGAACAAGCGGGTCTGGCCAATTGTTTCCAACGAAAGAGCCATCCACATTAACCAGCTTTGGGCGGGCCACCCAGGCCGCTTGGTTCAAGAAATCAAAGGCGCAGGGGGGCGCTCCTTGCAAGTGTGGACCAAACCGCTCCCGGGGGGATCTTTCGCGGTGTTCATCATCAATGACAACGAGAAATACGAAAACAGTGATGGAGACCAAGTTGAGCTGAGCCTAGACACGATTGGGGGAGAAAAGGACAAAATATATTTTGGGTTAGACGTCTGGGAGCCAAAAACAAAAGTCACGAATGGCAAAGAGCTCACTGTCACCATTCAAGGACATGATAGTATCTTGTATCGCTACTATCCTGAGATGCGCGAAGAGGTCGAAATATCAAACTCTCTCGAGTAAGACTCTTCTACCACCCGAGTTCTGAAGAGACCCAAACCCGGCTCATTGCGATGCTACTTCAAATGGCGTGGTCACGATTGTCAATATCAACATACTTTATCTATATATATTTCTTTTTAATGAGAGGAGTGGTCAAATACAATGTCAACAATCTTACGCCCCAGGCATCCATCCCACCAAAGGCAAAAGTCAATAGCAAGTAGACGTATTGCTTGAGAGCGCGAGCTTTCCAATTTCATATGTCATGGCGCCACGAGCATGTATCGCGCTGTATGTTATGGCTGCTGCTGGAGCAGCAAAAGCCTGAGCTTATTTAAGAAAAACTGCGCTACAAGTCGTCTTCCGGAATCACGAAGATGAATTCCGCCTAATTGGTTGCTTGCCCATTCTTTACCAGACTCAAAGGTAATTTTCCCAGCGTCAAGACCTTGAACAACAGCGTCAGTAACATCAAAAATATCCATTCCATTCTTTCTCGCCATGGAAGTAGTGCGGCGCCGAAACTCGAGGAGTTGGTCATTAATTTTGCCGCCATAACCTTGGAATCTAGAGTGGTCGGCCTTCACAATCAGAGGAGGTTTCCAGACCAGAGTCATGTTGTCGTGAGCATACTTTGCCAGACCAGATTGTATCACTGTTTTGTGAAAGTCCTTGGACTCGCGATCAAGATCAGCTTCGGAAACCATCTGATTGTTTGCAGCTGCGTAAAGACCAAATTGAAACATCACCAACCTCCTCCGATCATTTCGAGGGGAGCGATTGATAAAATGCAAAATCGACTTTGTTGCATCTTTCGACCACCTCTGATGCGCGAACGTGAGGTTGAGGCACTTTCGAGCAGCTGCCGGCAATGCTTTGACCTCGGGCTCGCCTTCATTGATGTTTCCTTTGCGGTCATAGAGGTCGTCAATGTCTGGCTCGCTGAAATCGTTAGCGAAGGCATCGGAGTTTCCTGAAAGCATTTCCAACAGAGTGTACCCGATCCGACGCTCCGTGCTCTGCCCCACAATAAAGAGCTCGAATTTGGAGAGGATGTCGCACACAACCCGAGGATCTGACACCCAGCTCGCAGCAGGGCACGACGAGTTAAATACAAACCTATTACCGTCAAACTCGCCTTGCATCCCGTTCAGGTCACACTTTTTCAGGGCGCCAGCCGACACATCAACGGATCCTTTGTCCAGGCCAAAGTTCTCCACCCACTCATGCACATCCAGCAGTTCTGCCTCGCCGACTCTCATATGCTGCAATGCCCCGTACGGCGTCAACTCCTCAGTATGCGACACATGGCTATTGTACAACGTCACCGCCAAGACCAGCAACAAGAGCCATAGCGCCCAGCTCAGCTTACTGGGCAGCTCTTCGTTGCCGATCTTCTCCAGAGACGACAGCAGCTTGACGGCTCTTAGCAGCGGCTTCGGCTTGGCGGGACAAGCGTTCTTGTCCCACACCAAACCTGAGCCGCTCTCGCCACCCCTTGTCTGTACACGGCCAGCCCTCACGCCTGGTCGTGCGTCCATTACCTGTCCAGCAAGCGCGTCACACAGATGGGCTATGCCCCTCGCGTCCCAGGTGTCCCAATCGTCCCAGGTGTCCCAGGTGTCCGCGCGAGACCTGCGAGGAGTGCGAATGCATTGGTGCGTCCCATCCACTCCGCCTGGCGCTATTCGTGCTTTTATCCACAGAACCGGTCTTCGTCAATCCGGAGTTATTAACAATTATTACCATGTTGCAACTGAAGTTGACGAGCAGTGCCGCTGGGTCTTGTGCGAGCCATCCACAAGGCTCCCAGCTCCGGATGTTCTCTAAATTCGGAATTGTTGAATTCGGAAACACAGCGAGTCTGATCGTCTCTGAGAATTATACTTTGCGGTAGGCGGAGCGTAGCAAGTGGAGACTCGAGAGGAGATGGACGTGCATCGCAGAAGACAGTGAACATTAGTTTTAGCGTTTCGTGTGACCTGATTTGATCCAAGTTTAGCATTGGGACAGAAACGACAGAGTTTTTGGAAGGGACTGGGCAATGGAAGAAAGCCCGAACGCGGAGCGAGCAGCGATGGTCAGAGCCCCGCGTTGACGCGTTGATGCGTTGAATCGTCGATGCGTTGATGCGAAAATCTTGAACCTCGCGTACCGGTGCTCAATGGCCATTCAAAGTTTGGCCACTCTGTGAAGCATCGCAACTGCAGATGCAGCAGAAGGCCTCCTCCTTTTGTCAAGTGAAGGCCATGGAACTCTGGCTGCAAGAGCTCTCGAGTCCGTTGCGTCATCGGCATGGAACTGCCGCAGTGCGGTGCCGGGCCTCCGAGATCGCAGTCGTCGCAGTCTGCGCCGAATAGAGCTGCGCGATGATGAGATCCGATCAGCGTTCCCAGCGCTTGCGCCTCCTTCTTCCTGGTCCAGGCTGTCTCGTGGCGAGCAGAAGACACCAAACTAAGAAGAGCGAATCCATTCGGGACCCGTTTGCCCAAGTTTCTTGCCTGATTTGGCGTGTGATGGGTTCCGGGTTCCAAGTTGCCATAAGTTATTTTCGCCATCCTTCTTTGGATGCGAAGTCTTGTTGAGCAGCAGATTGGTTGTTTTCGGGGTGTTCTCCTAAAGACGGACGGGATTCCATATTCTTTGTAACTTGAAGAATAATAGAGTTATTGAAGAATGAAGAAGGAATGAACGAGACTTGGTTCTCTTTTTTCTTTCGAACTTGCAATGCCAACGATTACCATATACCCCATCTAGCTCCTCTATAAAGAAAACAAGCGATCTTATAGACCACCCAGCAAAATCTCTAACTAAAAATATTCCTAGACTGTCCTAATCTCTATACAAATACATTCAGTCTCTCATGATTACTCTCCTGTGTAAAAAGCATTAAGGGGAGCTACGGCCACACTGCTATTATTTGTTTTGGTGTCTCGCTACAGATAGCATTGGACTAAATGGATGGGACCACTCTTTGCGCAACACGTCGCGACGAGGAGCAGTCCTATGCAGGAAGCTATCATATGCAGTAGGAGTGCAGCGGCAAACTTGCGCAAGTGCTGACGGCGGAGGGAAATGAGGATGCGAAGTGCAGCGCAACACACGCAACACGCGAAGAGCCTGGCACTGTCACCGTGAGTTGGCTGCGTGTGCGGACTCGAAGAAAGCTTATCCAATTGATTGGAAAACAAGAATGCTAGCATTCGCTTGAAGGCTCTTTGGAAACGCAAGACCGCAATGTGGCTTGCGTGTTGGGGTGAGGCTTTGGGATATAATTTATTCATTTTTTCATTCGTGAGCCATTGCAGGACCGAATTAACAAGTTCACAAGATAAGAATTCAAAGAGTTTCAAGTCAGTCATTGCGGGGTGTGCTAGCAGCGACTGCAGTCGCTTCCAAGTCGCTCATTGCACGTGTCTCGCGAGACCGTTTCACAGTCCATTCGCACCATTCCAGAACCTTGAACGGCATCGAACAATCCAAACTTCTGACCCCTCGACACTCAGTTCTGACTAAATCAACACTTATAAATAAATCTCCGCAAACTACGAAACTGTGAGTACTCGTACATTCTTTCTTTCTCAACTTTTTTTTCTCGCGAGAACCAAACGAGGACAAGAATTGTACAACGGCGGGAATCTCCCTCCGAGCAGCTACTAGTATCACCCTACCATTACCTAGTTGTGGCTGACACTGCAAGCCCTTGACTAGTAGAGCTACACTATCCAATCCCCTAACTATCGGACCTTCAGTACTCCTCACTACTTAGTACCACTAAGAAAAGAAAAAGGGAAGCTATGGCAAAGTAATCACAAGGTAAGTAGTTGGAATAGTACTAGCATAGCGGCTCCCACCGTTCTTCTCATCCCGGCTCTAAGCATGACACAGCCGATTGCCTAGGACCTTTAAGAGCGGACAAGACTCGCTACCATCCCAAAGTGGCTTAGCGGGAAGCGGTAGCAACCCATAGGCGATGGATCAATCAATCAATCGATTCGAGTAATAGAAGGGAACTAAACTGTGTACGTGTAGACAGACTCCAAACCAAAGAAACCAAAGAAGCGCACAGTGTTCAAGTGTACTCGCGTACGCAGGTGTTGTGTCCCCGGTACTATTGAGCATAAGTAGCAGTGGGTGTTCAGAGGCGTGGGCGTGTAGCGAGGTCAAGTAGTTCGGCGAGTTGGCGTTGGTAAAGAAGATCGACCGGGGCAGGAAGGGTGGCAGAGAGTAAGAGCAGAAACGATGGCCAAGTTTAGCGCAGAGGACGTTCGGAAGCACAATACGGAGGGCGATTGCTGGCTCGTGATCCGGAACAAGGTGTATGACGTGTCTTCGTATTTAGATGACCATCCGGGAGGAGTGGAAATCATTACTGACTTGGCTGGAGAGGATGCCACTGAGGACTATGATGATGTGGGCCACTCTGATGAAGCACACGAGATCTTGGAAAAGTATTTAATTGGGGAGATTGGAGAGAACGGGGATAGCGATGCAGCAAAGAACCAGAGCGCGTCGGCTCCTGCCCCGGCTCAAATCGCTATTGGCAAGGTGAAACCTGTTGTCGACACATCATCCGGCACAGTTGGCCGTGTCCCAATGAAGAAACAGGAACGGCCGAGCGAAGGCGATTCAGGATCAACGGTTGCATACGTTGTCGGAGCAGTCGCTGTCGCCGGGCTCGCATTCTTTTTGTTCCGGAAAAAGTCTGTCAAGTGAGTATTTAGAGGCCTTTTATAATTATATAAAGTAAATGTCGGGACCTATGTTTGCCTGCTCTCTACCTGCTTTCGCTGTGGGTGATAATGGCTCTCCCAATTCTGGTCTACTCTAGGCAGTCACATCTTTCTCCACCTTGTGGGGAATGAGCGGTGCAGGATGTTCGCGCAGGTTTTCACGCGAAAACTTCTTTATTCATTTGTTGTAAATACACAGAAGCCTAACAATGAAAATCATTTTCAGCCCTCCATTTATTGTTTCACTGGACTAGTACAAATATGCATTTTGCCACTCTCACTTTATTTCATGGTTTGTTCGCAATGTGTATTTTGGCATTCTGTCCATTTTGAGAACAAAATTTGAAAGCAAACTCTGAGCGAGCTAGTTTGACTCCGAGTGCTCAGTGCGGAAGCACGCGCTGCACTACACGGCTTCCCGCCGCGCACGAGTTCCACTCAAGTCTCACCTCGACACTATTTGACGCGACACTTTTACCTCTACGAGATCATTTCCTGAGAGTCATTCTCTCATTTTTTAATAATCGTTTTAATTAAGAGGATCAGAAACCAACACACGCACACACAACATGTGAGCGACAGTGTTCATCTGCGCAAGGGAATGTCGTTTTTAACAAAACGAGCCATCAATTCGCCAAGAATCTTCCACAGAAATATTTGATAAAAACAGCTTTCTTTGCTTGCAATCATCGCACTCGCGGCTTGGAAGCTAGCAGCTTCATTCAGAAGGCCTCCGCGGCCACTGGACTGCACTAGTCCGCCCTAAAGCTAGCGTAGATCACAAATACAGAAATTCTCACACTGTCTATGCACACGCAAGCATCCTGCGCTCTTACATTGCAAAACTCCAGTTCCTGCGGGCTGTGGAACGATATCCGGTACAGCCATAATTCACGCAAGAGTGAATAGCCGCGCGAGACCACCTGCTCCGACTTAGTTAAGACACCTGGATCGTCCAAGCTTCCCAACAGTCCAACCAACTCAGTTTCTTGACCATCAGCTTGGCTCAAAGAACTTAGTTCGCGTCAGTCCCCAAGCCAACTACTATGAGCAATCCACGCTTTCGTTGCCTTCTTTCAACGCGCTCAAGTGAACACACAACCACACTCAAATTGACTCAACAATACCATCGCTCTCCACCTCAGGCTTGGAACTGCTATACTGGCACAGAGCCGTTCAGCGCGGGTAGAACTCTCTAACCATATTAATAGGACCCGGCGCGGGTGGGAAGACGGTTACTTTGGCGCTAAGAACATGGGCCATATGAATGCCGTGCAATGAAAGTGAACAAGAGAGAGAGAGAGAGAGAGAGGGAGGTTTATGGCTTGAGTTTTTATGAATCCCGGGCAGAGGCAGACATGTGAAAGCACTTTGTCTGTAGCGTTTTGGTTTAGGTCGCGGCAACTCAAGAGTGAGTCGGTATATTCGGAGATGGCGTGGAATCGAAATGGATTAGAATATCAATATATGTCAGAAAGGTGCACGCTCGTTTAAGTCCAGGTGTGCTGCTAAGCGGCTCTGACGATGTTGCCGAATCGCGAGTTGTTGTGAGTCAAACTGGACAGGGAGAAGTGTGATTTGGTAGATACCAGGTCTTAGGGAAATGGGAGACAAGCTATCGAGCAAGCAATCTGAGCGGCGAAAGAAGCAAGCGCGGGGATATATTGCCATCAACCATAGCATGCCTTCCAGGTAGAAGTGCTCCTCTCTATCCCTGTCTTTTTTGCAATGAGGCCCTCTGGGCCTGTAGTAGTAAAGTCGATAGTGTGCATCCTCTGCTTCACTGTCAGTACAGGGTCCCAAAGCTGTTCCGGTGTCTTGTTGGAATCGTCTGCCTTCAGCGCTGTTCAATCCACGAACTTGCAGGGCTCAGAGCAGCGTCACGACACACCTTTTGACCCGGAGGCGACTTGAGCGAGAGAATTTGGCAAGATGGGCGCAGCTGCTTCCACCAATGAGGGGGACATCATGGTCGAGACAGATGACTGTGCCAAGCTTGAAGAGTGCTACAACGCGCTCAAGGAGAAGGTGTGCAACGATGATGCCTTCGAGCGCTTCTGTCGTCCTTTGCTCGAGAAAAATCCGCCCGCCGCTAACGACGTAGAGCAGTGGAAAGAGCGCAGAGCAAAGCTCCACGAACTGGTCAAGGAACTTTTGGGGGTCATCAACGCAAACAATGGTGCATACCCGGAGGAGGCGGATCAACTCGTTCTCGCTCAGAAAGCAGCGGGTGCTACGTCCGTAAATCTCAGCCGCGCAGACAGAGACGACGAGGAAGTTGCAGGCATGCTGTTCGTGTTCGAGATCAACCCAATCTCCGCCTTTCCAGCACCAATCTTTGACTTTGGTGCAACCCTTACTTCGCTCTCTCTAAAGAAGAACACCATCGAGGTGATCCCAGAGGCGATTGCAAGCTTGACCGGCCTCACCGAACTCAACATTTCGGAGAACCACCTCAGCGCCATTCCTGTCGAGCTCTGTGGCCTGACTAGCCTTGAGAGCCTCAACATCTCCGAGAACGCCATCAAGGAGCTGCCAGCCGAAATCGGTCAGCTCACCAACCTCAAGACGTTGATTGCTTTCAAGAATGAGCTCACCGGGCTCCCTGATGAGATCGGAAACTGCGCTGCCCTTGAGGAGGTTAACTTCTTCAACAACAAACTTACAAAGGTGCCAAACACCATTTCGCAGCTTGAGAACCTCAACGACCTCAACTTGGGAGGCAACAAGCTCAAGGTTTGCCCAAGTACTCGCAAGTGGACTCAACTCGAGCGCCTTGCGCTGTCGTGGAACAACATTGTGATGCTGGAGGACTTTGGAGGTATGACCAATTTGCGCCAATTGCAACTCAACAGGAACCAGCTCTCAGAGCTTCCCGATGACTGCCTCGCAGGGTGCGAGAACCTGGAGGTCATGGACATTAGCACCAACCGCATTGAAAAAATCCCAAGTTCCATCAGCGACTGCTCTGCGTTGGCTACTCTGGATGCCACCGGCAACCAGCTCAAGGCACTTCCTGACCTCACTGCTCTTGCAAATCTCAAAATCCTCAAGCTTGGAGAGAATGAGATTCAGGATGTCACCGACGCAAACGTGGGCAAATGCGTTGCACTAGAAACGCTCTTTCTCAACTCGAACCCAATCTCCTCGCTGCCAGCAGACCTCGTGGACCTCGCCTCCATCAGCCGAGTAAACCTCTCCAAGTGCACGAACCTTGACCTGTCATCTCCAGAGGCCGCCAAAATAGTGGAGGTTCTCTCAGCAAGGTGTAAGGCAAACAAGGGTCGGTGGATTGTTTAGAAGCAGCGCTCTTGCCCGGGCAAGCCAGAGCGTGGCCAGCTTAGTGTAGCAATACCATAGAAACTCTGAATTCGAAAAGTTAGTTTTCAATCGCGTCACCTTTTTCATGTCACTCGTTCGAAAAGTCGGCCGTGTTGGACGACCATGCCACTATCACCGCACATGCTGTGAAACAGAGTGGTGCTTTTTTGCCTCTTAATAAATGAAGCCATACCGCGCAAACGTTTTTCATAAAGCGTCGGAACGGGAAATGTAAATACGACCTATGAAACTCTCTTCGCCAAACGACACCTAAAAATGTTGTGCCGTAAAAGTAATTTTTTCAACTTGAACGTTTTGTGAAGCCAAACATCGTGACTGTGCAACACTCGTCAGTTCCGTCGTCACTGGGAGCCGACAGTACTCACCCTGTCAGCATCTGTCTGCTCCGGTGCTCAAAGTCAGCACTGGCAGTGAGTACCCAGAACCAGAGCGAGGGAAAGTGGCGTGGTGCCAGTGATGGTTCGTTTTTGCAAGTTTGTTGCCAACGGAGCATACGACCTTGGTCATCAAACTGCCGCAGCCCTGGCATGCCTTACTTGCTTACATCTTGCACTTGCACCACCAAGGCTTACCGGTACTGATAAAATAAGGCACAGGCACACACCTCATTCACCAATAAGACCAACGCATTTCGCAGATCTTTTTTACACTCTCTCCACCGAGGACTCACGCCTCGGGACACCGCGAAGATACTACTCCCTACTAGATACTCATTACTCACAGTGTCAATACTCCGACTGGCCGTGAATTCTCTCACCCACTTTCGCTGCACTTTGCTTCCAGTACTAGTGCACAAGATCCAAGCTCGCGGGTTTAGAATCGTGAGCACTTGGCGAGAAAAGGAGTGCCACTAAACTTGGTGTTGCTGCCACTCATAAAAATAACAATCTATCACCAACCCAGAAAACCCAGAATACGTTCTACGTATCTTAGAAGTGAGGCATTACCACCCAAGCCTATATAAATATCAAGCACCTACTACTAACACTTGACACTGTCCTTGCACTGATATTCGCTAACATTTATTAATAGTGGTACTTACAGTTAGTACCGCCACGTGCCACCGATAGCGCTATCTCCTTACCAGACATATCTCTACAGGTATGCTTTCTACCTTCCATTTAATCGCAACTTTAGGACAGGTGTGCACCAAGTGGAGGACGTGTGAAGAATTATTGGCCAATTTCTCTCAGTGTGAGAAACGAAGTCATGGTCGAGATTCGCATCGGCAGAGGAGACTGAGGGACTGAACAGCCCCGGACTTGACTGGCATGGGCTGAGCTGCGCTACGTACTAACAGTTAGAGCGACGGAGGCAAGTCGTGCAAGCTCAATGTCGTTCGTTTACTCTCAATTGGAATCAAGATCAATCGTGGAAGACATTGACGTCAATGACCTTTTGCACCATGGCTAGACTATTCCCTAGATGGGGTTACCAAGGCGAGTACAAAAGTTGGAATCACAAGTGGGAAGTGGGAAGTGGGAAGCGGGGAAGAAGGAGAGCAGAGAGGGTGTGAGGAGAGGTGGCACGGAGAGTGATACGTGCGATAGCTGGGTCGGTATCGGCGCGGGAAGAGGGCGAAAAGCTGCTTGAGAGGCGGGGGGATTGAGAGATCGGATCGAGGGCGACGGGAAAGATGGACTACGTGGTCCCGGATTACGAAGCGCCGGGCATTCTGCAGATGCTGCATGACTCCCACGACTCTAATACTGACATCTTCGCATCGTATACGGGCTTGGGCGGGGCGATCTCATACATCGAGCCGTTGATTCCTCGCCTGATTGCATTTATTGCTTCATTCCTCGTTTGGCTGGTCGTGCTTTGTCTGATTGGGTGCTGCAAAGGCAAAACGTGCGGAAACAAAACAGCTGCCGCGGCTATTTTTTTGGGACTCTTGACAATTTCTACTGTCTCTTGGTTCGTCTCAATTGGGTTCCACAGCGAGGCTGTTGGTGGGTGGTCCGAGATAAATGATCAGCTGGAAGCATTCTCCGATATCGTGGATGATGTGAAAAGCGACTTTTCCTCTATGAGAAACATCGTAGAGGAAACCGAGCTGGCCATCAACAAGGCTGACATTTTTTGCAAGGAAATTCTGGAGCTGACAAACGCCACGTTGCCGGTAGACAGTCTCAACTATGGGCCGGCATCGCTCCTCACCTCCCTCTCCAGTATGGAAGAGGGGTTGACCGACGTTCAGGATGGTGTGACAGACACGTCTGAAACTATGGTTAACTTTGTGGGGACGGAACAAATCGTATTCTGGATCGTCATTGTGTTGATCATTATCTTCACCATTGTTTTCGCCCTCTCGACGGCCTTTCGAATGTTTCAAGATGCGCCTGGCTCGGAGACGTCCTTCGCTGCAAGCGTAAGTAAGACGTCAGGACTATGCTTCCTATCATTTGGCACCCTCCTCCTTCTCGTCTTGTGGGGATTATGCGCTCTCTTAGACTCAGCTTCATATGTAAACGCAGACACATGTGTGCCTGATCCAACGACCTTGGTATTAGGCGTCATGGGAGATTCGTGCGACAGGTACCCGAGCTCAATTACGTGCTATTACATCACTTGCGAAGGCGACAATCCTCTCGGAGTTAATGCCTCGGAAATCACACAGCCGCTGAGTGAGTCCCTTGTTCTTTTGGACAGCTATATCGCCGAGATTGAGGCAAACATTAAGGCTCTGGAAGATGCTAACGAGACTCTCCCAGTGAACACGGACCTGTGCCAAGAAGAGCTCGAAAATTTTTCTGCCCAAGCAAAGAAGGTCTCGCCGCTTATGGAGAAGGTCTTGGGGAACCTTGAATGCAGCATCATTAACCCGCTGTACATTGGTCTTCTTCCAAATGGCTTCTGCAATGGCCTGGCTCCAGGGCTTGCAAAGCTGTACATTATGGTATTGCTCGCGTGCTCCTCCACTATGATGGCAATGCTCATCTACCGCCACTTTCACTTTTCAAGCTACTCCAATGGCGAGTACATCGATGCTCAGATCCTTGCGAGCAACCAGAAACTCTGATCTTGTGCTTCAATCTCATCACATACCGAGTATAAAAGTACTTCAATTCCAAAAAATATTATTCGTTTCACCATGCCACTTGGTACTTGATAAAGTACAGCAACAATAGCAGCTGATCCCTCTGGCTTGCAGACTTTCCAAACGCCAACGGAGCAAGCCTGTCGCTGGCAGCAACTCTTCACTAGTCAGACGAAACCGTCCTTGGAGAGACTGAAAGAAGAACAATGCCAGCAATTCTACTGAATGTCCCGATTGCAGACTACAGCTCAAACAGTAGATCGATTTCTTCGGCATGTGAAACTTTCATTTCCTTCCAAAACTCTCTCAAACTCTAATTTCATGGAGCATTTATCCTCACCTCTTGATTAGCTGCATTGCTTGTTTTTGTCTCTTATGGCTTTCTCGAATGAAAGGTCGCAGTGGAAGGACGTTTGTTTTTTTCTCCGAGGCAACCACCGCGAAGTAAGAGTTTGACAATCCCTTTCGCAACGGAGTCCTTCGTGTCTAAAAGCGCTAATCTCTCAAAGCAGTTTTGCTTGACAACCGAAGAACACTTCGCTGACTCCCTCCGCGTGAGTTCGACTTCGGTCCTGCTTCCTTGAAAGACCCTGTACTTGACTTTCACGATTTTTTCGACCACGAGTTGATTTTGCATCTTGCTGTAAAAACTCTTCGCGCCAGTTCCATTGGCGCTGAAAGAGCACCAGTGGCCGGCCGCGCGTCGAAGCAGAACGCTGCGCTGGTTTCTTTGAAGTGCTCTCGACTTTACCCAAACCTTTCAGTACATCGCCGAATCTTCTCCTTTTTCTTATGCTTTTCACGTCTCTCCAAGAGCGCTTTCACAACTCGAAAACAAATCACACAAGTCACCGCCCATTCTCAAAGACAGCAACCGTTTCCAGCGCTTCTTCCGGGTCACATTGACATCATCTTCAAAGTCCATCCAAAGATAACTTTGCCCAACTTTTGCACAACTCTGAACCTCTGAATTCCCAGCCCAAACCCCTAATCACAGCGTACATACCCACGTTTGCTACGCCCCATTTACCACAATTACTAGCCCACTCACTCTTACCGCCCAAACGGCAACCCTACCCGAGCAACACTCCCAGCTAGGTCAAACTCTCAATGCATTGCAAATGTGAAGTATGTTCACTATAGCGCTCACTACCCCCGACACTACCATTCACCACCCATCTACCACCGAGAGTAACGGACTGACTAGTAATCCATCGGCAGTAGACAATAACAAACATCTACCCACACTGTGGCACAATCAAAGCATAGCGGCTCTTATCTATCTATAGACTATAGACTAGCCTTGAGTACCTACTAGCTAGCTAGCTAGAGTAGGACTAACTGAAAAAGAAAGGACGGAAAGGAGGTGAAAGGAGAGAGAAAGAGAGAGAGAGGAAAAGAGAACAAGAGACAGACAGACTGAGATGCGAAAGCGAAAAGCGAAAGTTAACGATAAGGCGAAACTTCAAACATCAAACATCAAAACATCAAACATCAAACATTAAGCATAAGAGATATAAACATCAAGCGAGAGGGAGAGCGAGAGCGGGCCGATTGAAAGTGTTTCGCGGAAGGAAACGCTCCGCGTTGAGCACTGCTCACTGCGCATTGCGTATTGCGCATCACAGATCTGCATTTGGTTACATTAGTTGGAGCTGGAGTTGGAGTTGGAGTCAAAGATGCGGAGCGGAGTGATGGTCCGCGTGGCCGGCCCAGACCCCCGTGGGTCGAAGGCCAGCGGCCGTGCGTTCTACTCGAGCGAGGCTGGGCGTACACAGCTGTCCGCGTCAGGGATACTGTGCCGGGCTGGACCTCCCGACGAACGTTTCCCAGCCGTCCTGACCAGCGCGTCGGTTCTCGCGCCGTTTCTTCAACAGCCCCACGCGTACCAACAGCAGCAGCAGCAGCAGCAAGAAGCGCAGCAAATGCCTGGCGAGATCTCGGCTGGCTATGCCGCGGTCAATGGGAAAGAAGCCGGTTTGATAGAAGGGTGCGCGGTGGATGCGGTGCTGGAGACGAGTGATGGGCGTCGAGTTGTTCAGTGCAAGCTGGAGCGTGTCGCGCACCTGCCACAGGTCGAGGACGCAGCGGAAAGCCTAGCAGGCGTCAGGCCGCAGCTCACCCGCGGCGTCGGGGCGGGAGCGGTGGCTCTGCTGAGAATACTCGCCACTAACCACAGCAACTCTCCACCTGCACAGCTGACGCCCTGGACGTCGGCGCAGGTGGAATCCGTGCTGAGCGACTGCCTGGCGGAGACTGAATCGCTGGCCGAACCTTTGTCGAGAGGCGACGCAGTGACAATCTGCAGCGCGCCATTTGGTCTGGTGTCTCCCGCGGTTTTTCAGAACAGCGTCACCACCGGCATCGTCAGCAACGTCTTCCTCGCATCCCGAAGCTGGGCATCTTCCACCGCAACCTCCGCGGACTGCGCGCCGTCGCTGTACCTCACAGATGCGCGCGCGTTGCCAGGCGCTGAAGGCGGGGCTGTATTCAACAGCTGTGGCAAGTTGGTCGGGCTGGTGGCGCCCCCAATTCTTAGACGAGATCAATCCGCGATCGAGCTGACGGCCGTGATCCCCGTTCAGCTATTCCAAACTGAGCTCGGACTGCACCTGCCGACAGGGGGATTGGGGCAACACACAGAAGAGAAAGCTCGACCGCTGATGCCTGCACCAGTGTCCGTTCCGGGCGTTGTTGTTCCGGCCCAAAATGCTGTTCCATGTGTCGGGGCTGGGGGTGGTGCTGGGGCTGGTGCTTGCGCGGGGTATAGGGAGATGGTTACGGAGAAGGAAGGGATATTCCCCGCGGTGGCGAGGTGCAGTGCGTCGGTGGTGCTAATCTGCGTCAACTCTTCGTGGGGATCGGGTGTGGTGGTGGACGGCAAGGGACACATCCTATCGTGCGCGCATCTGTTTCGAGCGTTCACAGCCGTCAATCCAGTCACGAAGCGCCTGCAGCTGGCTTCGCGCACAACGAGCATTACTGTCGTCTTTCGCGACGTGGAAGGGTTGCACCAGATTAGATGCGCCGCCGAGCTCGTTTTCTGCTCGCAGGGCCCAATTGACCTAGGCCTGATCAAGCTGCTTCCAAATGACTCATTCGCGCTGGAGTCTTTGGTGCCTATTTGCATTTCCAGGGCCAAGCCTCGGGCAGGAGACAAGTGTTTGGCGGTTGGCCATGCCATTTTCGATCCCTCCACGCAGCTCCAGGCGACGGTTAGCTCCGGGGTGATCTCAAAGGTGGTGTCACACCCGCGAGAGCAGAGCGAGCCGGCGATACTGCAAACCTGTGCTTCCGTATTTAGGGGCCACAGCGGTGGCCTACTGGCAGATCATCAAGGTAACATGCTTGGAATTCTCACGAGCAACGCGAGGCACTCCAATGGAAGCATCATTCCAACCATCAATTTTTCCGTCCCAGTTGGAATGCTCATGCCTTTGCTAGAAGCCATCGACCTGGACGAGCACTCCAGGGACCTAATTTTCGACGCATATGACAACGACGATCCTCAAGTCATGGCACTTTGGAAGCTGGAAGGGGAATTAGAACCCCCGAGACCTATTGAAGACAATTCGAAAGGAGCCGTGAAAGGCAGTCGCTTTGCGGACTTCTTGCAGCAGTTCCAGTCGAAACTGTAAACTAGGACCATATTTTCTTGCACTGAAAAGAAAGCTTATTTATATTGATCTGTGTAAACGTTTCGCTTTCTGGAATGGTTTCTTCGGCCCGGTCCCCGCATAAGTAAACCCTTTCCCTCTCTTGATGGCACGTACTGTTGTATCGGTGTGACAACAAATCGCGACTTTACGCCTGGACATTTGATAGTGGTCAAGAAAATTTCCTTGGCAATTCCTTTTTTTCCCCTTATGCAGGCTTCGTACAGTATCTTTCCTATCTATTCTTCCGCGCGGGAACGTCGCGATGGGGTCTTTTGTTATAGATGTGTAGACTCTTGAATCCGCCTGAAGTGTCGTCGACAGGCGATCGGTCTTGGGTACGCTCCGCGGATTCCATGCTTCCAACCGTTGCTCTTCCCAGCGCAGATCGCTTCAAAAGTGGGGGTTGACCCTTAAACACTTGCGAAGGGGATGTGTCGGCGGAGCGCTTACTCTTTGACCCAGCCCAAAGATTCAGATTTGTCTCTGGCTTTGGAAGCGCGCTGCGTCTCTCCGAAGAATACATCATTTTACGCCTTGGCGGATCGATGGCAGACTGATGATGTTTATATGTGCCCGCATTCCTATTCTCTGCGCTCGAGGGAGCTGCGGGGCGCGTTGCAGCCTCGGAACCAAAGTACGAAATAACAGTCTCCTTTGGAGCAGCAGACCTTTGGTTCTTCTCAACCTGTAGCTCCGTTTCAATTTTTGACAAATCATCCCTTTCATTCACACGAGGAATTTCCGGACTTGGATTTGAACGGAATTCCTCTTCTTCTTCCTCTTCCTCATCCTCCTCGAGAGCTGTCAGTTTACTGGTCACTGCACTTTTCGGGATCGTTGTCAGCACTGCACAAATATTTTGTAGAATCAGCTCGTGATCTTGGTTTCCCATAGTCAAATGCGGAGGCATGCAAGATTCGAAAAGCTTATCGACCAGGATGCTCTGGCCATCGCCTTCAATCATCGACGTCTCGTCTGGTATCACTCGCTTCGCATTGACGCAGTCGTTGCGGAGCAGATAATATGTAAACAATAGTCTTTGCGCAAGGGCGTCCTGCTGCTGGTGCTTTTCCTTCAAAAACTCTCGCAGGATCTCGGATTCGCTTGGCGTTTGCAGCGACATGAACATCAATTCGCTGTATTGTTCAGGACTCAGACGACACTCCCAGATTGCCTCCACCATGCGCCTCAGAAATGACCGCGGATCAGGAGAACGACGCTGTAGAAGCATCAAGTTTTGCCACTGGATCCGCCAAGTCATGGCTTCTCCAGACCAGTCGACAGCGCGCACGAGTCCAACTGCAAGATTGCGTATTTCCTTCTGGGTTTCGGGCGTTAGCTCACGGCCGACAATCGAAGTGTATTCATCCAGGAGCTTGAATTTCCCTCCTTTAAAGAGCACCTCAACTACTGTGAATGCGTCTACAACACGCACGCTGGGTCTCTTGAGGGGAAAGGCCTCCTCAAACTCTACTATAGCAAGCTCCCACAAAGACTCTCGCGCCCACTCCTCGTTGTCGAGGCACAGCAAACTGACGTTCAAACACGACGTCGCCGCGGCTAAGGAGACTCGAGCTTCGATGGCAAAATCTTTTACTGCAGTTCGAATGGCAGGAAGGGGGTCTGTTTCCAAGTTATTCTGCTCTAAAGCAGGGATCAACTGATGTTGCACGTGGCAGTACATCACTGCGCAAACGAATGCGTGCACAGCCGCTTCGCAATCAAATGCTTCGAGGCTTGGCTTAGAGCAAAACTGTTCCAAACTCATTCCGTCGTCGGCGAATGCTAAATCTACAAGCAGTTGGAGAAAACGCGAATCTCCAACAGCTTTGAGGATCTCCTTTTTCCATTCGCCTACAGATGCTTGATTCCGCGGTTCAACGCAGCCCAAGAGGATGCCCTTCATCTCCTTATCTAACTTTGCAAGGCCAATCGCGCTGTGGCACAACGCCTTAGCCAGAACCACCTCCCTCAGCATTGCTTCTGTCTCCTGCACCCCAGCATTCAGATTTTGAACTCTCGCGACAGCTTGATGAGGCTCGGCCAGCTCCCTGTCTCTCTGTGCTTGCTGAAGGACCAGCATCATTTTCCCAACCCTCTCCAGTATGCCCACTTCCCACAGCACCTTCACCTGCTCCTGCACTTCTCCTGTCCCATCAGGCGGCTGGAAAACGCCATCAATCACCGTAGAGCACAAACGCTTGTGTTCATCGCGAAGTTTCCCAAGTATCCCCACTTCTGTCGCGCCCTGCATATCATCCCACTCATCCGCTGCGAGTCGCTGAGTTGCCTGCCAGATCTCGCGCTCCTCGGACGAAACATCCGCCATGTCATCTTCGACTGACATCATGGCAAACAAAATGCACAATCCAACAACACTGCACAAACAAATATGAAACCTGTCCTTCCAAAAGGTTTCTTTTTTTGAAGTTGACTCCACAGACTAGACTCCACCTCGTCGCCGCCGTCACAACTCTGCAACTCTGGCAACCACTGACTCGGAATCTGCGAAGAGAAGTCTCTTGCGAGCTGACTACGGTTGGATTAAGAAGCGCTAAGCGTCCCACTGCCCAGCGTGCTTCGAGTACCCGGGCACCAGTACGCGGACGGGTCTGCTTAGGCAGTTTGGTAGCTGCCGGCTAGGGGTCCGTCCGTGTGGAGGAGAGGATACCGAGACAAACAACGGGGGGATGTCTGTGCGTGGAAATGGTGGGAATATCGGGAGTTGTAAGGATTGTGTGGATGACGTGCTACGTCTCTAAGAGGGGGTCGTCGTTGGTTAGCCATTTGCATAGGAGTTTGTTTTTGAAAAAGTTGCAACTTTCGTTTTTTTTTGACCGCAAATGCTTTGTTGAAAATTTTGGCTCTGGGCTCTACTCTGATATGAAAGTAAAAAGAGAGAAAATCGAATGCAGAGCTCAAGAGGGGTTGATGAATGGCAATATTCTGCTTGGTTGGTAACCTGCACCTGCTCGCATCGAGTTCAACAAGTTGTAGATAGAAAATCGAACGCGAACGAAGGGGGATCGAGTTGTCAAGGACTGAGAGCTCCAAGCCAACATATTGGAAGTTTTACGCTCTCCGAGACAAAAGACGTGTCTGAAGCGTCGATCGTCGATTCACAGCCAATCGAAAAAGAAAAGAAAAGGGAAAAAAAGTGGAGGGCAAAGGATAAACAACGAATTTCTATTTTTTGGAAGAGCCTTTCCTGCCCTTGCCTTTACCGGAGGCCCTCCTAGCAAGGCTCACCATTGTGTCAAAAAAGTAGTCAAAGTCAAGGCTAGAGAGAAGAGTGTCCAAGAACTGTTTGTGCTCCTCGCGATCGGAGTCAAACAGGGTGACAGACTTGCCCTTCCGAAGGTCCTCGGCTTCCTTCTGAAACTGATCCAAGGAAAACCCCTCCTCGTCTATGAACGTCTCCAGCTGCTCCTCGAAGAGCTCCAAAAAGCGACGATGGCAATCGTCGTGCTCGAAGGTGTGTCCGGTGCCGTCATCTTCACGATTCACGGCATCCTCGAACACCTCGTAGTTCTCCTTCGCAAAGTCCTGCAACATCTTGAGCTTGCCACGCTTCCCGAACCAAGTTGCAGCTCGAGCGATCACTGAGGGATCCTCTCCTGCACCGGGGAGCATCCAGCCGTTCTCATCAGGCGCCGTCACTCCATCTCCGTCCGCAAACTTCTGCTCTTCCACTTTGCCCTCGAACTTGCTCTCCATCCTCTCGAAGCCAACAACGAGGCGTTCACTTCCCAGTCTTCGCCGCAACTTGCTTCTGCCAACTCTTCTCCCGCGTCAGTGTGTTGTTGTACGCCAGAATCCTCTCTTGCGTCTCTCTTTCGCGGTCTTTCTGTCTCGCAAACTCAACAATAATGCGATAATGTGCTCGCTTGCTTCACGACTGCGACGAGTATACATCACTCTCAGCTTTGATTAACACATTTCCCTAAGTATCCATTAACACAGCGCGTAGGCGTCGGATGGGCTTAGAGGCTGACTACGTGCAGAGCTAGCGGTTACCGTTGAGCTCTAGCGAGCAAGAAATCGTTCGCGGTGTTCGTTGAGGACTTGGAGCAGATTAAGATGACAAGCAGCGGAGGGTGTAAGAATGCTCGTGAGGGAGCGAATTGGGGATGGATGTGTGGAGACGCGCGAAAGAGGATCATCTTCTGCTGATGATGTACTTCAGCTTGGCCACTATGTACGCTGCAGCTTCTGGGCCATCCTCGACTTCGTACTTTAGGGCTACTTCGCTCGAGTTGTTGCTGCTCCCACTACTAATGTCTTTCCAAAAGATCTGTATGCATGACGGATCCGTGGGAAGAATGTGCAAGCGTCGAATCTCGCCAATGGCTCTCTCGCGGCGCTTCACATTCTGCCCGGTCAACATGGTTTTACCAAGGTCTTTCTCCTGCTTTTTGTTGTACACCTTTTGAAAATCGATACCAAGTACTCGGCTTTGTCGCTTTCCCCACTTGTTCGTCTTGATGACATTCCATTCCTCGTAAAGCGCTGCGGTTTGATCGTTGAACAGAAAATTATCCGGGTCGTACCACTTTGGACCTCTCGGAATGACTTGATCCACGTGGTCAACATGGATCGCAGCCGAATCACGGCGATCGTGGAAAAAGTCCGATCCCTCATCGCCGCGGTCGTTCCCTATGCTAGGAGCATCGGCGTATTGCTTCCGCCTCAGATCCAGTTGCTTAATGTCGGACTCAATGAGATTCTCCTTCATTCCCACTTCCCGATCGCCGCACACAAAGTAATAATCGTCAAGGAATGACAGCCGCTGCTTGGACCGTATAATCGTCAGCAAATCGATCGCCTTTGTATCGGGCGTAATGTTGACAGTGGTGTGCGTGCCGTTCTCTGGAATGGAAACCTTTATTAAAAAGATTCCTTTCTTCTCCAACTCGATCTTGACCTCTTGCTGATCAGGCTTGCTAGCAGATGTCGGCTCGGGCGCCTGAGCAGGCTCCTCCATCGTTGCTGTTACCTCAACTTTGAAGCAGAGGCAAAGCTCCGCCTTGCCCCGATCAAAAAAGGAAGAGACCTTCATCTCACGATCCAGAGCTGGAAAGTCGTAGTCTGGTTGCCTAGAATGCTCGTGTAGCCGCATCTCATACAGGCTCGCGTTCTGAGGGAGACGTTTCTCCATCTTGAGCGCAGTCGCTATAGCTTGACCGACTGTAATCTTTGGATCGGCAGTGAGGTGTAACTCCGAGAGGTCCGGCAAATACAAGGAGATATCATATTTACTGGAGGGTTGTTGGAAACGAGCGCCATAGCCCGAGCCTTGCGGCTTTGCTTGTCTGGAAGAGTTGTACCGAAGCATGAGAAGCTCCGAGAGCACCCCATTTGTTGGAGATGGTTTGGTTGTCTTCCCCTCCACAACACTTTCCATCTTGAACTCGAGTTGTGCAGGCGGACTAGGTTTACTATCTTGGACTTCGTGGTCTTCTTTGCCAGTTTTGGAAACGACTGATGACCGGATATTGGAGAACTTGGGGTGTATGTACTCGTCGCGCAAGTCCTCGTCTTCCACTGTGTACGTATTTGCAGGTGGCGAGCTGGCAAACAGTCTTGCAACCGTCAAATCCGATCCGAACACAGAGCCCTTCGTCTGATAGCTCGGCTGCAGCATTTTGCTGCTCGTGCCCACATTTCTCCTTGCCCCGCCCCACTGCGAGAGCTCGGCTGTGGCAACTTGCTGCATTTTCTCCGACCTGAGTAAGCTCACCAAGTCCTCAAGCTCCGTTGGCTCCGTGAACTGCATCTTGCAGACGCCAAACACCTCCAAGGTGCGCTCGGCCTTTTATAACTGCGACAAGATTGGGCAAGCGCTCCCTCTCTCTCACATTCAGTTCACCCAAACAAAACAATACCACGCGCAGCTAGCACGCACTTTACCCACTGCAATGAATTGTAACTTTACGCAATTCCCGCAAGCGTCCTCCCTGCTCACTGAGTTCACTGAGAACACTGAGACTTTGACTCGGTGTTTCCTTTCCGGTTAACGTAACATGAATGTGCGTGTGACGTACGATGGTCACGTTTACTTTGACATGACGTCAATATTGAGCGTTAGTATTCATTTCGTCGTAACGCATCCGCTATTGTTTCGAGAATCGTGTTTCGCAACGAGCTATTGGGTATTATTGGGTACTAATGGGTACTAATGGGTACACACACATCTTTTAAACGAAACGTGCTGGTATGACAATGGAATGATAATGAAGCGGTGACAGTGTAGTTTAATTTGCATCTCTACGAGTCCTTAGCTCTTCCCGTGCACGAACCAATGTTGAACACGTGAGCGATTGCGATGCGTGTTCCCACACCTGACCAAGAGCAACGCTTCCAATAAAACATGTTACGCCTCCCATCCACTGTTCCGGGTTTGATAATACAATGTCCACCTTCAAATGGGAGAACGTGCTAGCGATCTCGCTATCTACTAGCCTAAGTGGCGGCCGTCAGGAGAAAGTAAGTGCGGAGACGATGTGCAAAGGGAAAAGGAGAGGCTGTGAGTCCGTCTCAGAAATCTCGGTCTGAAAATCTCGGGAGCCCGCTGCCTCCTTTGCAACTGAAAAGCAAGCAAGCACTGTCCGCGGACAGCCTTGCGAATAGGCTATTGGCGTCCTAGCACATAGGCGCGACCAGAGGACGGAAATCTTGGCAGGCGAATCTCGTGCCTGGAAGACGTTGCTGAGAAAGGAGCTGTGTGCGCTGCGCGCGGTGCATGTGGTCGGGAAGAGGTGGTCGGGCTGGCGGAAGCCGGGATAGAGATCTCCATGCGAAATCGGTGGCGACGTAAAGACGCGCGAGAGTGATAGAGCGGGCCAGGATGCAGCGCGGAATCAAACATGAGTTTGAGGAGCAGAGGTTTGCCAACTTGACGAAATGCTTTGTGTGCGACGAGATGATCGAAAACGAAGTGATCATGGGCGTGCTGGAGAACACGCCAGGGCTCATCAGGAGGCGAATTCCGGAGCAGGTGATGACGAATTTCGTGCCGAGAGGTGTCGGGTGCACTTGCAAGGTGTGTGGCGTGAATGTGCATGAAACTTGCAAGGACAAAATTCAGTCACCTTGCGCGAGGGTCTATCATAAGTTCGAGCTTCGTTCATACCCGCCACTGTCCAAGATGTGCTACGCGTGTGGCACGACGTTGCACGGGCTTTACAACCAGGGGTATCGGTGTACAGCATGTGGCATCGACTGCCATCCTGGGTGCAGAACAAATGTGAACATCAAATTTTGCGAGGCGGCCCCACAGATTCAGCTCCTGAGGGACATCAACTCCGACGAGGAGGATGAGTCGCCAGGAAACCCCCTCTATCAGTACGTGGGAGATGGAGCGAATAGGAGGGAGCGCGTGGATAGCGATAAGCGACAGACATGGAGAAATAGTCTCTCAAAACGCATGACAAATGCCTTCGCCGGAGGTGTGTCTGCTGCAGTGAACATGGCAAGTGGTGGCCGCATGAATAGGAAGAAAAACCCCTCTGCGGATCAGCCAATCCCGATTCCAAGCTCGCTCCCTGATATGGGCCGTGAGCTCCGAAAGCTTCACACTCAAACACGCGCTGTGGCTATGATATCTGCTGAACGTTGGGAGCAAGAAGAACTCCCTCGACTTAGACAGAGCCGCGTGGAGCTCACCAAACACAAAGCCACTTTACGAAATGCTAGAGACAAGCTTGCCAATAAGGCAGATCGAATTGCAAGGCGTAGAACTGCTCACTATAGGCAATTTGTCATCCGCTTGTTGACGAAAGCCGGTCAAAAGCGTAAAACAGAGGCCGAGCGAATGGCGGATGATCTGCTTTACGAGTATTCCAAGCAGCGATGCCGCGAGGATGAGATGCTCGAGAAGCTCCGTGACATGGTGTCTGAGACTGGGAAGGATATGATCGACGAGGAGCTAGAGAACGGCCCATGCCGCGTGGATGGCGATCTGGAGAAGACTCTCTTGCACTTGGAACAGCTGCATGAGCAAGTCCAAGTCGCAACCCAGTCCCTGGAGGCCGTGCGCAGGGAGCTGTTCTTCCCTAGATGGAAACACTGGTTCGCTCGGCTGGGACTGGAAGGCACATACGTGGCTCTTGCGACGCTCTGGCTCGAACAGTTTCGCGGAAGCATGGCGGTCCGCCTTGCCATGCTTCCGGATTCAAAGTCAAAAAAGAAAAAGTGGTATTCTCCTGTGATGGTGATTGGACTTGGAGGCTACGATACCGAATTTGATTTCGATGAGATGGGAGTCTCTAGTTCCGCTGCAAAACAAAGACAAAAGAGCACTACTTCAGGGGGCATGCGGCTGATTGCTAGAGTAGAGCAGCTCTCCGTGAGCGGAAGCGCTCTTCCGGTCTCCTTTATGCTGGACCAGCTTTCGCTGGATTTGGAGTTCTTTTTGAACATCGAGCTAGAATACGTAGAGTCTCGAAAGCGCAACATTAAAGGGTCCTGGAGGTTAAAGCCAAACTCTTTCAGCCTCAAGTTTAAACGTTTCGAGCTGAACTTCAAGGCTGGCTCGCTCAACATCCCGGACGCGCTGTTGAGGACAGTCGTCAAGAACCTCATTGCCACACTGGCAAAGCAGGCTGTCGTATCGGCACTGCCTCCTGAATTCGGGGAGTACTTGCACTTTGTGCATCAAAACCTGCCAAAGTCGGTTTCTTCGCCCAGCGGGGACTTGTTTCGCTACCATGGTCGAATTGACGTTGCTTCTGAAGTAGATCTGGAGAGCCTGGACTTTGTGATGGAGTCTTCGTCGAGCGCCTCCGCTGAGCCCAAGAAATCCAGTGGACTGGCCAGAGTGACGAAAAGCGCAGTGAAGGGCGCAGCAAAGCTTGCGGCGGCAGCTGTTGGAGCCTCGGTCTCTGCAGGCGTAAAGTACTCTTTGAGAGACGAACCAGTTACGAAACGCGTTGCACGAGCACTTGGCATGGACCACCGACAGATCGATCTGTTTATCCGAGCGCAGCAAGAACTGGGGCTCACAAAGGATGCCTTGTTCCCAGATGACTCCCTCCGGGAGCTGGGAATGAAAGCAATCTACAATCCTCAAGGTGACTTGCAAACGACAGTTGAAGCTGCCAATAAGCTGGGTATGCGAGTCCTTGCTGGGGATCTGTTATCCTCCGAAGCACCGTTGCGCACGGTGTTGGACATTGTGAATTATGTTCTTACTTACTTTGGCCCAGACTCAGACCAGAGTATTTACAAGACGAGAATGCTTGCGTTGTGGCAAGGCGCGCTTGATAAAACCATGAAAAAGCTGGTCTCGAGTAATTCGTTTCGGAATCGGGCAAGGTCGTCGTCTAATTCGGTTCTCTCTGTCGAGGAGGCTGGATTGCAGCCTGGTTCCCCTGTCTTGGGTGGACGGAGCCCTCGTATAAAGGGCATTAAATTCTCGGAGTTTGTCGACAGGGTTTTGGCAATTTCACGAAAGCGCATAATCACCCACATTGAAGTCGTCAGCCTGGATTTGACATTTGGAATCGAGCACTTCCTCAAGGTAGGACGCGACAAGATGCTTCGCGTCGCAAGCAACAACCGCGGCGGGAACGCCATGGTGTTCCAACTGCGAAACACAAAGCTTGATGGGTCCAGTACAATACTTGAGACTGAAGAGGAGGACATCAGTGCAGATGACTTGGATGGGGACGATTTCAAATCTGACTCCGACGAGTTCCTTCGCGAGACTCTTACTAAAGCTAGCACCGGTGTTGACGATCACGACGACGAAGAAGAAGACGATGATGCCATTGACCAACTGCTCGGCCGACAAGACACCAATGCCGGCTCTGGGACCCCGAATTATGGGAAAAAGCTTAAACAGCGCGAAGCCCAAATCATGGCGAGGTATGACAAGCAAACGAAGCGACTCATTTATGTTCGCGAGAAGCTTCTGCATGACATATCTCTTCAACTGAATCTGTCGGTCGGTCAGGGCCACTTCGACGCCAAGATAGTCGACATTGATCTGGTGTCTCCTGTGGACTTTCGCCTGTCGCTCGGGTCGAGCATATTCTCGAATCTGTCGAGAGTGAACCATTGGCCCTGGAGAAGAATGATGCGCGCCGAGGACAACGACCAGATGCACATGGCGATTATCCGCATCCTCGAAAGGGGCAACTCGGTTGGTACTGATGTGTATAGCGACCCAGACTCGGAAGACTCTGTGCATATTGAGATGAGCTCAATTAACAGCAGGGTGGAGAGCAGCTCGCCCAGCGGGAAAGGAACGTGTATGAAGGTGACTGTTCAGCCAGAGGGGGGGAGCAAACATAGTTGGGTCGAGCCTGGTAAAATGCATCTCCACTGGAAAGGAGAATCAGACCTCCAGTTCATAGGATTTATGGAGCTCTTAAGGATACATGGTGGCTTGAACTGTTTGCAGGACTACGCCAGCGATCTCTTGAACTGGTCCATGCAAGCGTTTGCGGACAAAAAGCTGGAGCTGTTTTACCAGGAGATCTTGAAGGTGGTGGTCCAATATGCAAAACTCAACACCTTTGCAGGGTCTGTGCTAGCCAACGTCACAGCCTCTGCAACCGATGCGGATACATTCGTTCGTATTTACTCTTCGTCGGCGCCTCCCAAGAAGGCGTCGAAGCCTAGCCCACTCCTCAATCTGCAGCTGGAGCATAATTTTGTTGACTTTACTGATGATATTGCCCAGCTCTTGCAAGGCGTAGTCTCTGAGACAGTCAGTTTGGAGCTCGTCCGACAACAGAGCAACGCGGCGCGAAGCAACCCATAGCAGCGCTCTCGATGGTAGTATCAGTGTCTTGATTAGTATTTCGGCAACCGGCAGAATTCAAGTTGCGTCGCGGCAGCTATCTTGAGCTTTATCTAGTAGTAGAAGAAAAGCGTCTTTTCGATTTATTATTCTTTTTTTTTTTTCGTGAAGATCTAGGCTAGAGCTATAATTTACAGGCAAAAGGTTCGAAAGCGCAGTTGAGCACCTAAGTCACGGCAGAACGAAAGAGAGCTAATAACCCATACTGGCCAAGTCGCTGTATTCGTCGATCATCGCCTCCAGGCCGTTCCGTAGCTGGACCACAAGAGGCGTCAAGTTTTCTGTTCCCGGGTTCTCCGCTCCGAACTGATGAAACGCGGGGTCCTCCGCCACGCACAGCGCTGTGAGCACCTCAATTTGAGGCTTCGTAAAGCAGGCCAGATCGTTCTCTCCAACGTCGGGGCACGGCTGCAAAAACGCGTGGGCGGTCCCCGTCGGACCTTCCAAGTCAATCACGCCGGGCTTCCATACACTCATCAATCCTGGACACCCAGCTTTTTCATCGTCAGACTCCACGTAACTATCCTCCCAGCCCCATTTCTCCCGTCTGCACTCCCCATCCCGGCATTCGAGTGCTCCATCTCGCACTTGACTCTGCGCATTCTTCCTCCACTGGCATCTGCGCACCCAGCACACCGCTGACCAGGTCATGCGGCCACTCCGGCTGCGTTTCCTTCTGCCACACAGCGCTTCTTCCACGCAACCACTGCGTCCTCCAGAGTCGTCTCCCATGGCCAACGAGCTCCGTCTTTCTCTCTCTCTCTCTCTTCTTACGTACGTATGCACTCGTATGTCTGTATCAATCTATCTATCTCTGCACTCTCTGTACTCACAGTGTCAGTACCTCTGTGTTTGTGTCGGGGCGGTACGGGTGTGCACTCGCCAGTGAGATTGGTAGGATTTGGTATGAGTGGTTAGCGGAATGATTGATGAAAGAAGGAAGTTGCATTTTACTCCTTTAGCTTCTTTTGCAAGTTTTGGGAAGAATGTACAGATGTACACGTATTGGTTGTAGCGCTGGCGGGCTGCGCGATTGTGAGCGGGAAGCTCAATGGTAGAAAGGGAGCTTGGTTGTGAAATAAAAATATAGAGAGAGACAGAGTGGCGATTGATCAGCCCTAACTTTTTTGTGAGTGTGTCATCCCAATCATCAAGTAACAGAAGCGAAACTCTCATTCCTTCTCCTCCCTCGCTCGTTACTTTTACTCCGTCATAGGACTGGCCCTTACTTCCGCTAGGACCTCTGCCCGTTTCCCGAGTAGCAACCTTCACGTGCATAGATAGGAAGTCCTGGCCTTATACACCACTAAAGTTAAATCTATTTAGCTTGCCGGGAAAAGGACTTTTATGTGGCATTCTTATGTGCATCATAGTACATCCTAGGCTTTGGGATGTGACTTTCCTTTCTTTCGTTCCGGAACTGAAATTGCAACATCGGACGAGAGCGCTCCATCAGGCCATGAAGGGTCAGTTCCGAGGTGGGTGGGACGCTGCGCTCGAGCATACTCTTCCGCGCTCTCCTTCCAGCCCGCGCTCGTTCACGCTGTTCGAGGAACCCGAGAGGATGGGCTTAATCGAGGTCCATAGGCCCATCCACATAGGTCCACGGGTCCTACTGGTCCCACTGTCTAGCACTCCACCATATCGACTAACACAGCCGTTAATCATACATAGTCCTCATCGCTAGGAGTAGAAAGAAGAAGAGGGTGCTTATCAGCTCCTACATAAGAAGGTAATTTAGTATTATCCAGTGAGACCCAGTAGCATACGAGTCCTACGGGTACATAAAGTAGGAACACCGTACTTTTGTAGTAGCTAACTAGCTAGTAGAGCTTAAGCTAGTAGCTGATCATCGTAGCTACTAGAGGCTTTATAGGCATCCTTGGTAGGGAGAGGATGGAGAAGTGCTGCTGTGGGGTGAGGGAGTCATAGCAGTATCGGTTGAGTACTCCTATTGTGGGTGAGGCGCAGGAGACGGGAGCAGAAAGCGGAGTACTTGCGGGGAGGACGCAGTGGGACACACACAAACATACATACATACACACACAAAGGGACGCGGAAACTGAACTAGCTGGGACAGCTTGGATAGCTTTGGAGAGTTCACAGAGGGAAGGAAATCTCGAAATCTCAAGTTTTTGGCGGGTACTGAGTACCGGTATTGTGGAGAACTCGAAAGATTTGGGAAGCGCGTGAGGATCTCGTTGAAGGAAAGTTCTCGTCGCGGCGGGTGTGGTACTGACTGTGAGTACTCGAGTACCGGTAGCGAGGATGAGAAGTTGCTGGACGGAGTCGCAGAATACAGTTTGCTGAGTTTTGGAGAGAGTTGATTGACGAAAGGCGCCGAAGGAGAAAGGGATGGACTCCGTGGAGAAAGATCGCGCGTCGTTCGAACCGCAACGGCAGGTGCCGGAGCAGAATAGGGTCTCGTGGAATGATGCCCTAGGGGCTACGGCGGAAGCGGTCGCTGCGCTGGAAGGGTCGCCTAGTTTGCTCTCCCCAGAGTCGAGTCGGGAAGAGCGCGACACACGGCCGCAGAGCGATGATGATGTGGTCCTCGCGGTGAAGAGATACTCCACAGGAGACATTGTGCATGAAAACGAAACGCCGAGTGCGGAAGATGTAATCTCTAGGGCAAAGACGGAAAACGTCAAGGAGAAACCAGCGCGTCAAAGGTTGCCTAGGCCGCTTACACACATGTCCAGTCGTTTCAGGCAGAGGCTTTTGCCTTACGAAGATAAGGATCGGATCATGAACATGAACTCAGCGGCGTTTGACACGGCCGAAAACGCCATGGGGGTCGAATATTCGGAGGGAGAAAGCCAGGCGCAGTTTCACGTTACTCCGCTTAGTGATTTGAAAGAGATGCTTACCAACGTAGAGATTGAGCGGCTCAAGAAGAGGCAGGCAAAGTGGTCATCGCACCTCGCCAACAGGTGCGTGACAACTCTTTATGACATTCTTGCGGCCTTCTACATTTACTTTATGCACACGGTGAGCATGGAAGGCGGTTTGGTGATCGTCAATTCGCTCGCCGTCACATCATTTTTCCTTTCATTTTCCGACCAGTTGGCTTGCAAGCTCGACTTCTCCATCCTCTCCTTTGCGGTCGTGTTCCCTCTCACTTTTCTCATTCAGCAAGCATTTACTCGTCGCGAGACAGCGCTGCTACGGCTTGCAGATTTTCGAGCGCTGCTTTTGCAGTCGGTTCTCGGTGCCATGCTTTGGGACTGGCCGGCGGATGGGCTACTCTGTGGAGGCAGGGTGAAACTCCCCAACAACTTTAATCGAAGGGTTCACAATGATGCGCGCGACGTTGTTGAGCTAGTTTACGAATACCTGTCTATGCCAACTGTCTCGCACGCGCGGCACCGAGTGATTCCCGCGCAGCGTGTCTTGACGCGTTCGGTACACGCGCAACAGAATGACATCATGAAACGCATTAATATGTGCCTGTACGCATTCAACGAGCACACTGAAATCATGAAAACTTATGGATTTCCCTCGGGCGAGGCATCGAGGCTGGACCAATACCACTTGCAGCTGCAGGAGAGGTTCGAAGTTTTGCGGATGCTCAAGTATTATCGCACACCGCAGGCTACTCGCTCTTTCGGTCGAGTGTACTGTTTCATTCTTCCGTGGTTATTCGGGCCGTACTTTGCCTGGGTGCAAACCCAGTCAGGATGGGCTTTCGCTTTGGTTCTGTCAATGTTTTCGTTTCTGATCCTGTTAGGTCTGCTCAACACTCAGAAATTCTTGGAGGACCCCTTCATCGAATTCGACAACGGGGTGGACTTTGTGAAGCTACAGTATGAAATGGCCTCTGCCCTGCAAACCTTAGAAATGTATTTCGAGCGCGCGGAGAAACGTAGGCTCGACTTCAAGAGGTCGCTTGCTGCAGAGAATATCTCTCCAACTGACACCATGGACTCCTCCTCATCGGACTCGGAGTAGCTTGTAAGCTCGTTCCGTCGCCGCAAGTCATTCCGATAAGTCCAACTGCACAAAAAGGCCGCTTGCGGTCGCTATTAATACTTATTTTATTTCCTTTCTGCTTTTTGACTTGATGATCCGTTTCCTCTTCCAGGTTCGGTCAACCTTTGACATTGCAAATCCGCATCCAGCTCGCAAACCGACGACAACCATAATAAACGCACTGTGACATACCACCACACGCAACGCTGGTCACTGACTCTTCCTCGTCTTCCATTTTCACAACCAGTCCAGTCGTGGAACGAACTCACGTTTCTCCATCTCTCCATCTCTCCGTCGCACATTGCAAACTCACAGCTGCACGCATGATCCACGCATTACGTATTTCCCCTAACCACCTCCTATACAAAGTGTTCATGGGGTATTAGTAACGCATCCGCGCATCCTACCATCCATTATACGTTTCCCTTACCTAACCGGGTCTTACCGCTGCTCCATAGGCGTCCTACTAAAGATTCCCTTGATCCTCCTATCCACCCTATGGACGCTAATGTTTCTTGTAGAGTTGGACTATAGGGGGACTAGCGAGGCGAAGATTCTGCGCAACTCTGTGAGGGAATGCATTCCCCCGGACTTGTGTGGGCGGCAGTATCGCTTAGTTGGTATTAGACAACCGGGTAAGCAAAAGAAGCGGCCAGTTGGGAAGCGAGTAAGGGCGAGGGGTCCCCGCAGGAAGGGCAAATATCCGATCGGTGAATTGATTGTCGGGAGAAGGCAAGATGGGCAAGATCGACCCGAAGGTGTTCTTCGCGAACGAGCGGACGTACCTGCACTGGCTGAACACGTCGGTGACGATCGGATCCATCGGGTCCGCGCTGCTGGGTCTCTCGGGCGTGGCTTCTGCGCACACAGATGACTCGGGATTTGGCGCAGTTCGGGTGAGTTTTGGATGTGGTGGGTGGGTGGTTCATTTGAATTGAATTGAATTGAATTGATTTGATTGGATTTGATTTGATTTGATTGGATTTTCGGCTTTGCGGCCGCTGACGAGAGGTGGCCTTCGTGTTGTTTGTGTTGTTCTTTGGTGGGGTCTTGTGACTTGTGTCTTGTGTGGTGCTCGAACGCGGACTTGTGTGCATTTGGTGTGTTTGCGCAGATGATTGGGCTGCTGATGATTGGGATCTCGGTGGTGTTCACGGCTCATGCAATGTATCAGTACAATAGACGCGCGAGGTTGTTGAGAAAGAAGTCTGGGACAGGATATGACGACTCTATTGCGCCAGTGGCACTATCTTTCATTCTGGTGATCGCGCTTGGGGCAATTTACAGCACCTATATTATGCGCTCCTCTTCGTCGGAAGAAGTTGTGGACGCGTCTATGCCTTAATTGGACCGATAGCTAATCATGAGAAGCAGCGGACGGAGGTTTTACTTCCGCTCGACGAAAGAAAACAAAACAAAAAAGTCCACAATCTTGGCGCGTTTCCTAGAGACGCGGACTTGTGTGTGGCCATTAACATTTTTATCAACAAGCATTAAAACTGACATTCAGAAATATCCGCACTTTGTTAGATTCCTAGATCGTGTCCTTTTGTTAGATTCCTTTTTCAATTGGAAAAAGGTATACGAGTCGGTCCTTTTCGTCGAAAGTTTTTTTTTCGGAATTCGGATAATATACAGCTGAGATACTAAACATTCTATTCTGGAACCGAGTTTCGCTGCGAGCCGATCGCTAGCTTCGTAGCCACTGAAAATACCCCACGATCGCCATCAAGTAGAGCGGGCGCCAGACCGGTCGTCCGGCGTGCTCACTAATAAGACTGGGAGTGCACACCAGCAGAGGGGTGATGCCATCTTCCTCGAACTGATTGTCCCGAAATGGCTGCCCTGGGTAGAAAGAACGCAAGAAGTACTGTGTACCGTTCTCATCATACCCATTCACATCCAACTCAATACCCTCTTTGTAGAGCAGAGGCTTTTCAAGCTCGTAGCCATTGATGAGATCTGAGGGCCCACATCGCCACATGTCTCGTGGGTACCCGCAACTCTTAAAGTAGTTCTCGCAAGCAGACCTACACATTATGAGGCTCCTATCTTCTTCGTCGCACCTGGGGAAGTTCATCCAGCAGAATAAATTCATGTAAGCCTGTGCACAATCATTTACAAAATTCCAGGGATCGTCCTCGCCATCCGCGTAAAATCTCATCACAACGCTCCCTGACTCTCCTGTCTCATCCACACCAAGCTCTTTCAGAGTCAAGTTTGTCTCTGCGTTCTTTCGGATCTCCCATTCGTTGTAAAAATTCTCCTCCACCCAGGCATCTTTCGCCTTAATAGTATGCGCTTTCCATCTCGACATGGTCGCACCTTGATACCTCGGCATGCACGCTCTGTACGTGACAATGGAAGCGCAAAACGGCATTTCCGAGGCGAACTCGCCCGGATCCATGCACACGCCAGAGTCATACCCTTGAAGTTCGCAACTGGAGCCAACGCCCCAGTTCGCCGCCAGCAGTACGGCGGCACGAAGCCGACCCCGCCACTTCATTCCACCTCCTCTCCTGGCCCGTAATTTGGCAAAGTCAGGCGCTCGTACGCCGAAGTTGCGAGCGAGAATGAGCTCGGGCAGTCCCAGCTGTTCCAGCGTCCCCCGCAGTAATTCCAAAGCCAAACAAACTGTTACAGTCGCGGACCCGCTTCCATCCAGCGACAATTTCACTGACTGTGAGTGACTGTGAGTGCCATCATCTTGGAAAAGGTTGTGGGCAGCCGTTGGGATTCATTCCTTGTTCAAGAACAACGAGCGGCTCGCTTCAGCTTCGAACGAAGTCGTAACAGAAGCTAGCCTTCACCTCCCCTGGGTTGGACTCAGCTGTGAGTCCTATTGACGCAATTAGGCGTGCGGCTAGTGACGGGGTGATGTTTGTGCGTTCGTGCGAGCAATCAGAATTCAGAGCAATAAGAGCAATCCATGAATGAATCAATCAGTGCAATCTGTGCAATCAGTGAATCAAACTTGAAAAGAATCAATCAATGAAACAATCCACTTCAGAAGTGTGAGTATTTCATTGTCTCTTTGCGTCTTTCATCTGCTTCATCTCTTTGCGAAAAGGATTTCTTGGCTGGAGAGGCTTTCGGCGTCGCGAATGTTTCTTTTTCTACAATGAAAGTTTGCTAATAGATTTAGAAGAGAACGAAAAGATACGGGTGTCTGTCAGTAACCTCGACTATCCGAGACGTTAAATTCATGAATGCAAAAGTAGAGATTCAGAGGGTGTCAGGATTGGATTTTGGATAACACTGGAGCAGTCCAAGTATGTTGCGCGAGCAAACGACAGCGGATTGGGAAAGAGCTTCCAACATAAGACTCTTCCGCACTGGGCGCGGCCACGGTCTGTAGAGGTCAGACCCCAAACTTTGGTGCAGTACTCGTGGAGCGCAGGACAAGCGTAAAGAAGAAAGAAAGAAAGAAAAAGGCAGTTTGGAAGCAGGTTGAGTAGCATGCGGGGCTGTGAAATGTGGCTCAAAGCGCTCGGGGTTGCGGCCGCTATGGCGGCTTCTGGCGACGCGAAGAAACCTCACATTCTGTTCGTTCTTGTGGACGATTTAGGATGGGGGAACTTGGGCTTCAGGGCTGGAGACTCCGCGAAAGACGCCACAACCAAGGAAGAGGTTGTAACGCCAAACGTCGACGCGCTGGTCAAAGATGGTCTGCTTCTCGATCGCCATTACACCTACAACTACTGCTCCCCAACCCGGAGCTCGCTCCAAACGGGCAGGCTGCCTGTTCACGTGGTGGTTACGAATGACGATCCGATCAGCTGGAACCCAAACGATCCTGTGGCAGGGTATTCTGGAGCCCCCCCAAATATGACTGGATTGGCTGAGAAATTAGCCCTCGGGGGCTACAAAACCCATATGACTGGAAAATGGGATGTCGGAATGGCAACGAGAGAGCAGATTCCAACAGGGAAAGGATATGAGTCTTACTTTGGGTACCTTCATCACGCAGTCGATTACTGGGACGAGGGGCTCGGAGTGCAGTCCACTGGAAAAGATGACAAGTGCTATGAGCGCGGCGATAAGATAATTGATCTCATGGACAATGGCGAACCTGCGAGCGACAAGAACGGAACCAAGTATCTCGAAGACCTCTTCATGGAGAACAGCTTGAAAGTGATCAGTGAGCATGATCCTGAGAGCCCACTGTTTTTGCTGCATGCCTTTCATTTGTGTCACACCCCGCTGGAGGTCCCGGCGGAAGCCGAAAACCATTTCTCCTTTCTGGAAAATGGTTCCCGGCGAAAGTACGCGGCGATGGTTCATTACATGGATACTGTTGTTGGGAAGTTGGTCCAAGCTGTCAAAGATAAAGACATGTGGGACGACACTCTGCTGATCTTTAGCAGTGATAATGGCGGGCCAAACTACGCATTTGCTATTCCAGGAAAGCAATTAATTTATGGGGCCGCGAACAACATCCCGCTCAAAGGCGGGAAACTCAGCGATTTCGAAGGTGGAATTCGTGTGAATGCGTTCGTAAGCGGCGGATTTCTGCCAGCTCATCGTCGTGGAAAAGTACTGGACCACTACGTGCACGTGACGGACTGGTACGCAACATTCGCAGAATTGGCAGGCGTAAGCCCCGAGGACACACGGTCGGAGAAGTATGGCTTGCCGCCGATCGACAGTGTCAGCGCTTTGGATATGATCATGAACGAAGACGCAAAACCATCCAGAACCGAAATGCATATCTCCGCAAACACGCTAATCCAGGGCAAGTACAAGATCATTACCGGCTCTGATTTGTCTATTTTCCTGCCGGGCTCCCTTCCTGCCAAAATGGCTCCCAAGCATACGGTTCCGTTGGACGGGTATTGGCCTGGTTGGGGCTTGAAAGCGAATATCAAAACGCTGACATCCTTCACACTTTGCAAGCCCGTTTGCATGTACAATATCATTGACGATCCTTACGAAACGGTTGACATCTACAAGGGCCACAAAAAGCTCGCGCATGAGATGTTGGACCGCTTGAACGATCTCAACAAGGGGAACTTCAACCCTAACCGAGGCCAGCAAGCCGAGGGCGCGTGCGACATCTTTAACGAGAAGTATGGCGGGTTTTACGGTCCTTTCGTTGAGCACCTGCTCGAAAGCTCAGATAAGCACCTGCCTTCCTGGGCGACAGAACCCGCTCTCACCGCAGTCGAGTAACACCTCTGTTTTCGTTCGCAATGCTTCAACTTCGGAAACTTCTCAAATCTTTTGTTTCGACTCTTTTAATTCAACTTTTCAATTCACAAACTTTTCGTTTTTTTTTAAACAGCATGAATCATCAAATCACAATAAAAAATCAAATCATTAACCTGCATACCTGCATCATCAAATCATCAACTTACGTTCGTTCATTCACTGAAACAGCAATGCTGCGAGTGTAGCGTAATTCTTAAGCAAACCTTATCGGAAGGTGTGTAAACAAAGGGAAGGTTTGCGGAACGAAATGAAGCTAGTATTGTTACTAAACAGATCTATAACTTGAAAAATAGACACTCACCTAACGTAGCTAGCAGTTACTTCAGCTTTAGCACAACTATCTTGGTTATTGTTTGTTTGTTGTTGTTTATTAGAGACTCGCTAGAAGAATAGCCGACTACATAGTAGCTTTGTAGTAGTTGCGCCATAGAGGCCTATCGATGGACGGTTACGAAACACCGTAGACAGTCACAAGCAACCTTCGAGAAGAAACAAGTGAGAGAGGGAGTGCCAGCAACTGATTACTTCTACTCCACATATACCGCTTCCACATAGTCCCTCCCCCCAGGGCCTCCACTCCAATGGCACACTACCGACTTTCTTAACCGCCCTTTTAACCATCCTCGACAAAATGCACCTATTCTTAATCTCTACTATCCGAACCTTTAGCCGCGCATGTGAGGGAGCACGCGTACATGTGCGAACGTCTCAAGGTATACCATAGTCACCCACTAACCCACCTTCCCTTCTCCTCGCAGCTTTCACCTCGGGAGTGCTACCAATGTGGCTATCCACAGCTAGCACTGGCGAATACTTTTCTGGAAGACAGGAAAGAAGCTGCACAGAACCGAAACTGAACTTCCTCCGAGGACACTTACTCGCGTCCTCGCGTACGTCCGAGGGTTAGTCAGCGCTACCTTTATGTGCTAATAGGCAACAACAAAGTGCGGAGTGTGGAGTGCGGAGTGTGGACTCCAAGGACTGATCGCTCAAGTTGAGTTGAGTGAATGTGAGTGGTGCTCCCTCAAAAGTAGTTACGCCGAGATTTGGAGATTTGGAGATTTGGAGATAGTTTGGAGGGCTCTGGCGCTTTGGAGATTAGGGAATCTGTTGCGGTGCTGTACTGGTTGACGATCTTGTGAAGTTGAAGATATAATTTGGCGAGAGTTGGTGGTGGCCAAAGTTTGGAAGTTGCAAGATGGAGGCGGATGAGATAGACTACTATGACGTTCTGCAGGTGGAGCGAACGGCGGACGATAGGGCGATTAAAAAGCAGTACAGGAAGCTTGCGCTCATGTTCCATCCGGATAAGGTGAAGAGCGGGGACCGCGCGGAAGCAGAAGCCATGTTCAAGCTGGTAGCTGAGGCGTATGAGGTTTTGTCCAATCCGGAGAAGCGAAGGGTGTATGATATGTATGGAAGACGGGGATTGGAAGGCGGCGCCGCGAGCGCTGCATCTGGGCCCGTGTTTCATCATATCGACCCTCGTGAGCTGTTTGAGCAATTTTTCGGCTCGCAGTTTCGACAGGGCCAGTCCGCGTTCTTCTTCGATGACGACGAAGAGGACGACCCATTCTTTGCAGGGTTTGGGTCCAGAGGCTTCCCGTCTGCGTCAGCGTCGCCATTCAGCTCAATGTTTCAAGGCATGGGAGGAAGGCCGATGGGAATGGGCATGGGAATGGGAATGCCTATGGGCATGGGTATGGGTATGGGTATGGGTATGGGTATGGGCAGTGGCGGCATGGGCGGGTTCGGCTCATTTTTCGATGAAGACGAAAGTTTTGGGTTCGGATCTGGCTCGTTCTCCTCAACTTATACGAGTTCCTCCGGTGGTGCTTCTACTAGCGTGAAGACGACGACCACTGTTCAAGACGGTAGACGGGTCACTGTCAAGGAGACGACAGTTCAGCATGCGGATGGCCGCGTAGAAACGAAGAGAGAAACGTCCGTGCATGCCCTGGAAGACGACGGAAGAGGAACTCGGACGAGACTCACACAATGATTTTTTTACTGTATTGTACCATCTAAACTTAGAGTTTTTTTCCGATCCGCAATTTCATTCTCTTTGGACTGCGTACGGGCGATCCTCCCAGCAATACATGACAGTTGAGTTTGGACTTGTATAACAACATATAGAGGCACGCTTGACGTCTAGTCAAGGTCCAAGACATCTTCGTCCAGGTCATCCAGAACCTCTTCTTCATCGTAGGCGTCGACCTCCTCTGCTTCTTCCTCGTCCTCTTCAAAGACGGGCTCAAATTGAGCAGCTTCGGCCTCCATCTTTTCTCTCGCTTCGCGCTCTCTCTCGATTTTCTGTAGGCGCTGAAGCTCAATATCCTCCGGGGACAAGCCACTTTCAGAACTAGTACCACTCGCCGAAGCTGACTCCGCAGCGTTTTTCGTGCTTGTGGTCTTACTTGCTTTCTTCTCCTGCCCAGATGATGCCTTTGATGCGCTGGATCTTCTCTTTAGGGTGGGGATCTTCTTGAGGGCCTGGTAGTCACCAGATGAATTTTTCTCGGACTGTTCATTCAGGAAGGTGCGAATCACGTTGAAGTTCGCCCCTTCCTCCTGCAAAGGCAAAAACCTTTTGTCCTTAAATACAACGACACGAAGCTTTGAGCTTGGCGCGAGTCGGGTCTTGAATATTTCGGAATCTGCGCTCAAGACGTGTTTGCTCATGTCAATGTACGCGAGGCGATATGTTGGAAGAATTTGATGACCACGTTTTGCCCAGTGCGTCAGCTGGGGAGGCGGAGAGCCACTTCCAATGAACAACGCGCACAGCCTTCTCTCGACACATTTCGAAAGCAGCTCCTTGTCCTTTGTCGGGGTTACTAGTGCAAATCTGGACTCCACTCTGCGCTTCACTGCACCCATTAGAACTTTGCCGACATTGCTGTCGTCTTCTTTAGAACTGCCTTTCTTGGCTTTGGGGGTCTTTAGAAGCGCCGGATCAAGCTGCTCCGGCCGATCGCCACCTTGAGCTAGGAAAATGACTGGGCTCTTGGTGCTGTTAAGCTTGAGCCTCTCATAGACATCCTTTCCACTCGGCAAAACAGTTTTGCAGTCCATGACAGCAGTCTGTGCGAACTTATTCCCCTTTAGCAAGCCCCCTGCATCCACGAACACTTCGCGGAGCTGCCCATTCTTCAAAAGCGCCTTTCTAGAGTCTGAGCACAGCACAAGCCAGGGATTTCCTCCAAAAAAGACATCTTGCAGCTCCTCTGCCGAGGCCCCGTCCAGGTACCGGATCGCCTCGCCTTTCTGCAGGTTAAAGTACATGGCTACTGCGATCCCCACCAGCAACGCAACGAAGCCGCCATACTTGCCGTAATCCAAGATCTTCGAGATTCTCTGTTCGCGCTCAAAATTCTCGCGCCCCTTCTGCGTCTGTTTACTCCTTGCTTCCTTCCCCATCTTGTTTACACCTTATTGCCAACCGCAAAACTGTCTTTCTTCAACCGATTCGCCTAAGCCCAACTACTTCTCCGGCTTGGCGCAGACAGTTTAATTAAACTCTCTATCTCTACTTCTATTTGGTACTCGAGGACCTCCTCATACGTACGTGTACACATGTACACGTGTATCTCCATGTACACGTGTATCTCCCACCACGTGGAGGTGACTAGTCTTAACTACAGGAGTAGAGTAAGGTTACGCCCATGTCTGAATTCTGTTCTGAATTCTGAATTCTGATTTTGTTACAGCAATCACCTAACTAACCGTTCAGTTGTTAGGCATTGATCATGATGATGATCGATTGACTCGCTCAGAGATACTCCGAGGCTCCGTTTTGTTTTTGCATAAGTAATTATCGTTGGCGGCCGCCTGCGCGCTGGTGCTGGTGACGTTTGCACGTTTTGTTTTCGCGGGGGTGAAGAAGTATGAAGAAGTGTTCGTTTGCTCGTTCGAAGACTCTGGCATACTCTGGCGTATCTTTTCTAAGGTTGCTAACCGATATGCATAAGAGGAAAGCGGATCCTTTTCCAGGATTTCCAGGCGTCTTTTCACGTGTACACGTACGTGTAAATTAACGAATTTGAACGATAACGTGGAGACCGGGACTGGCAACAAACGTATGTCACCGCAGATTGGGACACATTGGGGCACATTTGAGATAGGTCGGAAAGAGGTTTTCATCGATAAAGTGGGTTTGCAAGATGAGGCCCGGAAGGGTGGGCACGCTGGCGTTGCTTATGGTGGCGGCGTTCGTGGTGCGCGGGGACTTTGATGTGAGCAAGCGTGATAGATTGGACGCTGGCGAAGTTGAAAATGGGGAGTTGGACGGGAGCTTGAAGCCATCCAAGTCGTTTCAAGTGAAGAATGACAGGTTCTACAAGGACGGCAAGCCGTTTCGGATCATGTCAGGGAGTGTACATTACTTTCGCATTGTGGAGGACTACTGGGGCGACCGGCTGGACCGGATCAAGGCGCTCGGGTTGAATACAATCACCGTATATGTGGCGTGGAATTATCACGAGCACACTCGCGGAGTGTTCGATTACTCGAGCAAAGGACACGACCTCCGCCGCTTCCTTTTGATGGCGCATAAGAGGGGTTTGTATGTAATCCTTCGCCCAGGCCCGTACATTTGCGCAGAGTGGGATTTCGGTGGAATCCCAGCTTGGACGCTGGAGAACGGAACTTATCCGCTCAGAACAAATGTCGGGCCATTCCTTTCCTACGTGTGGCCATTTTTCGATGACCTGCTTTCACGCTTGAATGATCTTCTGTATGTCAAGACTGGGGGGCCAATTCTCATGGTGCAAGTAGAAAACGAGTATGGAAGCTTTGGAAAAGCTGACTCCGTTCCGAACGACAAGCAGTATCTTGAGGCTCTCTTGAGCCGTTTGGAGAGATTATTTGGACGGGATGTAGCCTATTTCACCACTGATGGCATTGCTATAATCAACCAAGGCAGCTTGCCTGGTGATCGCGTCATCACCCTCAGCGATGGGTGCGGAAACGCTGCTTCGGAGTCGGGTGCGTTGCACAAGATGAATGGCAAGGGTAAATCACCCTTCTTTTGTACCGAAACATACTCCGGCTGGTTATCACATTGGGGTGGTCCTGCTGCATTCACCAAGACCGATGACATGATCAAGACTGTGAAACAAATTTACGCAGTCCAGAAGAACACTGGAAGCGTAAGCCTCTATATGGCCCATGGTGGGACCAACTTTGGGTTTACCTCAGGCGCAAACGTCCCAGATTATATACCGGACCTCACTTCTTACGACTACAACGCGCCAATTGCGGAAGGCGGCGAGAGGAATTTTGGAAGCGACAATAAAGACAAGGTGGAGGCGCTTCGGGAGCTCAACCAAGGCATTCGCAAGGCTGACGGAATCATGGACGGTATCCCTGATTATCCGCCAGTTCCCCCGCGGCAAGCCTACGGAAACATTTCATTACGCCAAGTTGCCCCTTTCTTCGAGAACTTGGATGCGTTGACCAGCCACTCTGTGGTCAACCTTCCCGTTCCAATTGCTGCAGAAAGCTTCGGGTGTTACGAAGGCTTTGTACTCTATGAGGCAACCGCCGCCAGCCCGCTCGTTGAAAACTCGACGCTTGGCTTTGGAAAATACCAAGATCGACTCCATGCTTGGGTGGATGGTGAGTTTATTGGTCGTTTATTCCGCGTTGACAAAGAGCAAACCATCACTGTGCCTAAACTCTCCACCGAGAACGAGACACCAAGAATAAGTTTGCTCGTTGAGCACATGGGTCGAATAAACTTTGACCCGAACGGGATGAAGGACACTCGTGTTGGAGTCTTTGAAAATCCTAGATTGGACGCGCAGGAAATTGAGACAACCTCGGGCTGGAGTGCAAGGTGCATCAATTTCAAGGGCTTCTCAGATATTGTGTCCAAGCTGAGCTGGAAGGATAGGAGCGACGAAAACATCTTTCCTGCACTTTACCGCGGATCTTATGAGTCTGACAGTCAAACGGACACATACATGAACATCAGGCCTGGAAAGTGGGGCAAAGGCGTCATGTGGGTGAACAACTTTAACCTGGGCAGATACTGGAACAAGACGCCGCAGTACACTCTCTACGTCCCAGGGCCAGAGACGAATTCTAGCTTCAATGAAGTGGTGTTGTTTGAACTCGAGACTGCAGGAGACGAGTTGGTCTCTCAGGATCGACCTGAAATTTGCACCACCCCAGAATGCTAAATGAAATAGAGCAAGGAACAGAGCAAAACCTAGCTGAGGGTTTGGCTGAACAAACATTGCTTTTTAAATATATACATATAGCCGGTTTTTCATTTTCGCGCAAATGTGATTGGTTCTCGAAACCATGATTGCCATTGTAGAAGATGAAGACTCAAAACATATTTCACTCATTGTCAGGCACAGTCTGTCTATGTTGGCGGAGATATAATACGATCTAAAAGAGCGCTGGACAGTTGGCCCTCCAACATCCCTCTTCTCAGTGCGTCTCCTGCGTCAAGCCAGGATCTCTGTATAGCAGCGATGCGGAAACAGTTTCGACCAACATTGTTTCCAGCCTGCAATGGATCGTCGATAAAAACCGGGTCAAATTTATGTGAATCAAAAGGAGGATCGGGAGGAAAGTGTATCAATCCATCCTCGGTGGACGTGGAGGAGGAGCTCTGCGTATTGCCAATTTGGTAGCCATGCAGTTTGTTGCCATCTAGCCTTTGCTTTTGATGTCGCTGCCTTGTTTGAGAAGTGACCTGGCGGCCAGAGCCAGGAAGGGACTCCGTGTCTGAAGCTGTTGCCCAGTAGCCCTCGAGTTCCGAATTCGTTTTTCGATCGAAAAAGCCTTTGCTCAGAGACACTCCTGTAACAGCTGGGTCAAAGACACGACTGTCGCCAAAGTACTTGAGAAATCGGATCAACAGATAGCCTAGGTCATTCTCGTAACCTTGGGAATCAATCCGGAATGGCTCGTGGCTATTGCTCCTCAAGCGACTATGATTTCGCTGCTGCCTGTGTGCGCCGCTCGTTGCAGCCACGTGTATTCCGCTATTGGGCTCAGAAAATGTGTTTTGCAAAAAGCAAGCAACTAAGAGAACCAAACCGTAGGAAGAGAGCCCTCCGGTATACCCACTTCCAAGGCCACGCTGAGAAAGGAATTGCTTGAGAATCAGAACAAGTGGTGATAAAGCGGGTAGCTGCTTACAAAGCGACGCAACCATCTTGTTGGTTGCCACCCCATTATGGTTTTCCGCCTGAAATGAGATGTCCAGTTGAATTACCTGTTCATGGACTGGAGGCCCTTTGGTACACAGTTTAATGATTGGGATGGAAGCATGCTGTATGGACTTTACCGAGTCCGACTCGATCCATGGAGCGAGCTGTAGAGCGTCGGCAAGGTTCTGCTGCCAGGACATCTTGATTGCATTCCGACCCTCCAGTGGACCAGGTTCGTCCGCAATATCGTCTTGCATTACTTTGGGAAGGCAAATGACGAGGTCCATATCACCATCCGGTAGGGCAAGTCCTGTCACACAAGAGCCAAAGCGCTTCACCGTCGCGCGCGGCCACAGGTGCTTAACCACGAGCTCGAGTTTTCCCCAGACAGACATTTCAATGGAGTGGCGTTTTTGGCGCGCTGCAAAGCAGGTCTCGGCAAATCGCAAAATCTCAAAGTTGAGGCGAGTCTGGGCGTCGACAAACTTGTATTGTGTGCTGACATTCGGTGGATCCCCTTGATTTGTATCAGAGTCACCGCTGTGATGCTCGTCTCCATACGCGTTGTTTGCGCGCAATTCGTTCAAAGAGCCTAAAGTCCGCGCGCTTGTTGTTCGATAAAACGACGGAATTTGATCTACGTCTTGCGAATAGTATCCGGTGCCGTCCATATACTCTCTTCCGTGCCATTCGTGTGGGAACGGATATGGAGAGCGACGCTTTGCTTGCAAATATGCAGCGTGTTCTTGCTGCATGTGGATTGCATGCTGCTCAGGGAGCGGACAAAAGTACGGATCAGTGAAGAGCACGCCTGCAGCGGTTGTGTTATAGTACACTGGGTATTGGTGACCAATTCCAGGGTTGATCAAAGCATATCCGACGGCCGCAGGATGTGGCGGGGCTGGCGCAGAGAATGCCCCAGGTGACCATGAGCTCTGCTGGCGAGGAGAGAGAAGCGGCTGTTGCTGTTGTTGCTGCTGCAGGTCAACTTCGACGCTCTGCTGTGAATCTTGATGGCCCTGGATTTCGTTCATGGCCGCTTCCCTATTCTCCAGAATTTCTCCGGATGCTGCCATGCCTGACTTCTCAACGGTCAACCTTTCTGACCTGCCGTGTCCATCCGAATCGCTTGAACGTTGACTAGAAAAGGCGACATGTCGTTCCAATGTCGACGCAAGACTGTCCAATTTCGTCTCGAGTCGCTTGAGTGTCTCCTCGATCTTGGCCTCAGAAGTTTGCAAAAGCCGAATGTCGCCCTGAAGGTCTTCCACTCGCTTGCTACATCCGCAAGATGATCTTGGCAAAGAAGGCAAGGTAGAGTCGTATGAATGCGTGCTGCTAAATGATTCTGATCGACGATGAAGACGTTGTGTGGAAGGATTCTTGGAGAAGACGTTGGAAGACGTGACTTCAACGTACGAAGGGCGGTCCATGCTAGCAGAGCGAACGCCGAGTGAGTACTTTGTATTCGCGCTGTTGCTAGGGCCGACAGCAACGGGTTTGCTCACGGTCGCACGGCCGGGGGGTTGTGGCGCAATTCCTTCCGTGCGGGGGCAAGATACCGACGACGATGAGGAGGATAGCCGCTGCGCTGAGCTGTTTGCAGAAGGCTCGACAGACTTTCTGCGTTTATCAAGCGGTAATTTCGAATTATCCATAACCTTGGCCTTTTTGGCCTGTTTCCCGCTGCTACGACTTCGCTCAGTGTCGCTGTCTGCCTTTCCTTGCGGCCGACGGCCGTCTGCAGAAAAAGGGCGTCTTCGATACCTTCTACCAATCGTCGTCCAGCCCCCGCCATCGCTTTGCGTGTCATCGGAGATTGACGCCATGCTCTGGTCGACAGTTTCGTTGGTGGATTGATTGTCTTGAAGGACTTCTGAATTTTGGGAAGCAAAGTTTTGCACTTGCTCCTCCTCCTTGTGCTGATGTTGTTCTGAAACCATGTCTTGGACATCCAGCGACATCGTTTGAGTCCCCACACTCTTGCTTGGTTTGAAGTGCCCAAACAGGGTTTCAAAATAAGTCTCGTTGTCAACTGTGAGTGGGTTTGTCCACGAGAATATGGGTGAGTTGGTCGACCTTATCTCCGTGAGATCGGCCCCTGTGCCCGCACCATCATCAGGTGTCTCCGTGGTTGTTTGCTCCCAGATAGACTTAATACGCTGAGGCGGGAACACAGGCAAGCTCGAGTCAGCGGGCTGGTGACTGTGGTTGCGGCTCAACGAGCTGTGAGCAGACTCGAAACCGCGGAATGTCACTTCTGGGAGCTGCATCTCTGATCCATTGTACCCTCCAACGTGGAGTTCTTCAAACGCTCCGCGAATAAGTATTGAAGAGCGCGCAGACGAAGATGATTCGGAGAAAGACCTCGAGCAGTGCTCGGGGTTCACCGCAAAGGAGCACAGTGAGTCAGCATCGACATCGACATCAGCATTAGGAGCGTCTTCGTTCAGATCATCAGGTTCGTTTTCAGTTTGGCCATCGTCGCTGAAGTGAACGACGCTCTGTACCATTCTATCGATACCGGATTGTTTGCGGTCGTCTTCTCCAAGAGCGACCACAACCACAGCATCATTATCTTCTTGCCCAAATGACAACGGTACCTTATGTCCTCCGAAATCCGACCTTTCATCGCCACGTGGTACGCTCTTTGAAACTCCAGATGCACCGACACAGAGCTCGTCGGAGGGTGACATGTCCTCCACCGTCTTCAGGGAGGTACTAGAGGCCAGCGACAGCGAGGTCGGGGCGCTCTTACGGCGAGCATGGGATTGCAATTTTTGATGTGCCACGGCCTTTCGCTCGGAACCGGGTGATTTCGCGGAACTGTCCGGCCCAGGGTGGTTGCGGGCGGACCACGGTCTCTTTCTCGACTCGACAAGTTGACCAGGACCTGGCTCGCCCGTGTGGGCAGAGCGGAATGAGCTGCTCGACCCTGGTTTTACGATCGGCACAAGCTGCACAGCCTGCTTTTCACTGCTCTCCTTTCCATTGTCCTCTAACGCGTTGCCCTCTGCCACACGCTGCTTAGCCTCCTTGGTTTTCAACTGCTTCTTCTTCGCCTTCTTCCCTTTCTTGGAGCTAGGAGCGCCGACGGCTTTTCCCTTTGTTTTGCTCTTGGTGTTCCCATTGTTTGGCGAGTCACCGACCAACGCTTGAACCAGATGATCCTGCCAGGTGGGCACGATCACGTCCCGCATCAGCGCCCTCCCTGTCTCGCCGTGAAGCGTGTTTGCCTTGGCCAAGAAGCACGAGTTAGGATCTAAGCACACTCCCGTCCGATCAACGACGTGCATGGACGCGATGGCACAGAGAGGGTCCAGCGCCTTGCGGAGCTCGTGCTCGGCGTTTGTCCCGCATTTGTTGGCAGCGCGAACTGCGTCTCGAATATCGAACAGTAGGTCTCCGTAGGTCGTATTGGTAGCAAGCCCAGTCAGGTAGACGCTCGTGCATGCGTTCGCGTCGCGCAGCGTGGCGCCCTGCACTCTCTCTCGAAAGCGCTTTAGCCGTTGACTCACAAAGCTGTGAAACTTGCGGCGCACGGCGTTTCTGAATCGCTCAGCGTCGCTTGCCTGGCGCCAAAACTTGATCGCGCCAGTTGCCAGCTGCCTCCCGGATCCGTCGTCCAGCGCCCCGGGAACCTGATGCTTTCTGTGTCGCGCCATAGCCTCCCGCATGCGCACCTCGAACCAACTCGCCACGATCATGCCCAGTGTGGGCCACCCAAACTCGCACAGCCACCGAGCCTCCCCAGGCCGGCCACTGGGGCCACTGACTCCACTGGCTCCACACTTTGAACACTCGCCACCTTGGACGCGTTCGCCGCACCTGCTGCAATCATCGTCGGCCAGGAACCTCCCGTAGGACAGCGCGTCCATGGCGGTCCAAAACAGCTCCTCATTCGCAGCCAATTCCTCGGACACGCACACCTCTTCCACCACATCATCACTCGGTCCCGACATCGCGCTAGGCGATGCGGAGGCAACTCCTACGGCAAGGCCAGTCCGCTTGGCGCGGGGGTTATCTGCCAATGAGAAGGAGACGACCAGTCCCGCAGAGCACAGCCATGCAGACCACTCTGCGTGCTCCTTCTCGGGCAAGCACATGACTTCACACATGCACAGCATTCTGTCAGTTCTTCCTGCCGTGCCTCTCACCGCGAAGTCCGCCGCGCTCACCAACGAATAGTTCCCTGTACACAGTCCCAGCTCACTCCGCTGTCTGCCTCGTACGCGCCGCGCATCCCCACAGTCCCGCGCCGCCACCCGTCGCGGAATTTTGCACGTCATTCTCCCGCACCATCCGCGCCGCCAGATCCCCGCGCCGCGGGCCGAGACGGAGCACGCTCCGCCGCGCGCGCACGTCCAGCCGCGCCCACCACGAAGCGTACGCGCCGCGTACACCCCCTGGCGCGGCGCTGGGGTACGCGGAGGGGGCGTGATGGGGGGCATGGAGCGCATCATGAGGATGGGCAGCGACGCGATGCCCGGAGCTGAGGAAAGGGCGCGAAGGACTGGGTTCCGGCGGAGAACCGGAGCGCGGCGGAGGGCAAGAACCGAGCGCGGTGTAGCGCGAGTGGAGCGCGTCCAGCAGCGTGTCCATGCGGGCTCAACAGAGAGAGAGAGAGAGAGAGAGAAAGAAAGAAAATGGGAAAAAAAGTGGAGTTTGGAATGTTTGGAAAAAGCAAAGACGAATAGGATCTCGGAGGATCTCAAAGGATGGCGCAATTCGGAGAATCTAGCGATGGTGGTTTTGTGTACCGGTACCATAAGGTAGTCAGTATCAGGGAACGGCAACGGGGAAACAGGTTGCTCCGGATGTGAGTGGTTCATGTGGTCTGTTCAGGTTTATGTTCTATTCTGAATTCTGCAATCCTGGATGAATGTAAAAGTGGAGTTTGGTGCTTGGCCCCGATTCACGTCGCCAACTTGCTCCACGATGTACAGAAGACACGACAGACTCACGGGCCACTTAAATCTGGACAATGATTAACGAGAAGGCTGTTGAGAATATTTGGGGATGCTACACAACGGATGCCGGTTAAATTGAAACAAAACAAAAACAGAGAGTTGGTAACAGCTGAAAATGCAGAACCTATAATAAAGAAAAGATTCCACGAAAAGAAGAACGTTTACTTGGAACTTGTCAGCAGAGAACCAGCGAACCCTCGCTCCGTCTGTTTCTGAGATTGAGCTCGAGGGCCGTCCACGAGGATAACTGCCGAGTCAACTTGTTCGTGATTAGCTGCTCTTGAGAATGCTTCTGAAAAGGAAATCCACTCTTCTTCAGCAGGGGTATCGTCGTCCTCGTGAGAGTTGACGATTTGTAGATCCAAGGAATCTTCCACTTGAACTCCGCAATCCTCCAGAGTCGCAGAAAAGTCAGATAGATGCGCTCCGCGACGGTATACGTAGATGCTGCGAGGGCGTACGTGCTCCGGAATGAAGTTCTTCTGATACAGGTTCACAAGGAGCGCGCACAAGGTGGAAGAGCTAGCTGGATATAGCTTTGTGGATGAGCTATTTGACGTAGTTCTCTTCCTACTTGAGCGCCTAACCTTAACGAAGCTCGAGTGGTTATCCGGTTCGGGTGAAGCTTGAATAGCAGAACTTTGATCCTTTAGCTCCGACGCGTCTATTTCGGGAAGCATTTTAATAATGATGTCTCCGCGGTCGTAGCGTTTAAGTGCCTCAAGGTGATTGCTCCGTCGCGAGACAATGCATTCCTGGCACAGGTTCGGTCGAAAGTTCAGAAAGTTTGCCAGCGACCCACAGTCATTCTCAATATCAAGATCTTCCAAAATATTGACGCAAGCAATACTCGGGTGCTCAACAACATCCTCCAAGGATAGTTCGGCCAATGAGGCCTCAGAGACACTCCCGTAATGTTCAAAAAGTGCTCGCCATTCCTTTTCGCTGACTAATTCAAGATGTTTGCTCCCCAAGTCCGGATTCTCCTCCTGCTCGCGAGGTAGCAGAGTTTTGGCTTCAAAAGAATCTTCGCGGGTTAACCACGCCAACGCCTGTGGATGCAAGACTAATTTGGGTGTGCCACCATCACCCTTGTGTGGGCAGTGACACGCAAGACGAACGGCTTCGGCTAGCGGCCCAGGTTCGTGGACGGTCTCCTCTTTAGAGGTTATATATAGACGCCAGTTTGATAGCCAAGAGCGGGGAACAAAATGATACGTTCCTGCTGGAAGCTTGCCTGCACTTAGAGGAGGATGCCCAACTTTTCGTCGCGATAGCATGCGTAGCGTGCTCCCGTGTTCCTTGTTTTGAAGCTGCAAGTCTACTAAAGCTTTTCGAGACAACATCTTCTCTTTGCTTTTGTCTGAAATGGCAAGACACGTTTCACATGGCCCGTCCGACATCAGTAAAGTTTTAGTTTTTGCCTGGCATGCCCCAGCCAACGCATGTGTCCGAATGTACTCCCAGCTCTCCAAAGGTAAAATCCGCTTTCGAGCATGGGACAGTAGACCCAATTTCCCGTGTTCACACAAGATCGACCTGTTGATGTTTGTGTCTGGCATGAGGCTTTCATTCTCCTGCAGGGATAGCAGCCCTTTGGATACCTTGGGAGATTTGCCTCGAACGGACTTTTGCCGGCCACTGTGCACTCCTTCAGCAAGCTTGTTGAGAGACAGCACACGAGCTGTGGTGTACTTGCGCCAATCCGACACCCATGCGCTGGGCATCACAGCAAAATCTTTCTTGCACTCCTCCGAAATCGCTCTTGCCTTGTATAGACTCGGTGTTGAATATGTCCTCGATCTTACTCATAACCAGCGCTTCCGTCTCGGCAGTGGCCATGGATTGTGTGATTGCCGAAAGACATACATCACATGCGACACAGTGAGAGCATGGAAGCGAAAAGACTTCCTCTTCGCTCACCTTGCACGATTTAAGCAACTTTCTCCATGTGGTCGCGCTCACTCGTTTCATGGCGCTTATTTTGTTGGGGTCCAGCTTGAAGACTTCGCCGTCCTTGTTGTGGGGGCACAGCAAAGACACTGTCTGGGGGGCCTCGCAAAAGAGCCCCATCTTGCTGTTGTTTTCGTCGGGGGAGGCAGCATCATCAGGCGCATTCTTCTCCGCAACAGGCCCTTCTTCATCTACTAGGTCTACCACTACGTTCACTACTTTGTCGGAAGAGCCGTCATCGGCGCGGCGCTCCGAGGCCGATGAATCAGGTGCAATAATGACTTTGCTCCCACAAATCCAACTCTTCAACCACTCTGTGGGTAGCCAATAATATTCGTCACCCTCAAGCGGATCGTTATTTCGGAATATGTCAGCATATTCCGCTTTCCGCTCATCGATAGCTTCCTGGAACTTGTTCCTTTTCTCTTCGAGAGCTTCGAGCTCGCTATATACTTGTTCGTTGGAGTCAGACACCGATCGGAGAAGGCTCCTAGGAAGCTCGATCGGAAAAGTAGAATCCACATTTGTGACCTCTGAGAAGACCTCCTTTTCGTAAACCACCATGTACGCATTTTGAGACGAGAATTTCATCTTGTCCTTATCGATTCGACTAACATTCTCATCATCAAATGACCACCAGCACCCGTTTTCCCTGAAGCGGTCAAATATATCTGCAGTGTAGTGACCGGAGTTGGCCGAGTGTCCTTTGTGGTTCAGAATAGCAGTCAACTTGTACCTGTAACAGCCCAGCTCAGTGCCATCCGCGCTGTTAAGTGCCGCATTTATGTTATCGCGGAGGCTCGGAGTAAGCACAGCGGCTAAATGCTCGTTGGAAAAGTCCAGCCTAGTCGGGATTGCAATGCTATTCTTCAGTTTCTTCTTGGTGTAGGTCTTGGCATCGTAAACAAACCTGATTAGCTGGATGTTGAGCACGTCGGGAAGCACAGCAAGTTGCGTGCACCGTTCAGCATCGTGCTTGGCAGCACATTTGCTGCAGAAAAATTTGTTATGTCCTTCCATGTACTCTTTGGCGCCGTAAGCCACAATGGAGTCTTCCACAGACTCCAGTCCTTTAATCTGGAGATCAAGTTCCGAAAAATTTGCGGCCCTGCGCGATTCAGTCCTGCAGTTCCTGCAAGTCGTGACATAGTCTAGCTTACCATCAAAGAGACGGATGAGGTTTTTGAGACCCTTATTCTCCTGCTTGTCTACAGCTTTGTCAATGTAGTTGAGCAACAATTTGTTGAACTCTTGTGCGTCCTGCTGGACATCCGTATGGATACTTAGCAGTCCAACAAATCGATCTAATGTATGCGATGCTCTCGTTCCGCTCTGAAGGTGCGCGAAAACATTTCGCATTTCCATGATAACCTCATCGCTGTACCCAGCATTTCCGCCCGAAGCGGTTGCAATGGCAGTACAGTTTCCTTGCTTGACTGGTGGAGTAAGGTGTCCATCATTGTTTGTGTCCGTGTCGCCGATTTGCTCCTCAGCCTTGTCTGGTGAAGTCGCCAGGATCTCAACTTGGTTTTCCTTCTCAGTTTTTAGATTCTCTTTCAAATCACGCGCCCCCGTCCTTTCGCCACTTTTATCGGCAAAAGTGGCACCCTCACTCTCCCGCAGCACAGTATTCTTGGCTTCAACCTCAGAACTGGTCTTACCTCCGCTCTCATATGGTCCTTCCTTTTTGGCTTCTATCCTGGAAGAAGAAACTTCGTCCCTCTCCAGCATCCCCCCCTTCTCAGGATCAACGGCAGAGGAGGCGCAGGCTTCCTTCTGGAAAAGGTCTTCCTTCTTGACTACTTGTATCCCACAGAGGGCATTCTTCCCATCCTCCAATAATGCTGTTCCGGAGAGATCGAGCAGTGTATCTACCCCTGAAGGATTGAGCTGTTTTCCTCGTGGCTCGTGCTCTTGCTTGTGCCGGATCAGCTCTGATTGATCATTTACAAGCGGCAACTTGCTGTCTTCAACTGCGCTGTCCGCTTGCTCCTCTGGAGGAATAGAGTCCATCGCATTTATGCCATCTCCGCACAGCTCCATCTTGTCTTCAGAGACACCACTAGTGTGGGCTCCATTTAGACTCGCAGTTGCTGGTAATGGCTCCTCCACCGAATGACGCAAATTATCACGCCCATCCTCCTTTTCCCGCTGCATGTCCGCTTCACTGCAATGTGCAAGCGCAGCAATGGCACTTTGGTGTTCTTGCTCAAGAGCTTGAGTGACTTCGGGTTCCCACTGATACAGCAGGCGCCGCACTGTTGGGTTGGCAAAGAGAGTCTGCAACAGGGCATTAATGTAGCAAGTAGCGCCAAGATTGCGCAGCCCGGCTGGAGTGCCCTGAGGTCCTGGGTCCCGAGACTTTAGATCCGGCACAGGTCCACCGACCGTTGAAAGCACGGACGGTTTCTCCGCCCAGATCCCATCCTTTCTCTCTCCTAATCCATACAGGCAATTTGGGTTCATCTCGCAATTTTTGGAAGATGCGTGGTTCTGATAAGTGCAAGGCTGCATTCGCAGCCTGAGCGGGTCGCTCTCGATGTTGTTCTTTATGGCTTCTAACATGTCTTGCTTGTTTTTGTATTCTGGCATTGGAGAGGGTGCTACGGCGGCCTTTTTTTTCGGTCTCGAAGACGACGATTGCGTTTTGTTCTCGGGTCTCTTTTTCTTCGGCGGCGGCGTAGTTAAAATACTCGTATTTTCTTGCCTCGGCGCAGCGGTCATCTCTCGTTCCGCATTCTCCTGATCCACCAAGCTCTTCTTTCTGGGCCGTCTCCTGCTCGCATCGCTTTCATCGCTAATCTCCGTGCACATCCCTTGCAAAGACCCCGTCTCGGGCCGTCGCGGTCTCTTCGCATCGGCGCGATACCTCTTCCCGCCTCCATCATCCTTCTGCGCTCTTAGCCCATCTGCCGATTCACGCTCCCAATTCTTCTCCTTATCCTTCTCCTTCCTGTCGCCGTCGCGGTGATACTTTCGGAAGTGCTCTTTCAAGGAGCCACTCGACACCGCGTAATACTCCAAGCACTGACTGCACCGCAGCTTCTCATCCCGCTCACGTAGCGGATCGTGAACGTTCCGCATATGCCAAGTCATCGACCCCTTACACAACGTTTCGAACGCGCACAGCTTGCACCTCGCCACGCTATCCACTTCTACCACCTCCTCTACCTCCTGCCTCATATTCTTCTTCTTCTGCTGCTTCATATTCTTCTTCTCCGCCGCGTCCTCTCTCTTCGCGCCACCGACGCCATTACCAACGCCATTGCCAACGTTATTGGCCGCGGGATGGAGACGGGGCCGCCCGCGTCTCTCCTTTCGCGCTGCCGGCGAGCCCGGTTCCTTGTTCGCCGCGAGCTGGTCCTGGTCACGTTCCCGGTTCTGCGCGCGCCGGGACCTCCGCTCGGGCGGCATGGCAAAAATATATGGCTGGCAAGCTTGCGCGCTGGCTTCCTGGCTTCCTGGCTTCTGGCTTCCTGGCTTCCCGGCTGCGCTAGGTGCGCTAGGTGCGAGACGCGGAGGGGTGCAAAAGATATGCGTCGGCTTTCTGGCTTTCTGGCTTCCTGGCTTGTGGACGCGCGGCGAGGGAGTCGGCGCGGAAAGTGGGAGAGCGGGTCTGAATCTCTCCTCGCGCAGCGCCGTCTCTCTCTCTCTCTCTCTCTCGGTCTCTCTCTCTCTCTGTCTGTCTGTCTCTGTCTTTGTCTCTTTAGCTCTCTCTTTTTCTGTTTCTCTCTGGTCGCGTTGTGTTGCGTTGTGAGTGAGAGAGAGGTGTTGTGACTGGACTGGGAGTACTGGGAGGTTCTCAGTGCTGAGTGTACATGTGTGTTAGTAAGTTCTTCCAAATCTCCACTTTTTGTTCTCATTTCCTCTCATTTTCAAATTTTCCCTCGACTTTTCGTGCTGTGCCTACCAGTTCTGGTAGAGTATAAATAGGGTTGTGCGGATTGTGGGACGGGGCTTACGCGGGCGGTATTGAGGGTTAGTGGGTTGGGTGGGAGGAGCAGATGCCGAAGTGGTGACTGGTAGACCAGGCGGTAGAAGAGGTGTACGAGTGTCAAATCTCTTTTTTAAATAATGATAGCGTATCCATTAGAAGACAGGTCCCTACTGCGAACATCATCTGAATTCTGATGTAGCGGATAATTAACCTAAACTTAGCAGTTCTCTGTCTCACAAAAGTCAAACTGATCATGAACAATTCTCTCTCAAAACTCTCTCAAAACAATACAAACTATCATTCGTTTACCTCACTCACGCAGCATACGCATGGCATACGCGTGGCATACGCGTACAATAATAGTAAAGTACATTTATAGGGTTACGCGGGAAGTTTCGCAGTAGTTTGGGCCGCTGGCGAGGATCAGTAGCATGTGAGAGCTCGAAAGATGGCGACTGAGGAGCTTGGGAGAGGGATCCTTGAGCGGGTTGAAGAGGACGCAGAGGTGTCGCGGGGAGCTGGAATGGTCCTCGCCGAATTTGTGGAAGGAGATGCCGGTAAAGGCTGTCTGATTGAGATATTGACTAGGTTTTACGTGAGGCTAGGTGCCGATGCGCGGATGCGTGGGCTGTTTGTGGATGGCATGGACCACGAGAAAGCGAGTAAACATGGGGGCGTTCTCGCGGCGTACACGATGCATAAGCTCACAGGGGATAGGGCGTATTTTGTAAAGCGGAAGGAAGGAGCCGCGCTGGGCCTGGGTGTCGCGCATTTGCGCGCTCAGAACAGCTCTTTTCGCCCGGAAGCACATCGTGGGAAGGGGTTCACGCTGGAACAAAGTTATTTGTGGCTTGGCCATATGCTCTTAGCTGGCCAGTCGATGGATCATGAGCTGCCAGCTCATATACCAAGAGCCATTCCCACATTCCTTGCCAAAGAAATGTTCCGATATGGGCCTTTCATTTCCTGATTGGCCAATTTCGAAACTATTGTCTCGCCGGCATTTCTCACAGTTTCAATTGGCTTCCGAGGTTCAGTCTTCAAGAGCAGTCCGGACCAACGGGGGCACTCCACTTATCTCGTTGCTCCTTCAATTTGTACGCAGCACGGATCCATCTCATCTTGAATCACCAAAATTTCGGGATGACTTGGACCATGAGTCAAAATGAGTTGTGAAACAAACGTTGAGAAAAAGAATCGTTCGCTTGTTCGCCCAGTGCCCCAAAAAAAGTCAAAAATGTCCAGTTAATTGGGGGCATCAAGCACCCTTCGTGCAGTTTTTGCTTACCAAGCATATTGTGTGGATAACAATATCGTTAGCTGCTAGCTCGCAAAGGTGCCCGCAAGCCCCCAATAGGTTGCACACCTTGTGCACCGGAGCCTGAGTGCTGGTACTCGCAAGTCGCAAAGGGCGAGAGCGTTCGAGAGGAGTACGCTCACGGCCGCCGTTTGAAGGGTGTTGCAGTTGTGCCATCCGGCACTTTCATACTCACTGTGAGATGGTGTTCGCGTTTCTGAAAGCCTCGTACAGCAACAATGGGTCAAGTAACCTATGGATCCACGTGGGCATCTCGGTGGCGCTGCTGGTGGCCACATTTCTGTATTTGGTGATCGGCGCCGGCATCTTTCTCGCTCTAAATCCAACCTACACGGCCCAAGGTCACGTGGAAGAAGAGTATGAAACCACGTACTTGGACGCGCTTTACTTTGTGACGGTCACGGTAAGTTTGCACGATACCATCAGTGCTGGATGAATGAATGAATGCAAATGTTTTTGTGAAAGACCAGTGGTTGAAATTTTTTTTAACAACTGGAATTCTTGCAGATTACTACGGTCGGGTTTGGAGACATTGTACCCACGAACGATGCCGCAAAGATCTTCCTTTCCTTTTATATTTTGCTTTCACTGATCCTCGTTGGAGTCGTGATGGAGGTCACCGACTTTTTGTTTCAGATCGATGTCGAGGAGATGGAGGAGGAGGAGGAGGAGATGGAGGAGTCCGGGAAAAGGCGGTTCTGGACAAGGGGCCGGAGAAAGTTTTTCATGTCTCTTCTTCTTGTGGTCCTGGTAATGGCTGCGAGCACCGTCTTTTACACCCTCTACGAGAAGTTCACCCTGGTCAATGCGTTCTATTTCACTGTCGCAACTCTGACCACTGTAGGGTATGGAGACTACACCCCAACGACATCTGAAGGGCGTATTTTTGCGATTTTTTGGATAGTACTCGGAACCGTGACTCTGTTTCGTGCTGTTGGGTCTTTCATGGACTACTTGCTCGAGGAGCGCAAGATTCAGTGGCGCTTGCAACGTGACGAGCGCATTAAGGAACTGCACAATCGTCTCTCTACTCGACTTCAAGAAAACAAGGTCATCCAAATGCCAGACGCGAAGCTGGAGAGCTTTTCGAGGTCCGAATTGGTCAAGCTTTTGACCAAGATGGAGTACTTTGTGTACGCACTGGAGCGCGACGGGCAAGCGAGCGTCGAGGACCTGAAACGCCTCGAAGCAGAATTTAAGACCAAGACGCCAGAGCAAATTTCTGAAGACTTTGAAGGCAAAGAGGTTTCGATGATGTTCGATTCTATATAACACTATGATATAATATCGTTCACCTCCTTTCAAATAATTTAAGCGGAGAAGAAGCAATCCATAATAATGGAACCTGTGTATGCTTCGAGTAGCGATAAGCGCAGAGAAGAAGAAATTTACCTCATTTACCACACTGCAGTTTCCTGGGAAATCCGATACATGAGATAGAAAGTTCCCCCAGCGCAGAGGTTGCTCAAATAGCACAAAAACAGCCCTACGCCGGATCCTTCGTCCACGCGAAGCAGCACGGTCGGAAATGCGAACGCGCTGAGCGCAAAGACACCCTCCAGGAAGTCCCCAAGCGTGCCCCACACGCCGGTAGACTCATGCGATCCAAACGCCATGGGAAGAAACGCAAGCACAAAGAATAGCACATTGAACAGCGGCCACCACGCGCCTCCCGCTACGCATCCAAGAATCAAAAGCACCAGGCTCGTCACGGCGCAGGCGCCAACGGCGATCATTGCTCTCATCTTGACTTGCGTCAGACTATTGGCGAACGTGACAGGCAAAACCGTAACGGCGTTTACAGAATTCAGCTCTCGTCCCCTCTCCTGTTTGATGATGCCTTTTCGTTTCCAACACCTTCCCTTCTCTCACGCTTTCCTTTCCCTTCCCTTGCGCTCCAGAGAGAGAGAGAACACCTTGATTGACTCTCTGACTTCTCTGACTACTCTGACTTCTCACTATTTCTCACTCCTCACTGTCATGTCAATCTTTTCCTCCCGAGTCTCGTATTTCCTCTGCACCAGTGCGGGTAACAGTGGCACACGGTAGGAGATATCGGTACCGTAGCAGAACCACTGGCAGGTACTACTAGTAACAAAGAGCTGTTCTCTGAACCCGGGGAACAAAGAGGAATAGTAAGGAACGAAGACGAGGAACGAAGACGAGGAACTCTGGGAAGAGAGTCAAGCGGTCGTTCGTCTGTTGAAAGGCTCGGGAATTTGGAATTTAGAAAGAGAGGCAAGAGAGACAAGAGAACAAAGGGAAGGATCGAACGGAGCAGACATCAAGATGAAGCGCGGCGCACCACCCTCCAAACTCGAGAAGCTCGAAGCAGAGCTTGAGAAGAACGAGGGAGACATTGCCAAGGTACAGGCGAGAATCGAAGGGGTGGGAAGCGAAATTGAGAAGGTGAACAAGGGCATTGATGGGTTGGGGCCTTTACTTGCCGCGATCAATGGTGATGATGCGGTTCTACAGGGTTTGTGGGAACGATTCCCAGATAGAGTGAAAAGACGGCATGAGAACAACGTTGACCAATATTTCGAGTCCCTCTGCGAGAACAAATCCTATCATGTTGCAGAGGAATCTCGGCTCGGCAAGGAAAAGGATTATCTGCGCAAGGAAAAGGAGTACCTCCGCAAAGAAGAACGGAGTCTTATGGATCGGAGCACCGATTTGAGGCGCAAGATCGAGTTGGTCAAGGCTGCATTCGAGAACGACCCTCTCGCCCGGCTTTGGAAGAGGACATCCAGGGTGGATGTAAGGCCCTTATCCGAAATGCCCTCTGACTGGATTGAATCGAAAGCCATCACCGACCGTTCAACGCTTGAACTGGACTATGTTGAGCACAGCGAGTTCTCTGAAGTGCTTGATACCGTTAGAACCGTCATGTCTCGATTCCAGAACAAGTCGATGGACAGCAGTCTCGATTATCCAGTGGTAGATGGGGCCAGCGGGAGTGGTAAGACGCGTCTTTGCGCCGAGGTGTGCACCAGACTCTCACGGTCAGACTCGGAGACTTCTCGTGTAACAACCGGGTTCCTGGTCTGCAACAACTTCCAAGTCAGTTACAAACCAGAATCCGAGCAAGAAGAAGTAGCCTGTTACGACGTGCTTGCAAAAGTCTTGTTTAGATGCTTTGCACCAACATCGCTCACCACGAGGTACGTATACTCACTCGCAGAAATCCTGGATCTCATTCGCACGGTCACAGGTGCTGGAGTCATCCTTCTTCATCTGGACGAGTACAGCAAGAACCAGATTCTCGTCCGAATGATTATTCGTGCTTGCCAGGCGGTATTTTCCGAAGGGCCTGCACGAAAGGTGGACAAAGCAGCTGATTTGGTTGACATAGGCGGTGTACTTGTTATACCCGTATTGAGTGGCATTCCTTACACAGGATTTCGTTCTGATCTCGTAGAAGTATCTTCGAAAGCATGCCCGAAATTCTTTACACTTCGTGGACTGGACGACGCAGGCAAAGTTGCACAGCTTGCAGAAAATCTCAAGAAAGCCGCAAAAATACCTACAGACAAGAAGATTGAGAACTTTGATCGCATCTTGCAGACCTTCGGCGGATTTCCCCGTATGTACATGTGGCTACTGGATCACCTCATCAACTGTAGCCATGACCATGCGAAAAAAATTATTGCAAATTTGCGCGAAGGTATTCTCCCTCTGGACCATGCAAAGTATTTGTACGACTCGGTGGTGACCACCTACAGAGATTTTTACAATGTCGACACTTGGAGGAATATGTTTAAGCGAGATAAAAATGAGATCGCCGACAAGCGTGTCAGCAACCAGACCGAAAACCTTACGCAGGAGCATCTTAAGCGCGTACATACTCTGGCGATGACGGGGATGCCTATTCGAACCACCATGGTGTTGTTCCATATGTCGAAGATGGAGAACGGCGAATCAGTGGAGCTTGGCAAGTCCATTTCCGATCTTGCCGAAACCGGCCTCTTCTCTCTCACGAGACACAGATCAGAAAAAATGGGGACAGTGTACGTTCCTTTGGTTGTCATCGACGCGTTTTGTGAAGAAACTGGAGTGCTTCCGAAAGGGACTATCTCACCGTTTGACTATTCCTGGGGCACCATGGAGACAATTGCGATGTACTCGCTCAAATGCAGATGGAACTCGTGCTGGTACGCCGCGGAAAGCTCCGCAGTCGACATTAATATGCAAGACCTTCGGCCAGGCGCTCTTTTCAATCCGAAATCCAGAGTGTTCGACGCCTCTTTCTAGATTACCGTTGATAAGGAGATCTTGAACGTGGACACTCTTGCGGAAGTGTTGAAAGGAAACTCAACCACATCTCTTCGAACTGACGCGGGTGGAAAGGGGAAGCCGGTCCGGCTGGAGGATCGGACGTTAGTGATGATGCGCCCGAACCAATCGGGAAATGACGGTGTTGCGGTGTTCACGCCAGTCGCCTGGTTGAATCAAACCAAGAGCGTTGACATTTTAGCCGGCAAGGTAAGCAAGGTCACGAAAACGGTGATGGATGATCTTGTGCGACGTCAAGCGGATGCCATCACTAGTTTTACGTTGGATTCTAGAGTGACTGAATTTGTGTATGATGTGTTCACAAATCGTGCTCGAGACTCAAAGCTGACTGCCGAAGACCTCCCCGAGGGCGCCTTGCTAACGACATTTGACGATTTCGAGGAGGTTGTTGGCCCGGTGCTCGCGATCACGCGCGGGTTGTTCGAGGAGCTCGTGTGATTGAATGAATGGGGGGGATGGGATGTGTTCTTTTTTACGTCTCATGTTGTCATTGCGCTCCTCTAGCAAGCCTCTCCCGCAGCGTAGAACATTACTGTTATTATTGCGTACGTACAATAAGATTTTCGTGTCTTCCTTTTGGTCCTATGAGCCCAACTTTTTCCACGGCGCTTTCAGTGTCACGGAAGTGGCTGAGAAGACCAAAGCAGCAGGGAGCACCAGGAAAGAAGCAATGTAGTGTCTGAGACCTTTCTGCTTGCTTGGCCTAACACCCGGACTAGACTAGCTAGATGACTCGTGACTGTGAGCCAAGAGTTCCACAGAAACGGATTCATTCACCCATCACACCCACCGATCTGTGTGGATATGGGTAAAGCATTTCTTGAAATGGGATCCCCACACTGCGGCATACGAGGGGGAGGAGTCCTTCCTTTGCTCGTTCCTTCCTTCGTTTGTATCTTCCCTTCTCACTTTTGTAAACAAAAAAAAGGAGAATGCGAGAAGAACAAGGAACAAGGATCCTCCGAGAGAAGACACGTCGTTCGCGAACAAATCCGTTACGAGCGATGGGCTCAGCTCAGGCCCAATGGCCGTGATTGCTGATTGACTGTGAATTGACAGTGAGCTTTTGGAGGTGAATTATGATCTCAACTTTCTCAGTCAATCGATCAATCAATCGATCGATTCATACATACAGAGTGAGAAACGTCACTATGAAGTTTTCGACTTTGGAACTCCGGGCAAGTCCGTCGTCGAGAGGTGCAAGACCTGGGACAAAGGCGGCCTTCGTATGAAAAATGGACTCTCGGGAGAAGTGAATGGCCTGAGTCTCTGATAATCCTGCCAATGTCTTTGTCATTTTGTCCAATTGAGATCGTAGATCGAAGGGGCAGCCACGGCAGCCGCATCGAGAGACGGAAGCTTCGAGTCAGATAAGGGAAGAATAGTCATCCGTCACTCTTGTACTGAGGATTCTTTGAGTACTCGAGTACTCTGGAGATCTGGTAGCTAGCTTCGAGGAAGAGAAGCAGGCGAATAGAATCGGGACCGACGCCGCAGTATCGCAGGCAGAGATCGTCCGAGCTGCACTTGGTTCAGAGTAGTACGAAGCCGAGCTTTGCCGCCAGCGCATGGAGAGGGAGATACTTGCACAATGAGCTCGGTACGCGCCGGGTTGATTCGCGCTGCGCCTTCCAATTGCGCATTTGACCAAGACGCACTTGTCGAAGCGTGCGAAAAGTTGGACTTTTCTGCGTCAGATGTCGGGGTGTTTGCGATTCTCTTCAAGAAGCTAGACAGAGATGCGTCAGGAACGATTGACAGAGAGGAGCTATTTCGCTGGTTGAAGGAGCCCTACACAAGATTCTCCAACAGTCTCTTCGAATTGGTGAATGCGAAGAAGTCCGGAGATCTTGACTTTGTGGAATTTATTCGTGCGCTGACCACGTTCGCGCTCTTCGGTCAGTCAGAGGTTTTGCAGTTTTGCTTTTTCGCTTTCGATACAAACAAGAACGGCTGTATTGACCACACCGAGCTGCACAGCCTCGCAGAGTTCTTACATGGAGGTCCAGAGGAGAGGCTAATCAACATCAATTCTATTTTGAGTCAATTTGACAAGGATCGTGACGGCACCATCGATTTTGACGAGTTCAAGGAAATCAACAAAAAGTACCCTTATCTACTGTATCCAGTATTCAGGCTTCAGAAGAGAATAGAAACAAAGACGATGGGGTCAAGTTGGTGGGCTCGAAAACGGAAGAATTTGCGAGCTGTTCGGGAACAGCGTCAACTGTTGAAGGATGCGGAAGAGAGAGGCACGGTTCATCTTTTGTTAGCGCAGCAGTCAAAGCAAGGATCCTTTACGAAACTCTCTCAGGCCGGGGAATACCTATTGTCTGCCGCATCTCCTCTTTACTTGACTTGGTTACACAAGCTCAAACAATCCTCGGTGCAAACGCTTCAATCTCTAAGCAGGACCTTGTCATCATCGTCGTTTGGGTCCTTTAGGTCTAGCTCGCAAAGATCATTAAGTACAGGAAGTTGCGAGGGAGAATCCGACGATGCGGAGCGGGCTGCCCCACAAAGAGGAAGCGGTAAGACAGGGCTTCTTGAGGCTGCTGAAAGCGCGATTCCAGGGAAAAATGCATTGGTTGTTGTAAAGCGGAAAAAATGAGATGCTGATTGGAATATTTAGAAAAAAGAATAATCAAATGCGTCCATTCTGTGCACTTTCGTATCTCCTCCTCGTGGGTGCCTCTTTTTATTCAGTTCATGGCGCTGTGACCCCACGGCGCTTACATCAGGTCATCATCGTTATCGTCCGAGTCATCATCAAAATAGGTTTTCCGTTGAATCTGTAGTACACATGGCGCAAATCCGAGCGTTAGCCTGCGAAAAACGAGTTACGGATCCATAGGAAAAGCGATGCTTGTGGAAGAATCCGGCGAGAGCTACTTACCGTAACCTTGCTAGCTTGTGTTGCGCTCGAGCTCGCCTGCTCAAGCATGTCCTTCACCCTGTTCTCGTCCACCATCGACTGCAGCTGTCCGGAGCGAGCCGCCATCAGGAGCGAGTCCTTGACTCTCTTGGCCAGGTCGGGCTTCACCATGCCAACTCTCCTCACTGCACAGCTCCAAACCCCCAAACCCCCAAACCCCAAATCCCAAATCCAAAATCATCAGTCCAACTTTGTTAATCCATCGCGCCATTCCGTCTTCCCGATTCCCTTCTTCAAAGTGTGTCAACTTACGTCTGTCCAGAGCTTCGGTGGAGCAAATTTGCGCCAGAACTTCCTCCTTCATCTGCTCCTCCTGCTGCTTCTGCATCTCCAGCTGCTGCATATTCTCCTGCGTGAGCTCGCGGCCCCCGAGCTGCTGCTGCAGCTCGGCTATTTTCTTCTGCGCTTCCTGCTCCATCCTTCTCCTTTCCCGTGATTTCACTGTGTACTCGCGGACCCTCTGCGTACGTATGCTCCCAGAGTGTGTCTCTGAGAATGGAGATGTATGGAGACGTAGGGCTACGTGACAGTTAGGTGAAAGGATACTGTTGGGACTCTTATTCCGGTGAGTAATGGTGGTTAGAGACTGGTAACAGGAGGAGTCCCTTTCTGTCTTAAAAGAATATGACTTCGAGATTCTCGAAGAGCGGCAAGAGCATCCTTTGTAGAGTGAGAGGCATGAAACGGAATTGGTAGTTTGACGTTGCGTTTTGCAAGAATTGAATTTGTCAATTTGTATTGATTGGGGGATGCGACTTTGTCAGCGTGTTTGTGGAATTTCATTGCTTGGCCGCTCATTCTGTTTTGCAACAGTGTGAGTTATTATCATACATGAGGGCAGGGCTGAATCTCGAGACTCGAGACTTCGCCACGGAGTTAGAGGATTGATGAATGAGTCATGCGCTCATCTGAGTTCTGAAATTATTGCAAAGGAAGAACGAAGGCGGATGAAGGCAGAGCTCAAGCTCACATGGCGGTCCATAATGCCCTCGGGCTCATTTTCGCGAGAAAAAGTCCTTGATGCTTTTGGTTCCGTGCGCAATGTCCTTCTTCTGGGCCCTAGCCGTTCGTGCCTTCTTTGCTGGAGGGCTGCTCGACTTGGAAGCGTTTGAGTTGATTGAATCTGCTCTCGAAAAGGCAATGGTTTTCTGATCAAGCGGTTGCACCTGAGCTTTAGCTTCAGAGTTCACCACGGAGGCACATTCACTCTGCCTTTTTTTCTCTTCCCGAATCGCTATAGCCTGGCTTTCCTGACACTTTTGATCAAGCGGTTGCACCTGATTTTCAGAGTTTACCACGGAGGCACATTCGCTCTGCTCCTTTTTGCCGTCCTGGATCTCTAGGTTTTCTTGACGCTTCGGATCGATCTCGAGACTTTCCGGACCTTTGGGATTGATGCGAGGTTTGACTACCTTTTTAGTTGTATTCTGCTTGGAAAAGAGCGCTTTGATGGATTGCTGTGACCGGTGAGGTTGAGTGTATTTGGTAACCTTGTCTTCCGAGTTCAACTCGCACGAGAAAAGCGACTCTGTGTGTTCTGCAAGCAAATAATCTCTGAATAAGAGCGACACACCTACGTGATCGCTGTACTTGGGCGGCGTATAAACAATGCCGGTGTGCGGAGGCCCAAACTGTACTTCCATCGCAAAGTCTGGTGCTGCCTCAAGCCCGCCGCCATGAAAGCCCGCGGCCTGAAACAAATTTCCAGCAGTGGCGGCACAACTTGCAGCTTGGGGGGCACCTTGCCAGTAGTGGCCCGTTGAGCATCCGCATCTCAGTGTCGTCGCGATTCCTTCACTTCTGTCGATCGCAGTCGCAAGCTCCGAATCTACTAGAAAATAATCTATCCTGGCACCGAGGTTGTTGTATCGGCCATTGGTGTATTGATTCCAGCATGTGTAACGCCCAATCGTTTGAGGATAGAGCATTCGAAAAGTGTCTCTCATACGATCTTCGCCAAGAATGCCCTTGTGAAATATGTCCAGAATCGGAAGTGCATTTGGCGACTCGCAGGAACGATTCGCAAGGTTATACAGCGTTCTCGACTTCCAAACTATGCCGCAAACTGTTTTCAGAAGCTCTTGAAGCTCTCCCAGAGACACAGACTCCCCGGGGTATGCCAACGTCGGGCTACCAGGATTCTCAGGATCATCCCAATACTCTGGCTCCACCTGGAACAGCGCCAAGCACCTTTCGGGAGAGTCTTGGAGCTTACCCAGCTTTACGACTTTCGATGTAACATCCGGGTCCCTTGTAGTATTCACTTCAGGCTCACCCTTTGAATCAAGGTCTGAAACTTCCGTGTATGCCTCGTGCTCTGCGAAACCGTCTCCCGAGAAATCTGTGTAGCCATTTGCATCAAACATCGGATCATTATATGCTTCGTACTCCGCGTCGCCAACTGGATCGCCTACATCCTCTACATAGTTGTCTATTTCCCATTTTATCTGTGAGTCAGCCATGTGCTCACGATGCGAAATTGAGGTCTTCGAAGAGCTACGTGGTACTTCAACATGAAGCCTATAGCGCTGGCGTAACTCCTTCGTTGCGGTGCTGCGGGAATTTTCTGGCTTCACGTGTTTTGTCTGCAATGCAGCGAGAATTTTCGGCCACCCCTTCACAAGGGTCATCTTGACTTTGCAGCACATCCATGTTCGCTCTCCTTCCTCTGGGTGCCTGGCGAGCGTCGATCCACAGGCGCAAGGAATCCTCCCTTCGATGAGGTCACGTACATTAAGCCTCGCATTCGTATAGTGCACGTCTTGCGCCTCCAAAGCCACATTCAGATCGCCACATAGGATGACGGGTTTCCCGGTCCTCTGGCGCTCTTCCTGCATGGCTTTTCTCAGAGCCCTAAAGAACTTGACTCTGAGCTTCAGCCCGCCCGAGTTCCCGCCAGATGGCGCGTACACATTAAAAATGGAAAACGCGGCATGCTCCGTCAACAAGCACCGTCCCTGAGCGTCCAGCTCCTTTTCCCGGAGGGCGCGAGCATCTGCGCGGATCGTCATTCCTTTTCGTGCGAAAGTCGCCACTCCCTGAAACCCTTCCAGCCGGGCCATTCGGCTTGGCGCCCAGAAGCTATCCCACTCCCTACTTTCGATGTCTCTCCGCGCCGCTTTAGTCGGCCGCTCGTCGTCGCCTTTCGCGCTCGACGCGATGCCACCCTCACGACCTTGCCTAAATTGACCCGCTCGACCCTTTTCCCCACCGCCACCATCCAAAACCCCGTCCATACTTTGCTCTTCGAGACCTCCTTGCTCGCCATTCGCGCTCGCGCTCGCGGCCTCGTCGACCGATGCTTCAGGGCGGGACGGCGACAAATTACTCGTCTGCATCGGCGAGAGCCCATCCGTCCCATCCGTTCCATCCGTCCCTTGCGCCACGTTCGGCCGCGGCGCGGGCGTGAGCGTATTGGCCTGGAGCTGCAAACGCTGCGCGTTGACCTTGACCTCCTGTATACACACGATCTCCGCGCCATGTCGCCGGAAGAATTCATCCGCGGCGTAGCGCTTCTCTCGCGTCGACTGCGGCACGCTCTTTCGAACCGCTCGGGAGCTGGAGCTAGAGCTGGAGCTAGAGCTGGAGCTGGACTTGGAACCGGACTCGGGAGCTGGCGCGCTCAGCGGAAGCTGCGCCATTGTGGTGGGCCATGCCGCAACATTCCAGCTCAGCAAGTGCACCATCCGCCGTGCCGACTCCGCGAGCTCCCTGCCAACTCGCGCGACGCGGCGGAGCTGGCGGAGCTGGCGGAGCTCTGCTATATGGTCCAAAGTGGCGCCGAAGACAGACAGTTAGACAGGTCCGCGAGTAACGTCCGCGAAAGATCGCGCGTATGTACACTGCGCGTTGCTCGCGTAGCCCACGGTAATTTGCCGAGCCTTGAAAGCCAAGCGAGATAATTTGCCGCGAACGTTGCGTTACTCAGTACAGCGGCGTTGCAGTGGCGAGGTTATCATTATCATGTATTAGGAAGCAAGAGAAAGGCGATGATGAGTTGTCTGTCATAGTGTGTTTACTCATGTTTACTTTCCCTTTCGTTATGTACGTACATTGACATTGACAGTGAGAACAAGGCATGAAATGAAATGCATGTAGACGAGGTACTCGAATACCGCACTTTCGAGTTCGAGAGAATGGATGAATGAATGCGAGAAGAGCTCTGAATGCGCTCGGCGGTTGACGAGTTGCAGGTTGACCACGTGGGTTTTGCAGCGTCTTGCAGAGAATTTATAATCAAGACTTTGCTCTCGGGGAAATTGCGAGACCAGTGCTGAAAGGGAGAACCGAAATCAAAGTTGGTTGAAATTTGAAGATTACAGCGGGTGAGACATGCTCCATGAAAAACTAGACATATGAAAGGGGAGGAGTGTGGTTTTTACTTGGTACGCAAAGTGAATACCATGTGTTTACGCGGTGGCTGGAAGAGACAACTTATCGCCTTCGGCCCAGCTGTCAGCCCTGGCAGAGCGAGAGCGATTGATTGCATAAACTACACCGAGGGCAATAAGAGCGCCTGCTGCTACACCGCCAAACGCTGCCCCGAGAACGACTGCCAGAGGAAATGTTTCTGAGCTCGTTTCTTCAGTTTCGACGGTAGAGGAGGTCAGCTTTTCCCATTCAGCGTCTCCCTCGCCAGAGGTTGCCATGGACTTTTGAAGAGACACGCCGGCAAAGTCTCTCAGCATGTCGAAGCAGATATTTTCACCCGACGTAGTCGTGAGAGAGGAAGTGCCTATTCTGTTCAAATCAACATTAACACTTGACGCCACCGAAACCGCCCGAGTTGCATATCCACTGTAAGCGTATTCTGGGTTGGTTGCCAAGCTCAGCTTTGACCGGCGGGTCTTGTCCGCAATGTTTTGCAAGTTGTACACGTGCACCTTGTCAGCGGTGACATTTGCAACTCCGTCGAGCTTGAGCCCTATGATGCCCTTCACATGGTGAAACATGATGTCCTTGTTCATGCTAATCTTGTAGGTCTGCATGAGTTTGGCCCAGGTAATGGTTCCGTTTGTCCAGTTGATGACACTCTGTGTGATAGTGCTCCGCTTGAGAAGGTTAGACTGACTGGCGTCTGCGGCGGAGGTGCATCCAGAAGACTCTGCGAGGCACGCTAGCGAGTATCTTGCGAAGGCCAGTTGTGCCTCAGACAGCACATTGGGAAGGTAAGTGACTGTGCCGTTTTGCTGAACTGAGCAGTGATCGACGTCGAAGGTAGCTCCAATTGCGTCGTGAGAGTGGAGATCCGACGAGTAGGAGTCGGTCGAGTCTGTCACAGACTCCCCGCGAAATAAAATGGATCCTGTCTCTCCAGGGCTTGCGACGAGATCCTTGATAACGAGATTGCTAAGCGTGATGTTGGCGGAGAAATCTTCCGGCTGAGTCTCCAAAAATGGGCCAACGTTGAAACCGGAGTGAATGATGACACCAGCAACCATCGAGGCGTCTGGAAGCCCGTCTGTCACCGACTTGAAGAGCCCATCAGAGTCGATTTCGCTCGCAAGGTAGTAAGCGACATACTGGCGTAGCAGATCTGTGGCTGTCAGCAGAGCAGGTCCCGTAACACCACCATCAAACGTGGTATCGACAGAGAGGTGCCTGGAAACTGCTTGCAGAAAGAAGATGGCATTGCTCAGTCTTCCGTCGGCCGGCACATCAGACCTAGTCTTGTGAACAGTGACATCCTCAATCACAAGGTTGTCCACTTGGTTGAGAGAAATTCCTGCCACCTCGAAATTAGTTATCTCCAGATCTTTGAGCGTCACGTTGACATTGGTGTTGCCGTGGATGCCGTGATGTGCACTGAGGCCGATTACTCCATTCTTGATCACCACGTTATTAGAAGGAATGAATCCTGCAGCATCAACGAAAGCTGCCGGGCCTTTGTTCGGCGGGAAAGGAGAGTTGGACAGCTCAATCAAGGCGAAAAACCGCTGTATCAGTGCGTGGCTCGGGCTTTGCGACAGCGTGTAGCCGTTGAGGTCAAGAGTCACGTCGTTTGCTTGAATCACGATGGCAGCGAAGAAGCCGAGACGATACGGGCTCGCATTGTATGGTGCCACAGTGATGTCCGGGAACATCCACGTCTCCGGCGACGACTGCTTCAATGCGCCCTTTGGCCTGAAGACGATGTCCTCGTCAAGTACATACTCCCCTGGTGAGCTGATGATATAAGTTCCCGCTTCGAAGTCCGACTGCGAAATGTGGGTCACCTCGGCCAGCGTCGCCGCCACTGCGCCAACAAGAACGGCGCTTCTCATCCACTGCCTCATCGTCGTAAAAGTCTTCCAAGTCCCGCTTCCAAGTCGATAGCGCGAACCACAATTCCAGTGTCTTGTTCGCCGCCAAACCTAGTTAAGGGGTCTGCGAGGCTCCACGCTTCCTCTTCGCCTGTCTGCTCCAAAAAATGGATTGCAACCTTTCGCTCTTTCGAATGACCCCTCTTTCGCCACTCTCAAGCTGGCAATCGTTAACGACTGCCTACCGCACATGGTGCATTCCCTCTCATGCACTCATGCACTCTCATGCACTCACGCTACACTACTTGATAGCTAGCGAGCTACCGTCGCTGCGAGTGCACTGCTCACTTGTGCACACAGAGACACACAGATGCAGAAAAACAATCGGTGTAAATTCTATACCTCTGATGTGCTCTCTTGTTTCATCATTCAAAATTATCTGAAATCGATCGATCAATTACTCTCTGTGACTGTCTCTGTCTCTGTCGATCACAATGGCCTTTCACAGTCAATGTTCATCTCATTTTGATTGACTGTGAAACTTGTTTATTTTAAAAAGTCATCAACCAAAGGGGAGAGGAGAAGGGTGAACGAGACTACGGGTCCTACCTTCATCGCATGAGGAGGCAAGCATGACAAACAAACAACACAAATAGCCTTCCTGAAAGTCAATGAAAAACAAACGGAAATGGAAATGGCACGGAGATTGCACACCTGTGAGGCATAACGGCGACTGCATTTCCTCGACCAGGTTTCAACTTGAGAGAGCGCTGCCACTGAAAGGCAGGCAGGCAAGCAGGCATTTCGCGGAGACTGATTGTAGGGCTTGAGATGAGCCATTTTCGCATGTCATGTCATGTCAGCTCGCTCCATTCTCGGAATCCCGGAACACCTCAGGGCATCGAGTGGCTAGGCCATGGCGAATTGCGAATGGCAAATGGCAAATGAGGCGAAAAAGTTGACTCTTTTTGGAGGTTGGTGTGATTATCATTGCTTTAAGATTAGAGGCTTCTCTTGTGATGTGTTCATGTGTCGCAGCCAAATGCGAAGTCTGTAGAGTGGACGCGAAGAGTGCGAAGAGGGCAGCGCTGGATCGCTGGATGGCAGCATAGGGCAGCCAGCTGAAAGTGCTCCTGGAGTTCGAGTCTTTGGTAGGCCAGGATAGGTTTGTGCGTTCGAGAGCTCGTCGATATCGTAGTTGCTGTTCTTTCCACAGTCAAACAAGTCGCTCTTTCAGCACACTTGGGAAACTCTGCATCGGCCACCTCTCGTCGCCTCCAAATTAGAAAGTTTTGGACGACATCGCTGGTGGCAACTAGCACCTGTCGCATCCACCGAATTTGCTGTGCTCCATCCACACTCTTCGTCTCTTCGTGCCTGAGCTGCTTGTGCACTCGTCGGACCCGCGTCCATGGCAGAACATTCTGGAGAAAACCCTGCGTTGTTCAAGTTTCTCACGTGAGTTCCATGTGTACTAGTTCAAAGCTTCCTGCATCTTCCTGCCAAATCGTTCGTGTCTAATCGGTTGCAAAACGGTTGACCTGTCGATTAAAGCTGACAAATAATCATTCCCCAAGGAGCTGTTTCAATTGACATGTGAAACTAAGCTTACAACTTGTTCTTTGCAGTGTCAACTTGAAAAAAACATCATCGGCTGCCTGTCGATGGATTGACTTTTGGTTGGGCGAGGGAATCCCTCTTTCAGCCTACGACACTCCGTAGCACCTCCGGCTAATGCTCACGATAGTACCGGTGAGTGCTATATAACATCCTATAATTCTTGCCTATCGCCGAGGTCCAAAATTCGATTAACGAGTTCGCTCTTGTCGATTATCGATTAGAAACAGATGGTGAATTTCGCTCACAGCAAGATGGCGAGAGCTTGCGAGCGACTAGGTTATGTTTTGTTTTGTTTTGTCTTAGTATGTCTGATTTCTTTTGGTATTTTGATATATTTTGATATGTTGTTTGTTTGTTTTGGCTAATTGATCAACTTAAGATAGGGTAGACTGAGAGGGAGAACACTGTGCCACAGGCGCGGGACACCCTCTTAAAAATATTTGATGGAAGGAAAAGGGAAAGCATCGAACAGCAGGTCAATTTGGAATGTCTACTTGTAAAGATCGCTCGCTCTTTCCGGAGTGAAGACAAAAGATGATGGACGCACAAGTTGAAAGCCAGACTTGGTCCAAAGGAATCGTCGATGGAGGGAGGCACGCAAGTTTCGGCTCGCAGTGAAGCACACAGTAAACGCGAAAGATCCAAACGTTGGCTGCTTCACAAGAGCAGACGAGCAGCAGCACGCATTGACCAACCTGGTGAAGCATCAATGACAATCATTATTAAATGAGATCGCAATCTTGCACCCAAACAGGCTACACTCGAGTCTCGACCAAAAGGCAAGGTGGCTGACGGGCGAGTGGTACAGATTTCGCGCCTCACTGGGACTCAATGCCAGCCAAATAAAAGTGCTCGCCAGCTCGCCACGGTCCACAGACGTCCACACTCCTCAGTCGTCCAAATGTAACTCATGCTCAAAACCCCACTCTCTACGGCTTCCAATTGACAACTGATAATTGACGACCCTTGGTCCAGCTCTTGCGCATGGAACATACCGGTAATTCCTCGCGGCAATCCACTCATTCACACAGAGAGTCAGTTGGACGATTGAAGACATCGACACCCTCGCTCCTCGAGAGCGCAGGCTAGTGCTGCACCGTCGCCTAACAAGGTTGAGCACGAACAACTTCCGGATCAGCCGAGACGGCCAAGTGTCACAAATATTTACGTGTTGCTTTCTCAGCTCGCACGCTTCTCCTTCCACGTCCAGAAGAGAGACGTCTTTCGATCTGTCGGAGCCAAGGAGACAACGAGTACTGATAGCAAAGCAACCATTGTTCACGCTTTTCACCCTCTGCTTGGGATGATATATGATATGACTTCATGAATTTCATACTCTTCATTTTCATTTCTATCATCATCCCAAGTCATTATTTCACTTTAACTTGTCACAATTCATTCATTCGTTCATTCACTGTCAATCATTCAATAAACATCCAATTCAGAATTTCCAAAGCAGAAAATGATTAATCATCATTGATTTCATTGATTCATTGTTTGCCCACCTTCTGTGCCCCCTCTCCTTCTTCCTCTTCCTCTCTCTCGAAAGCAAAGCTTACCTGTGCTATTAATGTTTGCACTACTGGAGTTTTGCAAAAAAAAGAGTGTGCACCCCGCGCCTTGTAGCGTGCTGATAGTCGATTTGCTAGTAGCAGGAGCTTTTGGTGGCGAGGCGTGGGACAAATTTAGAACCTGCTCATCAACTCAACTTAGAGTCAAGCGAAAGCTAAGTTCCCTGAACACACACTGCGAAAAGTGCCGTGATGCTTCGCATCTCGTGTATCCCATGAATCCCATGTATCCCATGAATCTGTATCGCGCGTAGTGTGCGTAGTTCGGTTAACTTTGTTCAGTAGTAGCTCGAACGCAGGTGACGCAGGAGCTTGGGGCGGAATTCGAACTGGGGTTTATGTGTGCTGCTTCAAGTCATTGCACTCCAAAGCCGAAAAAATGCAAGTGCAAAAGTCTTCTATTGCTATTGGCTGCGATCCAGAATTCCATTCGCAGTCTGCAGTCTGTTCACATGAATTTTCCTTGATTTCAATTTGTTTCAACAGTATAAAAACAAAAAAAAAGTCAAAAAGAAAGGACCAGACCGGATTCGCACCGGTGACCTGCGGAACTGCAATCCGATGCTCTACTCCTGAGCTACTGATCCAAGTTAACCATTTGGTACACGTATGTCAAACTTAAACGCATATCTAATTTTACTCGGCAACACCTTCGTAAAAAAGATAACTGAAGGCTAGGAGGGAATGGGATAACACAACTAGCTTGGATGAGTAGAAAAAAAAAGGACCAGACCGGATTCGCACCGGTGACCTGCGGAACTGCAATCCGATGCTCTACTCCTGAGCTACTGATCCACGCTACCAATTGGTGATTGAGTTGACTCATCTCTTTAGTCTAACCTTTTGCGAAACTATAGATCACCAACACGGAAGTTAGAAAGAGTTTTGCTGTGAACTGAGCACGTGGAACTGACCGAAAAAGGTATTGGCCCCAAAGCATCTCCTATTTTGATCATGCGCCGAGCCAGTTGGATTTGAAAACAGCTTCTTTTCAATGTGTTTTGGTCCTGATTTGTTTAGAAGACGGTGTATTGCAAAAGTGTCAACGTGACGTTGAGGTGCTCACGGTTCCCAGCGAACAATCGAAGACCAGACAAGTCCGAGCTCTGTGCAGAGCCACGTCAAGAATTGCGAGGGCGCCGAAAGAAACGTCCGTAGCTGCCGCTCTTTCTTCTGATTGCTTATTAAATGTTTCGAGCGAACCGACTTTCAAGCCCATCACGTCGGTTGCGTGTCACACATCTCAATGCAAACGTGAAAGGAGCAACCAAAACGCCACACTTCAAAAAGTGTTGAGGTCGGTTCGAGTCTGAGCAGGTGACAATATCGTCTCCAAAGGGACCGAGAGAGGCCAAACTGGAAGGAGAGGGTTTGAAAGAATTAAGTCGATATGCGAGTCCAACATGAAGGGGAAACCGTGCAAACTGCAATATTTATTGTTAACATGTAAGATGCAAACGAACCGGCAAAAGAAGTTACAACATGTAATTCCAATACGAAATTGCAGATCGAGAACGCAAATTCCCGCACGCACTGAATTTTCAAAATTCAACAAAAAAGAAAACTAAAGGAAAGGACCAGACCGGATTCGCACCGGTGACCTGCGGAACTGCAATCCGATGCTCTACTCCTGAGCTACTGATCCGAGTTAACCACTTGGTTGTCAGTAGTGGCGCGTAAACTATAATAAGCAGTGCATACTCGTATGCAATCATAGAGGAATCACTTTGCTCGCGAACTCGGATGGTGTCGATTTCAAGTTCGATGGATTGGCAATTGTAACTCAAAGTCAACGTCAGCAATGACTTCGCGCTGCAACTTTCTTTCATTTTGTTTGGTTTGTCGAGCAACAACATAAATACAAGAGTTTCAAGGATCTTTACAGTCAATCAATTAAAAATACTTTCAGAGTACCGGTAATGACGACTCGACGACAGTCTCGCACTGGGAAACGTGCAGCTTCTTCCACTTTCCCACAGGCTGAGCGAAGGCCTTCATGAAGGAAGGGTTTCTGTTGGAGTTTTCCATCGTGTTTTTGGCAGCCTCGTACAAGTTAGTGCGAGTCCGCCGATGATACTCTGCGGGCCAATCTGTCGCCAGAATGCTCGCCACGACTTTCGCGGGCTGCCCAAGCTGCAAGAAGAGCGACAAACTTCGTTCCGTCTTCATCCACGAATCGGGTAAGGAAGTGAGTAATGCAGTTCGCTCGTCGACCATTGAAAACGCTTGCAGGAATTGGTCAAACTCCAGCGCGGGAACAGTCTCATCAGGAAAAGACCTTCGGAAGAGAATGAAACATTCCAGCGCAGCTTCTCTCATTCCGTGCAACCTCCAGTAGAAGATCGCTGCAAAACGCCAGAGACGTGGATTCAATCTCAGCTGCTTCAAGCTTTGGACCAGAGGAGCTCCTTCTTCGCCATATTCTAGATGTTTGCGCTTGGCAATTGTTCGCACAATTGGAGCCCAGCAATCGCTGGGAGCTTTGCCAAGGTGAAACGCTCCGGCGGCAAGATAGGCAGCGACTTTTGGGTCGAGAATCCTTTCCTTTTGAAACCGCTCTGCCAACGATTCAATCATAGACAGTGGTGGCGGTGTCGAAGGAATGGCGGAGTCAGCTTGAGCGGCCAGAAAGGCATTCCACTCTGCCCTGTATGGGCAGAAGTGGAACGTTTTACGATCGATGAAGTGGACAAGCTTTGATGGATTTTCCACCGGCCAAGTTTTCGGCCACACATTTTCCAGATTGGTGGAGTGCTCCATCGCCAAGCGGGTGGGAGTCCAGCACACTTCGAACGATTTGTGCGGCATGTAAATATCGCTTTTGAAACCAAAGCTTGCCGATATGTGGACCTGAGCTGGATTTTGGCCTTTGGGCGAGTGCAAGGGTGTGAATCGAAGATTGTGCAAACTTGGGGACTCTCGGCACAGAAGTGTCACTCCTGAGCAAGTGTCGCCCGATGACTCCTCGGTATCCTCCTGGTTATTGTTGCTGCTGTTGGTTGTAGAGCCCGACTTTGTCCCGATCGCAGCGAAGCCGGTTCTCGCCTTACTTGCATGGATTTTCGCAGTTGCACGATGCATTTTCGCCCAAGGTCCGCGAGCCAACGGACTGCCAATTGCTGGAAGCGATGGTGCCAATGAGCCGGCCTGTTCGGTTGAGAGTTCGATATGTGATAGGTCAGCGCAATTCGCAATGTCTTCGCCCGAGCAAGTCTCCTCGTGGTCCGTTGACAATTTACAAACTCGAAACGATCGCGGGGAGCGAAAGAACGCGGAGTTTGGGTGCTTGGAGTCCCACGGCGCGCAGCAGGAGACGGTGACATTAGCCCTCTCATCAACATTCGAGGGGAAGAGAGTGATTTTTTGAAGCAACTTTGGCCCCTCGCCCCGCATGAGGACGAATTCGGACATCCATGTGCATCCGCTCGCTATATCCACATCACCAATGCGAGCCCAGCATTTTTCCTCATCCGCGGCACAAAAGGACGCGACGGGAAAGATGTTTTGAGGAGTTAGCTGGCCGTCTCCTATCGACACAGTGATTCCTCCGAAAAGGCATCCACTAATGCACGCCCCACTACGCACAGGAGCGAAACCATTGTCGGGGTCGAAGTGGACTAGCTCCTTGTCTCCGTTGGTTTTATCGATGAACGATAAGACACGACCTCCAAGTTGAGTGGAGATCCATACCCTGCAAGATTCTGTTTCCAAAACGATGGCTTCGGTGGTGTTGTTTGAAAGAGTGAACTGTTTCTCTCGGAAGCTGTTGTCCTTTCGTGGGCCGTCATCAAGATCCGAAACGTTCGACTTCCAGTCCCAGAAGCCAAAAGGATAGTTGCAGCTAGCTGGCTTGGTTCTCAAAGGAAGCAGACAGGCGCCTCGTTGGGGTTCAACTTTGGGCCAGCTCGAGGGATTCTCCAAAACTGAGATCAGTGGGACGTTCTCTAGATCCAGGGGGCGCCACCTTCTCCTGCTTGACACGTCCCTCTGGCTTCTCGCTGTAGCCCTCGCGGTGGGCGTTATACTCCTCGCAGTGCCCAGCACACGCTTTCCGGCCGCCTCTGCCTGCTCGTCTACAAGCTCCGAGGTGAAGCAAGCCTGCAAGCCGCCACTCTTGAAGCGCACTTTCTCGCGCCTGGCTATTGGTCGCATGGTGACATTTCGCGGCGGCCGTTTGCGTCACAAACCCCAGCTCACACTTGAACTCAAACCGTGACTCGCGAACGTGCAACGGATCTTGCTGTGGTAAACCCTAATTACCTGCCTAGTTAGCTAGCTACTAGTCTTTTGCTTTCGTTTGTACTTCGTTCGTGTAAAAACGAGATTTTTCCATTCATACAGACGATGTATTACCCTGAAATCGATTCTTGATCAGTCAAAGTTCATTAAACAAAAGAAGCGCTGTTTGGAGTAATCAAGTCCAAATAATAAAGCAATTTGCGTGCGAATTGACTCGACAGCAACACAGTTGCTTTGCTCTACAATCACTTGAAATCATGATGCAGAGCAAATCAAAGCAACGTAATAAGATGCAACGCAGAAACATCAAGTCCAGCAGCCCGACACCACACAATCACACAACACACAATCACACAAACTCACACAATCACACAAACGCTTGCTTTGACAACTGGCTAATCGCAGTTTCGTTGGTACCAAACTGCACAAGTTGGGCCGGCGCAAAGGGCGAAGTTCCGGTACATTCGCTGGCAACAGAGATGGCTGGCTGTGCACATGCCTGTGGCGTCTCCCTCCAAGTTGCTCGTTCACATCTTGAAAGATGCGGCAAGGTTTGATCGCGTGGTCACTTTGCGCGGGTTGAGCTGCGCTTTGGCCCACAACCTGATGAGATAGATGGACGTATTTACATTTGTATCCACCTTCTTCACACCTCCTCCTCCACTCGGCGGCCAATTCCCTGCGCAAGCTACACTCAGGCGGTCCAATATGGGTTCCTATCTTTAGGTCACATTTGGTAGCATTGAGGCGTATCCCAACAACTTCTTCCTTTCTTGCTTCCTCCTCCATCTCGCTCGGTCCCAAATCACACGTCAATAGCGGGAAACTCGTTCGCTTCTTCATTTGCTCGCTTTTGACTTTTGCACTATCTTTCAAGATTGCATGAGAGAGATATTATAAAAGTGCAAAGGGAAGCTGTTGGAAAACAACGAACTTACCACACCACACCGCACTCACTCATCTCATCACCCGCCCGCAAAAGTGTAGCGCCAAACTCGCGCCCGAGTCAGTGCGACATAGAGACAGGCAGGTACACGATCCTATGTGTTCCGTCGACGTGTGGCCGATTTTCACATGCTCTTGTTCACAAGTTGGACTGTCCCGGTTGGAGACTCGGCATGTCTTGACAGCTACAGCCTAAGCTACTTCCGCCTTGCGCACACGCTCACTGCTTTTATTATCCGAGCGACACGTTGGAACGTTTGCGCGCCAACAGCTGGTGGGCAGGTCAGCAAGGTTGGATGTGTGCACGAGCAAGGATCGTAGCGATAGCCGGAGCGAGCGGAGGAACCCCAGTCATAAGATTGAAAGCATGAAATGAAAGCACAAGGACACAAGGATGGCTCGCATTGCCGGCAAGAGCTGCTTTCCATTAGCATTGCATTGGCATTGGCATTGGCATAAATTGGCATTGGCATTGGCATTCGCGTTCCCGTTCCCGTTCCCGTTCCCGGCAATGCCACCCAGCCTCCCTCGCTCGCAGAGGTCCGTCCCTGTGCATGTAGAGTAGGCCGGTTCCAGAGGTTCCAGGGGTTCCACGCGGCCTTTGTCTCGCTGCCAATTTGGCAATTCTCAATTAATCCAACCTTTTTTAACACGTAAATGCAAAAATTGGTAAATTAATTGGGAGAAAAAAAAGAAAAAAGAATGATTTGCGTGTGTGCAAATCAGAATCAGAATTGACAGTGAAGTCAGCATTTTTAAAAATGAGGTGCGTGCCCTTGTTTTCCATCAGTCGGGCCTGAGCACTTCTACCGAAACGGCTATCCGCGTCTCACACAGTCCTTACGTCTATCTAAAATTGTTCTCGTTGTCTGTGCTCGTGGCACTTTTTTTTCTTTTCTCGTTCACGGCCAAACGAGGCGATACTAGGCTTCGCGGTAACCGTGCACTAGCCGAATTTCCGAATTCCTGAATTGGCAACGAGGGCAACGAGTCCGGAATGAATGCGCCCACCCACACGGCTCTCTCACTGGCGCCCGAGTTTTGTTCCCTTTCGCATCCTCAATATCCTTGCGGCCACTTTTATTTCTCTGTAATGAATTCAATTCAGAAGACAACTTCACAGATCCATTCACCACCGAAATCTCACACACTTCTTTTTCGTCCAATTGAGTTGGTGCGAAATTTCCTCGTCGATCACGATCAGTTAGTTCTGCACAGTCGGGGCTTATGACGGAGATACCTGCGTCTTTAGTAGTCGCTCTGGTTCTACCTCCTGGGAGGGCGTGGGAATTGCTAGTGGTCATATAGAGATGGGTGCTAGGCATCCATGAGCGCCTCTCTCCTTTTGGAACGACATTTCCCGGTCAAATTATCGCTCCGCTAGTGCGCGGCATTAACGTATACGGTAGTGGAACCAGAACAGAAGACGCTCTTATGAGGTACCCAACATTTAACGGCGTACTATTCGAATAGATAGACTACCTTGGTGACGTTGACCAGCAAGTAAGGTAATTTAACGGTAGTAGGAAGACTGACCCGGTCAAATCAGTGCAGACTACTGAATTGTCTGATTGTACTGCTAGTTGTGGGATGATGAATCTTGGGATGGAAATTGAAATTTGGAAAACTTCACTGTAAGTTCTTCTTAAGAAAAAGAGCTAGCTTATTGCGTGCGCTGCCATACGATTCTCCTAGATTTTCTACTAAAGAGAAAGTCCCAAGAAGAGAACCACATCGATCTCAATTTGGACTTGCAGAAGAATTCACGGTCACTTTGTAAACATTTTTAGAATAATAAATAAAAGTGACAGACTGCGTTTTTGATTCTCATTTTACCATCATGTTTAATGCGACTCTCAAGCTCCGTTATATTTGTTGCTGTTACTGCCGGTTCAGAATTTGGGATAACATTTCGAAAGAAAGCAAAAAGGAAGCGTGGATTGGCCACTTGCCCAACGTGCTAGGCACGAATTGTGAATCGTGTACTAGGTGGAAGATTTATAAGAGTACCTCAGCACCGCTAGCAAAAAGAGCTGTTTTCGTACACATCTTACTGTGCATATTAGTCTTCCTCTTAGAGCGACTTAGATTTCCCTCCTCCCTGCCGCCATCCCTCTCTCTCGCCCTTCCTTCTCCTCCCCTCACTTTGCCAACTCACAAGTCGCCTCTATCCAACCTCATAGCATTTCCTAGGACACCCACCCACACATCTTCGCATGTGATGTTTTCTCCCTGGAGTACCCTCCACTACCATATACGCTAAACCTACCCATTGTTATCGTGGGTGCTATGCATGAAGGTAGAACAAACGGGTAGGGGCCTCTAAAGAAGAGGTTAAGTGGCGCACGCTCCCAATCCGTGGAGTGTGGCCACTTTTGGCCGAAATTTCGTTTGGAGTTTTAGTATGTTTTAGTAGCTCATTCAAACATACGGTTTTCCGAAAGCAAAAGAGAGAAAAAAAGCAAAGGCAACTGGCCACAAAAGGGAATGACAGGAAAAGAAAAGATAATAAATAATATAAATAATAAAACAGCAACGAAAAGGACAGACAGAGCGCCAGAGAAGAAGAAGCTATCATTCTTGATCCTTTGACTGATTGAGCGCACACAGGTCTTTGCAGACAGTGGTGTGCTATACTAGTTTATACCTTCTACAAGGTGGAGCGAACGGGCCGGCCGCCCACGAAAAGTAAAAGTATCCACACGTCCATAGTGCTGTGGTACTAGTACCGTCACGGCTCATGAGCACAAGTGGCCAGAAGCCAAACCAGAAAGGCAGAACAGAAGATTAAAAGGATTAACAGGATAAAAGGCGCAAGGCACAAGGCACAAGGCAACCGGGGTCGTGTGCATTTGTTTACCAGCTACTGTGGCACTGGCAGCAACCTCACTTGCCCACGCCCCTCTCTGCGCTCTGCGCTCTCTGCTCTCTGCTCTCTGCTCTCTGCTCTCTGCTCTCTGCTCTCTGCTCTCTGCTCACGGCTCCCGCCCTCCCCCGTTCCATACATCATCTCTACATCACATCCTTCCATCCCTCCATCCCTCTCCTGTGAAAAAAGAGAGCAAAGAGAGAAAAGTGTCGCACGGACCTTACGGCAGAGGGCATAGGCGGTACGCGTCGCTAGGTGAGGAGTAGCGTAAGGGAGGAGGGAAGGAGAGCGTCAGTATCAGTATCAGGTGTAGCAGGTGTAGCAGGTGTAGCAGGGCTCGGGTGAATTTGATATTTGATGATAATAATCGGCGAGCAAGTCGGCAGTTCCGAAAGAAGTGCACTCCCAGAGTCAGGGCTCGAAGCGAGAGCGGCATCGGTGCAGACGCGCTGCCACGGCGCCATCCGCGCGCGGGAAGAGCGTACGGGTCCCCCAAGTGATGACGATGATGAAGATGTGGAGGTTCAAGGCGGAGTCGGACTGCGTGGTGGTGACGCGGTCGGAGTTGGAGAGCAAGTGCCCCGGGTCGCCTGTGGAAGAAGGACCCGGGCGGCGCTGCGCCAAGGTAAACCCGAAGAATGTGTCGGTGCTGGACGTGGATTGCGAGATGCTGGCCAGGAAGGAAATGAACCCGGAGACGAGCAGCGAGAATGCGGTGGATGATGCGCTGGAGGAGTGCGGGCATTTGGTGGATAGCCTCGGTTACGCGTTCTTGTTGTCCTCGCCGAAGATGTGCGGGTCGTTCTCCTCGACCTTGTCAAACTTTTCGTCGCTGTCGCACACAATTGACAAAACGTACAATTTTGAGCTGTCCTCGCACGAGGTGTACATGAGTGATATTGAAAGCTACGTCGGCCAGTTCACTGAGACCCGACAGAAACTGGACAAAACCTTCCATGGGTTTTACCGCAAGGATAGGCAGCTAGTGCAAGATCAGATCATCTCATACGTGCTCCGCGCCAGCGGCAGCATGAAGAGGCAGCGCAAGCCGTGGATTATCTTCACAGCAGGCGCCATGGGATCCGGAAAATCCCACACCCTCAACCTCCTTAAACAGATGAACCACCTCGAGGGACTAGAATCCTTCGTGGTCATCGACCAAGACGAGATCAGGTCTCTGCTACCCGAGTGGCCAGAGTACCTCAAAAAGAGTAGCCGCAAGGCTGCTTCTCTCCTTCAGAAGGAGAGCGGGTACATGAGCGAGATCGCGCTTTCTGAGAGTCTTGGCGCGTCGCGAAACATTATCTTCGATTCCAGTCTTAGAGATTTCGAGTGGTGGAAACTTGAATTCGAGCGGATTAAGGATGAATACCCTGACTACCAAATCGGTATCCTGTACATCAAGACGGACTTGGAGACTGCGATTCGCAGAACCGAGGCTCGCGCGCTGAAGACCGGCCGCATCGTTCCACGGCAGTCCGTTGTGGACTCGTACGAGCAAAGCGCCGAGTCTTTTCGCCAGCTCCAGAGCTCCGCTGACTTGACCGCCGTAATTGACTCTTCCCTCGAGGTCCCTGAGTTTGTGAGCCCATCATTAGACGAGTTCAAGCAATCTTGGGCCAAGATTTGTCCCAATATGCCCGAGGATACATGTGCTCTACTTGACTGAGCGGCTGTTAGGCCATGAGAACGAGACTGAGACTGAACCGTGACCTTTGTGCGTGAGCACGCGCATGGACCTCAGAGAGCCCGAGCTGCCAGTTTTGCCTTGTTTAGTAAAAACCCTGTTAATTTGCTGTAATTACCCAACCCATTTACTTTTTAGAATTATTCACCACTTCACTGGGCTTCTCGTGATTCTGCATGACCGACTCGAAGACAATCGACACACTGTCCGACTCAACTATTCCATGAGCTCGGCCGTGTCTTTCCATAAACATCGCGAAAAACACCAAGCATGCCAAAATGCACCGTGTGTCCCAAAAAAACAAGCAATGTGCTCGGATTGCAACGCTTCTCAAATTCTTTCTCGACAGCCGCCGACAGGTCCCACTTCTTGATCATGACGTCCTTGAATCGACCACGACTGTGATGGAGTACCGTTATGCAAAAGCCAGCATTAGGCAAACGAGTGAGCGAGTAGTAGTGCAACGCACGAGCAACGTCTCTCTGCGAAATTCGTTGGGTCGAGCAGCCGAAAAACGTAAAAAGTGTCCCAAATTCAAGCTCTGCACGTCTTTCCATAAGTTCCAGGCTTCTCCGTCTCGAGCAGCTTGTTTGACACCACCCACAAACTTCACACGGCCCGCCCGCCACAAAGCTCATGCGCTGCTCGTTAGCAGAGTCAGTCCCCCGGCCTCTATTTTCGCCACTTGCACTGGTTTTTCGCACTCGAAATGCCAATGGCTGTGACAGTGTTAAAATGGCTTTGGCACATTGGCACATTGGCACATTGCCAAACTCGGAAAAAAGACCCTTTATCAACCGACACCTTCTGCGATGCGAGGTGAGACCATTTCAGTTAGCAACGCTATGGAATCGGCTATTAGGGCCTATGCATGAAAGACACGGTTGGTACCTACCGGCGGTTTTACAGAGTTGTCAAATTATTTGTCTTTGTTTGTTTTGGTTTCGAAACAAGACAACTCATGTCTTACAGCAGCTGATTTCATCGACATTGTCCATCTACTTCGATCTGGATTCTGAAAGATTGCAAGAATAATGTCGCCGTTGGAAGTATTGAAGGCTGAAGGATCGAAACTTCGAAGTGCGGCGACCGATCGATCTCTTTGCGCGGTGCCTCCGATCTAAGAGCCCGCTTTTTCTTCGCCGTGAGTCAGTTATGGGAGCTTACGACTCGGATATATACACTGTCAGTGCTGTGCACTGGACTGTCCGACTGCCAAAGCACGATTACAGTTTACACAGCTCGCGAGACTTTGGGAGTGTGAGAAGCACTAATCTTCCGCGACGACAACCGATCCGGACTGCCAGACCCCGCTCTCTTACCCTGCTCTCACGCTCTGCTCATTTCCTCCGACATCTAATCTGATCTGATCCGTCTCCTATCCAACAGTGCGGCACAGCTTGTTTTATGTATTGCATGTTATCACAAAGATGATAGTGCATTGCATACGAGCGAATCAATGTATCATGGAAACTGCAGTCGGGGAGGCGAACCAGGGTGCAGAAAATAGGTGTGAAACTCGCTCCAACAGTTTGAGCAGTTGGCACGACACTTCCAAAACGTTGCGAATTAACAGGTCGTCAGGTCACAGTGAGAGAGGATCTGGGACGCGCAAGAGGAATGGGAATACGCCTCAGATAAAACGTCCTTGCTGAACAGCTCTACTAGCGAGCGAAAAAAGAGTGAGAGAGAGCTCGTGTCTAGGCTTGTAGAATGTAGACTCTGGAAAATGAAAACGAAGTTTGGAGAAGAAGAAAAGAGAGCAATAAAAGAGAGAGTCAATAGATAGAATTACAATTAGAATCATAGAATGAATGAAAACAAAAACACTCTCCAACAAATGCCGAAAACAACAAACGCATCAAACGATCGCCGCAGCCACCTCCCCTCACACCAGACTCCTACTCAACTCTCTAACTATCCAATACCAATCACACCCCTCCCCATACCACTCACTTACCGCCCTCTACGGCCCCAGCGGGCCACGTAACTCCACCCCCCACCCACTCCTACCATTTACCCTACCCATCCCTACCCAGTTGGCGCTTTTTCCGCTCCCTATCTCCTTATCTCCCAATTACCAGTTACCCTAGCACCCTCCACCACCAGCCAGCGCTTGTAGATGCTTAAATACGCGAAACTCACTAGGATCTCCCAACGCAGCAAAGCAGGCCTAGCGTTTCCTGTGGTAGAGGCGTAGCGACCCACAGAGTTGACTCGAAACCGCCGCTGCGAGACAACGCAGAGTATTGCAAACCCGAAACACACACATACTGTGATACTGTGTACCACACACACACGCACTCACAGTCTCACCCACTGCGGAAGAGATAGACAGACAGACCAAGAGCGAAAGAGAGAACGAGAGAGAGACAGACAGACAGATAGATAGAGAAATCGATCGAAAGATCGAAAGTCGAAAGATCGAAAGATAGACCAAGGGACAGTGGAAAGTGGACAGTGGACAGTAGTGTGTTGTTTGCCGAGTGATCGAGGATGAAGTTGGCGCGATTGGCGGCTGCAGTGGCGTGTGCGGCTTGCGCTGTTGGGCTGGGCGATGCATCGGACGCATCGGTGGGCGTGGCGAGCGTGGACCTGGAGAGGGCGCTGCAGCAGCTAGACGAGACGATCAAGTCGAAGAAGGGCAGCGTGGTGACGCCGGACCACGAGTATGAGTCGTGGATTGGGACGCATTATGTGTTCGAGCTGATGAACATCACGAACGTGGACCTCGCCAAGGACGCGGAGAAGCTGGAAACTGCCATGCTCGCCGCGGCTGAAGCCGGCGGCCTGACTGTGCTAAAGTCGGCGGGACACCAGTTTGATGGCAAGGGCGAGGGCGCCACCGCCTTTGTTGTTCTCGCTGAGAGCCATCTCGCAGTCCACACGTGGCCCGAGCTCAAGTATGTTGCATTCGACATCTTTACTTGCGGGGCGGAACACAAAGCCAAAGTGGCTGCGGCGTTTCTGTCCGAAACATTCGGGGCGGAGGTGTTCGTCGGTGCGCGTCTTCCAAGAGGTATCCCTATTCAGCAGGCACTCAACCAGATGGTCCTGAGCCCTGCTGCTATCGTCGAAGAGCAGGAGAAGACCGTCATTATGGGCGGAGCCCCAGTCGAAGACACCCTCGCTGCCACCTGGGCCAACGCTATTTCCGACGAAGAGCTCACCAAGATCTTTTCGAACTCCCAGGACGAATTCGAAGTTCTTGAGACCAAGCAGAGCAAGTGGCAAAAGGTTGAATTCATTAGAAACACCGCAACTGATGACATTTGCTTGGTTCTCGACGGCACCATCCAAATCTGCGAGTCCTACAACGCCGCCTACTCCGAGGTGTATGTGCACCTCCCAGTCTCTTATCTGCATCAGTTCAAAACTGCGCTGATTGTCGGCGGTGGGGATGCGCTCGCTCTTCGCGAAGTTTTGAAATACAACTCGATCGAGCGCGTCGTGCAGCTTGAGCTTGATGAGCTTATTCCAGAAATGTGTGAAAAGTACTTTGGTATCAACGCTCATCTTCCTGGGGGCAAGGACGTTGATCCTCGCGTCGAATGGAGGTTTGGAGACGCGGCCAAGACCATCGTCGATCTCGTCAATGCTGGGGAGCGCTTCGATCTTCTCTTGTTGGACATTTCTGAGACCGACCCATCTGGCACTGTGTCGACCGAGGACTTCTTCAGACATGTGAGCCAAGCCCTCTCCCCGACTGGCATTTTCATCAAGAATGAAAATTACCAGGCTGCCACCGCCAAGCTGTTTGATGAGTACCTTGAGGTGGTCTACCCGGTCCCAATGATCACACAGCAGACGTTTGTGCTTGGTAGCAATGGAACTTCGCTTCTGCTCCCACATTTTACGATCTTGGAAGAAAATAAGGTGGAGACCTCCTTCCTTGCGCATGGCCCAACTACTAGGTACCGTCAGCTCCGCGCCATGATCCGCCGCTACTCGAAGCGTGGATTGAACTATGAGGCAATGGCCAACGACGAGTTTGAAAACCGCATGAACCGCAGCCCATGGATCAGCGCCAGCGACGACGAAGTCGCAATGCAAAGTTCCATCATGGGAGGTACCTGCCCAGAACCGTCATTGAGACCTTGCTACGACGAGTCGCGCGACGATCCGTTCGCCGTTTTCCAGGACGAGTGGAGGTACATTGAGTGCAATGTTGAGCCTGAGTCCGACTCGATCCAAATTCAGATTACCAATGATTCGCCAAACGTCATCGATGTTGCATGGATCAACCAAGAGTCGATGGAGCCGATGGTCGTGGTGTCCCAGCTCGCGCCTGGCAACTTTAAGCGAATCAATACTTTCTACACACATCGCTTCAGCATCGGCGACTACGAATATGGCGCGGTCGCGCTCGCCGAATTTGATGTTGGTCCACAACACGTGACCCACCCTTTCATTTCTTACACTGGCTTGCATTCTGGCTTGGTGGCGAGTAGGAGACCTGTCCAAGACGCCAAGATGCTCCATCGCGCCTCGCCAGCTCCTAAAGCTGTTTAACCGCCATACTTACACATCCCGTTGAGATGCTTGGCATGTTTTTACTCCCGTACTCCGCCGTCTTGGCTTTTCTATCAGTCACAATATCCTTGCGCGGAACCGCTTCATGTGCCACGCCCAGGTCGTCATTTCAATTTCAACCATTGTTTAGAAAACTTTTCCGCAGTCTTGCCTCGATGCCCATGCTGCGCAGAAATCTACTTCATCGAAGTAGATTACCACCTTTTCCTCCTTACAAACAAGAAAAAGATTGATAATCTTGCAAATCCTGTTTCCTCCTTTCCCTCACGGGCTCTGCTCTTCCTGTTGCCACTGAGCTTTCAGCTTGTAATGAAACTTCAAAAACCATTTTCCCCCGTCCATCATCACCCCGTCCATCACAAGAGTACGAACCAGAATGTCAATCATCCACAATACGTCAATTCACAGTCAATTCATCATTATCTACTAGAGCTAGTGTACACGGAACCACGCTCCTTTCTTTATTTGGGCTCCATTGATTGATTGATTTCCCTGATGAGACTCCAGATGCATCGCTTCGAAGCACACACCTCCGACATGACAGAACAAATTAAATAGCAGGGCTGCAAACCGCATCATTCTCATACCCCAAGCTTGTAGCCCTTACCAGGAAAGCGGTCGGGCGATTTTCTCTGGTCCTGCTGCGATGATTGCTGAGCGCCTCCTCGCTGCATGGTCTGCGTCTGTACATACGATCCGACAGGAGGGTACCCTACGCTGCCAAACCCAGGAGCACTGCCGCTACCAAACATGCCCTCGGAGTAGCCAGCGCCAGACCCAGGCATGAGGTGCGCTGCTTCTTCGTCAAAGTGAATGACGGTTTCACGCAGGTCCCTGAAGAGCAAAATTGCAACCACGCACAGAATCAAATAGCAGGCGAGGCACAAGCTGGCCATGACTACCCCGGTAATCACCTGCCAATTGGCCAGCTTGTCATACAGCACTTGCTGTTTAGTGACCAAATTCACCAAGTTGAACACAGCCACAATACCATTGAGCGCTGTAATGATGGCAAAGCACGCAATGTTCTCCACGAACACCAGCGGTTCGTCCCTTCTGAACGGGTACAGAGCCGCGGCGCAGTATATCGCAAACAGCAGATTCTGCACAACGCTCCACACTGAGTAGCTCACAATCAGCGCCAGTGAAAACACCGCGAATGCGCCCACCACGGCCATCATCGTATGTGCAAGCCGCAAACCCCTCTCCGAGGGCCGCGACGGCGCCCGCTCCAGCATACCTGGTAGCAAGCACATTTTTGTCTATCTCCTAGATGTTGTCGACCAATCCTCCACTGCCGCCCCGACCAGAGTCGCAACACAGTTGCCCACAGCGTCGACGTCCTAATAAACGAGCAAACCACAGCGTACTCGCATGTGCGTTACGCGCACGAGTACACCGTGACGTATGTAGTATGTACTCGTGCTCTCCTTCTCAACATCTCAACTCCAGCTGGACACTATTGGAATTAGACAGGCTGGACTAGATACTGGGTTGCAAAACGAAAAGAAACGTCTGATCTGAATCACTGATCTGAATGATGATAACAATAAGAACAACAAATACATCGACGCTGTTGCGATGTTCCAATGTCACAGTCGAGTGAATTAAACTTTCAAATTGCAAATGCAAATTGCAATTGCAACAATTGCAAAAATGCAAATCAGGGTTCTCTTTCTTTCCTCGGTGCATCTTGATTACAATCGATCAATCAAGCATAATCAAGCTGCCAATGTATGCTTCCTTTCTTTCCTCGATCAAAACGAAAAAGGCAAAAAGTGTACTCGAAGCGGGAATCGAACCCGCGACTTCAACCGTGTGAAGGTTGCACTCTGCCAACTGAGTTATCCGAGCGCTAGCACGGATCGTCGAAACTCCAGTGCCTATCTATAGCTACTGCTATCACGCACCCCTACCAAAAGATGCTAACAAGTATGGTCAGCTACTCCTCGCTATCGAAAGTTGCGTGTGGATTAGTAGTAGTAAATCGTGGGTTTTGGATAGTAATTCTTAGTAATTTTTGAATTTTTAAAAATAATTGAATCATTTGTTCAATCAATGCAATCAATGTTAATGAAGCATCCTGAAACATGAACACATGAAACACATGAAACATGAAATTGTGAAGAAAAATCTCTGTCAAAAGTTGGTAGTCCTCAGTCCTCAGTCCTCAGTCCTCAGTCCTCAGTCCTCAGTCCTCAGTCCTCACTATCAGTGTACTCGCTGGCGGTGGCGTGGGAGAGTTGTTAAGGCGCAAGGGATCGCAAGGGTATTGCACTTGTGAACACTTCCGAACGACGGAAAGGGACTGTGAAGCAAGGTCCTCGGGCCATTATATATGTACCAGCGCGTACATTTGGATTTGGGTGCGCGTGCTCGGCATCTCTCTATATATATATAGCTGTCTGTTTGTCTGTTTGTTTGTCTGTCTCTGTGCGTGTGCTCTGTAAACGTTGTTTGCACGGTGTCCGATGGAGCGGTACCTGGTGGCAAAGCGTCCGCGCGAGGACACGGAAAACGGCGAAAAGAGTAAGGGACCTCGAAAGTTTCTTCGTCAGTCGACGATTGCGGAATGCGGCAAAGTGGTCGACCTCGTCGTGGTGAAAGGTCTGTGCGAGCGACTGGGCAGTGCACTGTCAACGCTGATCAACGTGAGATTAAACGCGCTGTTGGAAGATGGAAACAATAAAGTCAAAGATGAAAGGTCGAAAGAATTGTGCAGAATTCGAGATGCGCTGGAAGAGCTCGATGCGATGCCAATCTCGCTTGAAGTCCTTGAGGACACTGGCGTCGGAAAGGTGGTGAACAGGCTGGTAAAAAGGCATTTTGAGCTTGCGTCCCCGGACGAAGAGGAAAAGGAGAATGAGAACCACTTGCCCAAGCTGCTTGATGATAAGTGCTTGGAGCTTGCTCGCAACATAGTCGCCAAATGGAGAGTGAAGGCAGCTGACGGCAAGAAGCGAAGGGCCAAAATGGCGAAGGACGAAAAGGAGGGCCGAGTTCGGGTGTACCGCCGAGTTGACTAGCGTAGTGCTGATTATTGGATGGATGCAGAACGTTCCGTCTCCGCACTCGGAAGCGACAGCCTGACGACTCGCGACGAGATTTGCATCAAGGCGAGATTATCCACGAATCCATTTTTGTAGGTAAAAAGGAAGTTATTGACCAGTAAAAGTATATTGCACCAACACTGAACCAGTGCAAGAGAAAAACAGTCAGGAAAGGTCGAAACTCCTCTTCCTTTGCAACAGCATAGAAATGAGAGCAGGAGGTGCGACATGCCAAGCCGGAGGGCTGACTAAAAACTTTGCAAGACTGGGAACAACATCGAAAAATACTTTTGATAGCAGCTTAAGCTAGATGGTCTGTAACAAAGGCTTTGGAAAACGGGCTCGGCATTGACCAGGCTCAGATTCGTATGCTCCGAAATCCGGGCTAGCGAGAGATCGTTTGTCTCTCGTGCACTTCTCGAAGGTGCGCTCGCTCCTCGTGAATCTTGCGGCCGGAGAAGATGAGGACGAATCGGAGAAATATATTATTCAAGACAGGAGAAGCAGCAACGTCCGCTTTTTCTGTGCTCCACAATCCTTTTTGACTCTCTCATGTTAATAAAAGGGTGGAGACGTCAAGATGAGCGCCTGCAACGTGAACACACGATTTGCGGATTTCTACAATGAAAGTGGACAATCTGCCTATAGGTGAACAAATGCGCGCAATTCGAATCTAACTAATTATGCACGCTTTGGAGGCACCTTTCGTATTCAGCGTCCCTTCCTCCTCTCGCTCCTTGCTTTCCTTCTTCTCCTGTTTGTCGAACTCTGAGCCAGTGTCGCAAATACTACCTGCGGCAACGAGGTTCTCTCCGCCGTATATTATAGATGCATTTTCATTCGCACCACCGCCGTTGAAGATGATGGCCTTCTCCTCCTGTGACTTATTGAGAGCAGAGACGCAATTGGCGATCTCTTGCTCTCGAGTTGTACGAGCCATCTCAAAGTTTGGCCGACTTGTGAGTCTCGCAGTTCGAGCTTCGTCAGACTCTAAGAACAGGACAACCACACTCACGTTGTCTGCATTCTTTGAGTTTTGGCGTGATAGCGCGAGGGTGGCAAGGCCCTCTGCAGCTTTTGTTGCGTCCAGAAAATCTTCTGTGACCGCCACCGCTTCTTGAGGCGGGACAAACTCCCAAAGCCCGTCGCTTGCAAGTATAATTACGGTATCACTCGGCTGAATCTCGTGAGAAATTACGTGCGGATCGGCCACCACGCCAATCTCATGGCAGACGGAGTCTCCGATACTTCTCGACACCATCAGACCAGGAGTTTGTACCTCTTGCAGCCACACACGGAGAGGACCCCCTAAAAAGCCACCGTCGCGCCCTTTTTGAGGCTCCACTCTTCCACCAGCTTCGATGATTCGCTTCTTTTCGTCTTCCAGATTGGGCTGGTGTCGAACACTCAAAGTTTTGTGTTCCGCGGCCGCGGTGTCGTTCCCTTCTTCGGCCCGGATACTGCCGAGCACGATTTCAGAGTCTCCAGCATTTATGGCGCAAAATCGGTTTTTCATCATGAGCACAAAGGCCACGGTGGTCCCACTGAAGCGTGGGTTAAGTTTGTTCTCCTTATCCTGTGCGAGCGCCTCGAGGGCGACTTGCAGGTCATTAAATAGCTTTGCGCTTTCCTCTTCCAACGCTTCAGATGATTCTAAGAACGATTTTAGAACCGGGTTGTCTTGTTTCACCAGGGACTTTCTAAGTAGATCGCGCGTAACTTTGGCGCAATTCTTCCCGTTGCTCCCGTGCCCGTCAAGCACTCCAGCGATGATCGCCTCAGGCTCTGAGCTTCCCTTTGGGTACGTTGCAACCATGAGCTCGTCCTGATTCTCGTTCCTCGCACCTTTCTCCAGAGCTTGGCCGATCTGGCCGAGATAATAGGTAGGCATCTGCTCGCTCTCGGCCGCGGCGTCGACCTGAACTGTGGACATTATTGCAACCCTGCTCCTCTCCTCCAGCGCTCGCCCAGTCCTGCGACCTGCCTTATCAAACGCCTCCGCTCGCGGCGGCCTTCGAACCTCCGAGCCTCGTCGCCAAAGAAGGATGGGTAGACAGACCAACACAAAACCGATCAACCGAGCAAACGGATAAACGAGAACTTCACCACCGCGAGAGCAACCGACCCACCGCCTGCGCCCACGCGCCACTGCCCACCCAAAAACAGAAGCACTGACACAGAAACGGAAACAAATCCAACCACCCACAGCAGCGCTCGGCCGCCAAGACGCTCGCTCACCTGCCCCTCTCTCTCTCTCTCTCTCCCGCTCGCGTGGGCCGACACTCTGCACGGACGACTTTGACTGCGACTGTGAATAATGTGAAAGCGGCTAAGTTTGCGCTGGCCCTGACACTAAAATGCGACACCAACAGTGAAACTGAGGGCAAGCCAACCCACCGTCACTGAGCGAGTAAGCGACTAAGTGAGTCAGCGATTGAATGAGTGAATGAGTGAGTGAGTGAGTGAGTGAGTGAATGAGTGAGTGAGCGAGCGAGTGGCTTAAGCAAACCGGCGAGCAACCAATTAACAACACCCACTGCGACTATGAGCGAGCGCTCTTTACGCCTTCTTCCTTTCTTCCACTCTTTCTTCCTCTCTTTCTTTTGCCTTTCCTTTCAACTTGCATTCATTGCTCAAATTGAATGTTTATTGAAATCAATCAACTCGTCCAACTTGTCCAATAAGAGAAAGGCCATTCATTCTTTTCATTCACCACGCTGTACCGGTACTCTCTCTCTTTCGCTCACGCTCTGCACTTTCGCAACGAACAGGTGCCTTAGGACTCTGCTACTATTTCATAGTCCCCAGGGTCCTAGTTGGCGCCACCGGACGAGACTAAAGTTCTGGTAGTTGAAAGTTATAGTCCCGATAGGAGTCTCGAAACCATCGGCCAGAATTGTTTTTTGGATCAAACAGAGGGAGGACTATAGTAGTGGATATGAGAGTCATAGGCAGAAGAAATCCGTTATGGAAGGAAAGGCGAGCCTAGTAGGAACAGTAATATGAGTAGTCTTGAATAGAAAAAAAAGTTCCGGCGGCACCGATGCAGTCATGGTGATAAAGTTGTGATTTTTATAAGAGCAGAAGACGGGAGACAGATAGATAGATAGATGAAATAGATGGATGGTGATGCTGATGAGAAAGGGAGAGGAAGTTAGAAGGTGCTCTAATATTTTTCGCCATGATGACCTTTCGCCAAGATGATCGGGCGACCGGATGACCTTGATGACTGATGGCAGCGAAACGCAAGCTCGGCTATGGTGCTTTGATCAACTGATTTTGGAGAATCTGAGATGTCAGCTTCGGCGGCTTATCAAGCTACCTCACCAATCTGCTCATAGGCATCACCAGTGCAAATCGATCGTGGGACCGTATTCGTCAAAAAAGCATCTGCCAAATACGAACCAGAGAAAGTGGGCTCTGATATAATAACAAAAGCGCACAGACACGAAGCTGGTAGTAGAAGAGAAAATTATCCTTCAGATTGCACATGAACATGACACTGAGAAACAAAAGACTTTCATTGAACAAAAACAGATTAAAGTTCACTCATTCAAGCAACGGTAGCATTGAAAGAGCATGAGACAACGAGTGGGTCGTGATCGGAAGCGCGGTATGGGGAATCGTCGCGGTAGCCATCTGGCTTGCTCATGCAGGCGTGTGCAGCGTTACTCATGTAGTACAGGAAATCAGTGTAGCTGGTCACCACAGCCTCATCAGAGTTGATGTGGAGCTCCTGAGCACCAGTGCAGATTGCCTCAAGTTTGGAGTTGACAAAGGCATAATCCAAGGTCGAACGCTTCGAGTCGTAGTTGTAGGAGTATGCATCTTTAACGTACTTTTGTGCCATGGACACGAATCCAGCGCCAAGGATGCTGACAACAGAGCGCTCCTTGTAGTGGCTGTTGAAGTCTCCAACCATGATGGAGTATGAGACATTCTTTGCAGCACTCTGCGCAGCAACAAATTCAACCAACTGTTGCGCATGCTTCTGGCGAGTGTATCCACAGCTGCCCTCTCCGGCGAGAACATTTGGGGTGCCCTCCGCTTCGTCCTCTTCGCAAGCGCTGCCCTTGGACTTGAGGTGATTAGTGAAGAAATTGACCTTCTCTGCCCCGATGGTGAAGGTTTGCATGATCGTGTGCCTGCTCTTCAGCTCTGGATTCGTGAACTTGTAGATCACTGGCTCGCCTTCTGGGGTTGCGAATGCCGGCTGATAGATAATTGCAGATGTGATGGCATCGGTTCCCACAGGATCCACGGTGTCGACGTAAGCGAACTTCTCGGATTTCGCTGCGGTGTTAAGAGCTTCGACGAGAGCTTTCAAGGTAGCATTGGCACCGTCGTTCTGAATTTCCTGCAGACCAGCGATGACTGGGTCCACAGTCAAAACTGCATTAACAAGCTTGGCCTTTTGAATTTCAAACTCCTCCGCATTGTTAGCTCCACGGCAGCCTGGCTCAAAGCTGGTGCAGTTGTCACCCAGAGTGGTGAAGAAGTTGAGCATATTCATGCCTGCCAGGCGAACAGTGGCGTTTCCTCCCGAAATAGCGTTTTCAGGCAGTGAAATATCCAGGGAGCGAGGATTGGAAGAAGAATCAATCGAGCTCGTGATGGAGTCGATCTTTGAGATGGAAGGGAGGAGAGTCCAAGAGCCGTACTCTGCGCGAATAGCGGTCGTTCCGTCGAGAGCACTTTGAGGGATGGTGTATCCGACGCGGATCGCAGTTGGGGACGACTTGAGCCATGAAATTGGCGATGGGCACTGAGTGCTATCAGAATCGTCCAAAGTCAGCATGCGAAGAGCATCTTTCGCCGCCTGCTCGACTGCCGCAGTTCCAGGCTCGGCGACCATTGTCTCTGCGTATGGAATTTCTCCCTGAACGATGTCCATGGATCCATACTTGAGGCCGTAGCTGCCCGCAATGGTCATGTCATGCGTGAAGGACACCAAAGTGCCGAAGTGCTTGTAGTAATCGTCGAGATCGGACACTGGGAGAGTGAGGGAACGGATGTTGACTGCCTCGCACATTGGGATCGAGTTACCCAGAACAACTGGATTGGTAAGGTTGGCTACCGAACAAAGCACCTCAACAGTCTCGGCGGTGAGGGAGGTTTGCGAAATCTGCGGACTGCCATTGTACGGCTTTGCGATTCCATGGACCTTGATCTTGTCGCCCTCGGAAAACTTGATTGTGCTGTTGCATCCACTGCCGCAGTAGACAAAGATACCTTCTCCTTGCTGGCCTCGGTATGGTGTTGCATCGGCGTTCTCTTTGGTCTCCTGGATGAAGAATCCCTTCTTGCTGTTTTCACGGGAGTCGACGGTGACAATACCCTCGACGGTGACAATGCCAGAAATGTAGGGGCCGCCTGTCGTCAAGAAGTACTCATTGATCTTTGGGATAGGAAACGGTCTTGGCACGCAATCCCCAAAGTTGGCTTCGGTGGCGGTCTTCACTCCCACGCAAGTAGCGAATGGTTTGTAGATGGTCACGGTAACGACAGGAACACAGCTGTACTCTCCGTTTGCGCAGTTAACCAAGCCCATGGTTCCCACCAAGGCGCCGAGCATTGGGTTCTCCTGGCCAAAGTAGGAAGCGGCAGCAATAGTCGATGCCATTTGGAGAGACTTGCGACTGGTGAGGGAGGCCGAGGAAGTATCTTTTTCGTCAGCGATCTTCAAAAAGGATTCAAGGTTCAGCTTGGCCACGTTGTCCTCCATTTTGTACACCTCCGTGCTGTTGACCACAACATCAGCAGTGTACTGAACAAACACTGTGTAGGAGGAAGATTGGGTATGCTCGACCACAATGTTCGTGTAGACCGAGTCGAGCGCGGCATTGTCGACTATCTCGAATTTGGTCAAGTCACCATGAGTGAACGTAAAATTCGTGTCCAAAGTGCAAGCAGCTGCGGAGCGTTGCACCGCAAGGGCAAGCGCCACACTTCCAACAGCAACGGCCTTCATTTTCCACTTTCAAAATCCAACACGAGATGCAATCTCTGCTCAAGATTCCTTCCTCCCTTGTTTCCACCGGGGCGCGGGATAGGGAACTGCCGGCTTTGCATCAAACCGCTGCCTTTCTTTGTGCCCTGGCGACCCCACTCCGCCTACTACTAGTATCCTTCCCCCCATGCGCTAGCCGCCGTCGCTAGGACGCTCGGTCACTCTCCAGTAGCAACGTAAAGTACTTCTCCCTCTCTCACTCACTCTCTCTCAGCACTCTCTCTCTCTGCCTCTCTCTCGACATCTGGTGTGCACTTGCGACTAACAAACACATGGATGTTCTGCAGAGCTAACAGCTAGCACGAGGGAGGAGTTGGGATGGCAGAGGAGGGGGGAGGGGAAGAGGGGGGGCGATGGAGGGATAGAGGGATAGAGGTAGAAAGGAAAGCTCTGTCGTGGTGTGCGCCCCCGAAGTACTGAGTACTGCAAAAACTGCAAAAGCGAAAGATTGTGTCAGACAACCCGCGACTCCACGAACAGTCTGCAGTCTGCGTAAACTGCCAAACAAATTCAAACAAAAATAAACAGGCCGCGGACAGGACCTCCTGCCCCAGGCATGCATGCATGGCAGTTGTTCTTTCAATCTTTCCATCCTTCAATCTCTCTCTCATTCTTTCATCCAATCGCCCCGCTCTCGCTTTTGCAAGTGTGGAAGGAAAGCATTACAACCGCTCGCGCTCCGAGTGCCGGAATCGAGAAGGTACTGAGTACTCTACTCAGCTCCAGTACAGGGCACTCCAGATAACAGCTGCTCGCAATCTGTCAGTGTGATGTGTGATGTGTACTNCTCTCTCTCAGCACTCTCTCTCTCTGCCTCTCTCTCGACATCTGGTGTGCACTTGCGACTAACAAACACATGGATGTTCTGCAGAGCTAACAGCTAGCACGAGGGAGCAGATGGGATGGCAGAGGAGGGGGGAGGGGAAGAGGGGGGGCGATGGAGGGATAGAGGGATAGAGGTAGAAAGGAAAGCTCTGTCGTGGTGTGTGCCCCCGAAGTACTGAGTACTGCAAAAACTGCAAAAGCGAAAGATTGTGTCAGACAACCCGCGACTCCACGAACAGTCTGCAGTCTGCGTAAACTGCCAAACAAATTCAAACAAAAATAAACAGGCCGCGGACAGGACCTCCTGCCCCAGGCATGCATGCATGGCAGTTGTTCTTTCAATCTTTCCATGCTTCAATCTCTCTCTCATTCTTTCATGCAATCGCCCCGCTCTCGCTTTTGCAAGTGTGGAAGGAAAGCATTACAACCGCTCGCGCTCCGAGTGCCGGAATCGAGAAGGTACTGAGTACTCTACTCAGCTCCAGTACAGGGCACTGCAGATCACAGCTGCTCGCAATCTGTCAGTGTGATGTGTGATGTGTACTAGTACTGTCACTGCTCAAGAGAAAGAGCTCCTACACTCGTACCGTCAGTCTTCCTTGGTCTGCAACTTCACTTGCCTCTGGAAAGTGGCAGCTGCCAGCAAGGACGCCAGCCGCACACCAAACAAACACATCAACTCCGGTTTAATCTATTTGTGTATTTGATTTGATTAATGTGACTGTGAAATGCCATCGGCCACTTCCGACTTTACGAACAAAAAGCGGGAGCTCGCACGGGAGCACCCAAAGTTTCGTGTTGCAGTTGTTCAATTAATCTTGATTGACTGAAATGAATTCTACATTGTCAACGTCTGTGAAATCTGTGAATCAAGTATTGACTGTGTACGAAACACTCACAGTGACTAAGGTTACTAGCTAGCACGTTTCGAGTTCACGGCCATGTTCCGAGTGAGTGGCGAGAAAATAGACTATTCGCTATTCACCAGATAGGAGTAGAGTGCATTCTAGCTCGTCATTTGCTTTTCTGTGTCAGTTGTGGTCTCTCTGAGTTCTGAGTTCTGATTGACAGTACAGCAACTTTTGTTTTCATTTGTAAGATTGGAAATGATCATACTCCTGGTGCTATCTGTGCTTTTATGAGATGTGAATGCTAATGTAAATGTAAATGTCAATGTGATCGCCCTTGCCGTGGACAAGTAAGAGCTAATAATACTTGGTGAATTCACTGTCTGCGAGTCATGGCGCCATTTTGTTTCTTTATCCAGTTGTGAAAATGAACGAACCACTGTCAGTAACTTACCGCAAGAGCTCACGGTAATCCACGGACAAAGCGTGTTGTCGCAATGAGAGGATACCTTTTGATTTATAATTACAATTTACAATTTATGTTCATTGAGTTCGAACTTGAAAACGAAAGACGAAAAACGCAGGAACAATGTTTTGTCACATAAGCGATCCAAGAGTTCAAGTGCTTGTGACTTGTGTCATGAATTGGCACTTGACAAGGAAGATGCCACTCGGGGAAGGGCAGGACATGGCAGAGAAGGGAAGGGAGGCTGTTGGCCCAAGGCTTGCTTGTCCGGAGACACAGTGAATGTGAGTCCACAAAACAAAACAAAAAAGAAAGTGACGCAAAGATCCTTCCTCGCAGCCTCTGCACGCTAGGTACCTTCTCCTGTAGCTTTCCCCCTTTTCATTCCTCTTGGCGATGGCGAACCACTGGCACCACCTTTTCCGCTTCCCAGTGAGCCGTGAGCAGTGAGCACAGTCACGAAGTACTTGCGTGCTAGCAGACAGAAGAGCCCCTCCGTTTCCTCGCCTCACTCATTATCACCCTCTGGGAGCTGGGAGCGAGGGCACTGTAGCTACTAGTCCTTGAGTATACTGTGAGACCCAACATTCTCGGCAACTTTCAACTTTCTGCTCTGGTGCATGCGCTACGCTGGGAATGTAATACCTGTAGCATCCACCACCCGCACACCCACTCACACCCACGGCGAGTCACTGCACGCGCTCCTGCCTCTGCTGGAACACTGGAACAGAACGTCGAGCCAAGCTGCCAGGATGGTGTTTGCAATGGACGCCAAAGATGTCAACAAAGATAACAAAGAACAGAAAAGGAACAAGCTGAATCAAACGAACATGGTCAAGCCCAGACTGCATGACCTCTCCTCTCCTCTCTCTCTCTCTCCATTGGAGCACAAATCTTGTGTTTTCTGCGCTCCGAAGCCGCGCCCCGGTGTGCTCAGGTCAACTTTCTTAAACCTCTTACTGCTGGCACTGACTGTGAGAAAGTCTACAACATTGTTTGCATGTCTTGCCGTGCCCCTCGGACGCGTTCTCGACTCGAACAATTTAAAATCTCTGCTTTAAGTTTGCGCAACAGCTCGTTACAAGCTGACACAGAGCTGGCGGGCTAACTCCATGCCGGCACAGGTCAGTCGTGCATGTGTGCAGCTCCGTGAATTAATTAACAAGGCGAAGATGAATGCGCTGGCAAAGAATCTGGCAGCATCGACGTCGTGACCCCGTCCAAAAAGGAAGGTATGGTACTGGTACCCAGCACTCACGACCGGTGCCACTTTTCGGGTAGTTCTCGGCGCATTTTGTTTGCTGCTTTGTGTTTCCTGAGAGACCCGTCTAGAGCAAATGCAGCTCCGCTCACGCAGGGATTGTACGTGTGCTATTGCGCGCTTGGCTTTGCTAACCTCGCCGTCGTCTGTGCGGCGCTAAATAACTTCCATGACGCGGCTGAAAATGCTGAACGGCTCGATTTGGAAAAAGCAAGAACAAAGCTTAGTCGAAAGCGGCATCGTCAGCACAGAAATGGCACGCTTTCTGCGGCAAGTCCGAGAGACAGTCTCGTGCACCTCACCGAGGAACTCTTACGTGTCTTCACCGTCAAAATACATTTGCGAGAGATGAAACGAACCTGGGGATGAAAGAGCTCTCGGACGTTGTTCCGGTAACGAACGCAAGCCACATGGCCTGACTCGCGGAGTTGACAGAAACGGGAGCGAATGTTGGAGACTAAAAGTTCGGATCCGGATCACAATCCAAGACGGCTGCAAGACATGAAAAAACAATAAGACTCAACGACACGGGAACCAAAGCCTTGCCCGCGGCGTTGAAACTTCGAGCGGGTCTGGCCGCACGCGGCAATCTTCAGTTCGAAAGTTGCTGCTCATTCGATTCAATTCCGGCGCCAAGAACCGGATTATTGACCAGAATGACGTTCCCCAACTGTTGATTGATTGAAAAGCTTCGTTCAGGCAGGCCAGCGTGGCTTTCTCTCAGAATTACGAAATGGTTCAATACAAACGGTGCGGCCTGAAGCATGGTGTGTTCCATCGATTCAGCGTGCACGTGTCACTCGCTCAAAACATGCACCAAACTTACCAAGCATCGTCCCTTCAATGTAGTATCGTGGTAACTGAGTACGGTCCGCACCATCGGACCAGAACGGCAGAAACAGACGGCTATTTAAGCAAAGCTTATTGCGGTCGACTGTCGAGCGTCCTCTGAGTGTACTCGTGTACACCTTTCTATTTGCGCTCGTGTTTGATAACAGAATCTCTGTCGCTGGTGCGTCAAATTTCGTCAAAACAGTGAAAAAAATGTAAACCTTTCAATAGTGAAAACTGTTAACCGGCACTTACCAAATCATTACCCTTCGAGCCATACCACTCCTATTAATAAGTCGTTTAAAAAAAACGCCTGCCTCTCGGCAAAATACTCGCGTCGGTACAACATTTCCAGGAAGCTCGTCTCGGGAATATATAGCAGTTCTTTTTGTTCCAGAGCAATCGTCTGGGTTGCCGTCGAGAAAGTTTCCCCGCTGACCACTCTGCGAGGGTTCCTTTACGTTCATTTTGTTCTCTACCCTCTTGCTACTCCACCCAGTACCACGTTCAAAATTGACCCTGGACTAGTCTCTTCAGTAGAGAATCAAGTGTCTCCGCGTACACCTCGCGTACGCCACCGCGGTACGCGTTGCTGTCTTGTGAGGGGTTACTCCTTCTGCGGTGAGCAGTTGCAACGCACACGGATCAGGAGGGCGGTCGCGGCAAAGGGGTGCAGAGAAAGAGAAAGGCTTTGCGCACCAAGATTAGAATATATCGAATCCAGAAAAAAAATATAGGGACTGAAAAAGGAAAGCGAATCGGAAGTGTCCCAGACGATTTTCGGCGATCGATTTCTTCACTGATTTCTCTCACTTGGTGCGGGGACACGGGAACACGGGGACAATTGTTGAAAGGATCAGAGGAAAGTGTCGGTAGAACGAAAAGTTGATTGCTGCTCGTTTATAATACTAGAGTTGGCGTGGCACGGTATTCAGAGTTGCAATCATTTCGAGCTGAGCTGCAAGAGCATCTTTGGAGATTTTGCACTGAGGATTCTACGATTGGAGCCAATCGGCTGAAAAACCTACTCGGAAGGCAAAGGAGAGCGTGAAAGCCTTTTTCAAAGCTCCTGTTGCTCGTGCACACCTTGTTGATTCAGGTTGTGTCTGGTGCTGGGCCTCGGCGTGGGCTGCGAAAAGGCGGGTCCGTAAAATTGAGGAGATGCTCCCCTCATTGCACTCGTTTGACGACGGCGAACTCGATTTCACGGGTAGCCAGCACTTCACCCCAACACAAGCCACGCAACCCGTGAACTGTTCCCAAGACGATGCAAGTGTGAGCGAAGAGGAGCATGTCGAAGAGGAAGGACCGGCGGCATGGGGTCGGCTGGAGCACACGGACCGAAGCGCTCTGCGGGATGAGCCCGCAATAGCGCTGACGGACAGTGAATTCAACATCGGGCGTGGCAGAAGCTCGCATCTAAAGCTGAATGATGGCTCGATCAGCAACCTTCAATGCAAGGTGTATCTTGAAGGGAAAACAGTATTTGTGAAAGATCCTGGCAGCTCAAATGGGACCTTTTTGAATGGCACGAAACGAATCACTGCGAATAAAGCATACGAACTGCGAGATGGCGACACAATATCGTTTGTGCGTGCAAAGCCTCCTGTTCAGGAGAAATCTAATCGCAAAGTCAAGTCCTGGTACGAGCTCAAATTCTTTAATTTGTCGGAACCTGCACAAGACGAAGATCTTCCTGGCGAGACGAGCGCATCTTGCAACCGGGAGAATGGAGATTTACCCTCGCTCTCACAGGAACTGAGCAAAAAGTACACCATCGTGGGAGAGTTGGGCAGTGGCACCTTCGCAACAGTTTACAAAATGATCAACAAAAAGACCAAAGAGGAGGTGGCGGTAAAGATCATTGGGAAAAAGCAGTTTGCCCTTGCTTCCTCTCGACTGAGCGAGCAATTGAACGAAGCACGGGTGATGCGAAAACTTAGTCACCCTGGTGTAGCGCGGCTTTTCGAGATCGACGAAAATGACGAGGCGATTTTCCTCGTCATGGAGCTCTACGAAGGTGGGGAGCTCTTCGACCGCATAGTTCAAAAGAACGGGTACAATGACCAAGACGCCAAGGCCGTCATACGCAACATTCTCGAGGCTGTTGCCTATTTACATGGCATGGATATTGTCCATCGCGATCTCAAACCGGAAAACATCATGTTAGTCAGCAAAGATGACGACGTCACGATCAAGCTTGTCGACTTTGGGATTGCCAAGGAAGCACGTGGTGGAAGAGCCACATTTTGTGGGACCATGGACTATGTTGCCCCGGAAGTTTTGCAGAGGAGAGATACAGTGAGGGGACTTGGCAGATATGGCAAAGGCGCCGACGTGTGGAGCGTAGGGGTCGTCGCTTTTGTCCTGATGAACATGCGGTCTCTTTACGACGATCAGAAGTCGCTCGACGTGCATGCCATGGGAAGGGTAGTGATTGAATCGATTCGCAACTCCAAAAAAATGACCCCGCTGGCCAAGGACTTCGTGCTATGCTTGCTGGAAATTAACGAGCGGAAACGATTGACGGTGGAGGCGGCCCTCAACCATCCCTGGCTCGCTCCAACGGACGCGTCTACTGAGGAGATTTCTAGTTTTATAGATTCCACTCCGGCGTCAGTCCCAGACCGTGCCTCAGTTTTGGGCACAGCCATTGAAACGGAGGGTTCTTTAGACCTTCGGAGCAGCAGTCAACTCTTGCCGCAATTCACATACGAAGAAGTCGATGTGATGACTCCGTGCCCTTCAGAGGGTCCGCGGTTTCACTCGTCGTCCTCTACATCGATTGTAAGCTACACTGCCCAGAACGGACCCGAGGGCGTGGATCAGGGGGCCTTAGACGCATCATCAGTCCAGAGAACCCCTTGCGATGGGTTTAAGAGCGCAAAAAGGCAGCGCGAAGGTGCCGACGACCGGAATGGGGAGCAGCCTGCAACACCAAAGGTCGCTACTGGCGAAAACGGCGCTCCAGCTCTCAAGCAGCAACCAAGTATTCAAGATCTCTCCGACATACCCCCTCCTCTCGTCATGAGCCCTTACTCCATCCCCTTGAGGGCCGCCAACACGGCCGAAGTAGAAATCATCGAAGGCCTGCTCCCCCCTGGCAAGAGGCTTATGGTGAGTGCTTCGCAGTCCACGGTGCCAAGCGAGGGCGGCATTGATGACGTCTCGGCGCAATTAAATAGCAGAGTCGGTTAAGCCGAAATGGAAACAAACGCAAAGTGTATCTATCATCTACAAATTTTCAATGTTGTTCTTGTAAGTCCTTAATCAATCCCCTGTTTTTTAGCATCTTTTCTTTTAAAATTGACTGGTCAACAAAGATCAGGCCGTTCTGAGCCTCGTTCGAAAAGAGACATTGTACGGAGTTGCTAAATATTTTCCAAGCAGCAAAAACTCATTCGAAGCGGTTTATAACCAATTGTAGGGGACATGACGGCGGAAAAGAAAAGCGAGGATCGTGTGTGCCCCGCCTTTCCACGGAGAAGATTCAAAGACACTCCAGCATTGACGACGCAGTGCAACAGTCGTGCATGGCTGGGTCTAGCACAGTTACATGAAATGGCTCCTTTATTGCGATGGTGTCACCCGTAGCCTTATCGTAAAGAAACACTGCCTCAGACAAGTTGACATGCCCGGAACGCAGTGCTTGAAATTGGACGGGGATGCAAACCGTTCCATCGTCGCGGGTTAACTTTCCAAAGCTGAGGTATGAGCAGAGCGGGATGACCTTTGGTGCGTCGCCGCACTCTTCAAGAGGCATGATCACGTACAAATCCTATGGAAACAGACACGGATGTGAGTCTTCTACAGTGTCGCCTGGGAAAACAAAAACTTCACACACAATAAATAGAGAATGGGGGGGAAGAAAGAAAGAAAGAAAGAAAGAAAGAAGAACTTACCGGCATAGTGGTACCGCGGTTGCTCACCTGGATGTTAATCTCAAAGACTTGTCCGCTGGCTATTGTGACAAGCTCTGTGCCCAAAGTGCTCTGAGATGAGCTGTGTACGAGTCGGGCCACAATGTAGTCCAGAATACCGCTGTCAAACGACCACTCCACACGGTGTTTGCCGCGCACATCAGTAAGGCAGACGTCAGAGCTCCAGGTGACGGTAGCGATGGAGTTATACTTGCTGCCCAAGTTGTAATAGCGATTCTCCGAAGATAACCGAGATCTGGACTCAGCGTCCCAAAGCTCCTCGGAGGCATCCTCGCTCACGGCAAAGTCCGAAAGCATAAAGCACACCGAGTGCCTCTCACCCGGTGAGAGCTGGCAGGGCAGCGTCCAGCGACCCACTCGAGAGACGTTGATCTTGACCGGCAGCGTGGTGAACGTGTGCAGCGTGAGGTCCTTGAGCGTAAGCGTTACCTGGTCGTGCACGTTCTCGCAACACACCTCCACGAAGCATTTGCCGTCCACCTGCTTGCTCCGCGAGCGAATGGCCAGGCAACTGGCCTTGACGAGTCGCTTGGTCACCTTGAGCGTCTGGCTGCTCACGGACTGATCAAGCTCGTTGTGCGCCAGCACCCGTTGCGCGTCGGGCAGAATACCTGCAAGACCGAACCTGTCTGTCTCTCTTTGCGCCGCCAGCGTCATCTCCGCAGCCGCGTGCGCCACTTGAGTCCTGGCGCCAGCAGATTTGAGCCTGCAGTACACCTCCAGCACCACGGCACCCGAGCCGCTCGATCCATCTGCCCCGCCTTTGCTCGCGCTCGCAGCAGGGACGTCGACCTGCACATAGTACACCGCCGCCGCGCGCCCGAATAGCTCATCCAACTTGGCGCACTCATCGTCATTGTCATCTTGACCATCTCCTTCTTCATCGCCATTCTCGTCTGCGCCATTCTCTTCCTTCTTGGCCTGCCTCTGTGTCGCGCTGCTGGGCTGGCGCGGGCATAACATCGCCGAGCTCACTCTGCATCCTCCATCCGCTGCGTTCACCACCACCTCCAGCGCACGCAGCCTCCGTCTCAGCGCCGGGTCCGCTCCTGTCGCCAGCTCCAGCGCCACGAACAGCGTGGCCTGCTCCCCTGACAGCACGAACGAGCGCTCCAGCTCCTTGTCATTCTTGTCGATCTTGTCATTCTTTTCGATCTTGTCGATCTTGTCCGAGTGGTGATCTGCCGCGTGCGTGGTGCGCACGTGCTCTGGCGCGAGCCCGAACCGTCTTGCCGCGGCCACCGAGAGACGGCTGCACGCGGGGAGGATCACGCGCGCGCGCGCAAAGTCCTGCAGATCCATCCCTCGATTGTCCCTCGAGCCTAAACGCAATCCCACGATGCCCAAAGCAACTTCCCACCTGCTTGCTCACTTACTTACTTACTTGCTTACTTACGTGCCCACTTGCCTGTCGGACACGTGCGAGTTGGGGGTTGAATGCGTTGGCTGCTGTGAGTTGAAAGTGTTGAAAGTTTCAAAGCGATGAACGACACGAAGGAATGGCGAAAGAAGGGAGACAGAGACAGAGACAGAGACGGACGTGCGCGAGGGACGAGGGATGATGGTCTTTAGGTTAGGCGATGTGAGCGGCGGAGATGGGCGGGAAAGAGGTCGTGGAAGAGTATGTTGAGGGATGAGTTATGAGGGATTGGAACGGAATGGAATGGAATGGATCGAAAAGAGATGTGCGACTGGACGAAGGCACTCGACAAGCTGCGACGCGGAGAGCAAAGGTTCAACGTAAACGTTAGAAGATGGGATTGGATGCACTTGCTTTTGCTATGAGTGGGGATGTTTGTTCTAAAGTGTGGTTGTCGCCGGCCGATGGGCGACACGGAACATGGGATAAAGTACATGGTACGTGGTGCCGATGAGGGCCGCGCTGCAGCGGCGCAGCTGGCCGAAAGCGAACCAGGCAGGCCGAGTGCGAGTTGAGAGTTGCGACTCTCGCGGCATCGCGGCGTCGCGGCTAAAGAGGGCAACGCAAGAATCCGAGTCTCGCGAATGCGAATGGAACGTGATTGTCCAGCTCACAATTTACCCGAACCATGAGGGCGGCTCGGTGGGTGTTTTGGACGGAATTTCCGTTGGATAATTGGTCGGCGCCGAGCTTGGCGTGCTAGTTGGCTCTGCCGTGGTCGGGGACTTTGTTGTTGGCTGGTTGGTCGGTCTTTCTGTGTCCATGTTGATAGTCGGAGCAGTCACTGGCGATGGAGTGGGCTCCAGTGGCGCAGGTTTGGTAGGGGCCGCCGTCGGTTTACTGGTTACTTTGACGCTACACCCCTCCCAAAGGTAACCACAACTCGTGCCATCTGCATCCGTCAAAGTGGCAACACTGGAGGCGGGGATCTCCTCTGGTTCAAGGAACCCCACCAAGCTGCTAATCAGCACAGCCATGCAAATCAGGTACGTTACGCCATATGCCCACGCGATAGGCCTCCGCTTCAGAGGCACGTGCGGGTCATTCAGCGCCAACAGCACCGACGCCGCGCCCATGTCGCCTCCACCTCTTTTCCGCAGCGCACTCACTCTCACTCTCAATATCACGCAGTCACTCGATCACACTCACTCACTCCGACTCCCGTTTTGGCACACCTTCCACCGTCGCAGTTTCAGTTTGCCTCGCCACTTGACGCCTGATCCCTCAAGTTTTGGAGCCGAATGCCTCTAGCACTGCCACGCAGCCCCCGCGAACGACACAAACACAGGTCACAAGTCGCTCAAGTCTCTCTGCCAGCACTGCCAGCATGTGCAAGTGTTCGCAACTGCCTCCGCAAACCGAGGATTCGGTACTCACTGTCAGCACACTTGAAAGTAACTCAGAAACCGAAAGTGACACGAAGTACTAGTTTAGCGCTGTCGCCTATGCTGCTAATGCTGCTGATGGAACAAGAGGGGTGTGTGTGTGCCTCTCTCACAGTCAGTCCTGTGTTTGTTGTGACTTGGTTTTGTTCCCCGCCGTGCTGTGTGATTGTGACCAGAGTTTTCAGTCCAATGGAGCAAGCTGTTGTTGTTGGTTGGTCAGCGGGTTATGAAAATTATGAAACCCGCTCGCATGGCAGCAGGCGGCGATCGATGGTCGCAAGCATGCCGCTCCGAAGAAAGGCTGCGTGTGGGCAAATGAATGCAGGGGCTAGTACGGAGGTCGTGCAGAACACGAAGAGAAAGTGGCGAAGTCGACGACGGACACTGGCGCGAGGGGCGTGATGAAGAAGGTGTGAGCGCCGATGCGAAGGTCTGAGTGCCAGCGACGACTGGGATTACTGGGACCTGCTTTCACTGGATCATGTGCTGACAGTGAATGGCGAGGGACAATGTGCTAGTCCTAGGTACTGACTGGTTGGTACCTTCCTTCGATCTGGCGTTTTTGGGCAGGCCTTCGCGTTCGAGTCTTCTTGCCTTTTACTCGATCGTTGATGCATTGCACTGCATTGCATTCCTTTGCATTTCCCCCCAAAAGGCAAGAAATTCCCCCTGGCGAAACACGAATGAAATGAAATCGCTGCGAACCTTTCCACTTGATTGGCTGGTGACTGATCTAATTGTTGACGAGGTGTGCGCCTGTGGGTGGAAGTAGTGGAAAGTACAGCAACTCCAGTAAGCTTATCGGACTTGTAGTCATAGGACTTGTGACTTGTTTACCAGAAGATACTCACCCCACTCACCCCACTATGGCAGGGGTTAAAGATGCTCATCGCCACCGTGTCGTTTGCCTCCGTTGGAAGATACGCAAACACCGTCGAAGGAGGAAACAAGACATTCGAATGACCATCAGAGTATCAGAGTCAAACCCGCACGAGGTCAAAAGAACTCTGTCAGAGCCTTTTTCACAGTACCGGTACGCTTCCAAGTTAAAAATGTTAAAAACTGACTTCTGTCAAAAATGATAGTTTGGTTCCACAATGAAGCAATAAGTTAGTGGGCCATCCCACCTTCCGATAGGGTTTGTTTACGCTGTCACTTCGTGGCTTCACTTGTTAGTGGGCAATGGAGTAAATAATTCGACCAACAGTGAATGGAAGTCGAACAAACGACCTCCCGGTTTAAGCACAACGAAGCTGCCCAACGCTACCGAGGGCGAGTTCTATTCACCAACTTTGCCCACCGGAACAAGTGTGTTGCCAAGAATCGACGTGAGCAGGCCGTTTCGCAAAATTGCTTCGGAAGCACGCCAACGCAATGCTATTTTTGAAAAAAAGTCTTCAGAACATGATAACGAGGAGAAAAGAATATGGAACAAAAAGCTGAGTTCTTAAAAGGAAAAAAAGGTCTTTGGATGTGACTGCAAGTCTTGCGGGCCAGTTCGTCTAAAGAAAACCTGAATTCTGAAAGGAAAGGCGCATGGCGAGAAGGAGACATTATATCCCTTGATGAGCACTTCGTAAGGCGACGCTTCTTCCAATTCTGACATCGCATTAGATCTCGTCGGTCGGCGCCTCCGTTGGTTCCAAAGTTGGGGCGCGTGTTGGGGCGCGTGTTGGGGACCTTGTCGGGTTTTTCGTCGTAGGCGCTTTTGTCGGGCTGTTTGTCGGAGATCTCGTCGTGGGCGACTTGGTCGGAGATTTCGTTGGAGAGGCCGATGGAGATGCTGTTGGGCTTGTGGTTGGGGTTTTTGTTGGTGAAGAAGTTGGACTCTTCGTCGGGCGATCGGTGGCCACGAGTGTCGGAGAGTAGGTAGTTGGATTCGGCGTAGGCACTGGCACCTCTGTTGGGTAGTTGGTTGGAGCCGCGGTGGGCTTCATAGTGACTTCAAGGTCACAGTCCTCAGCCAAGTAGCCGCATTGATTCCCGCTCGAGTCCACCAAAGAGTCGGTAGCAGGGACAGGGACATCTGCTCCTCCAGACACGAACGACGCCGACATGGCCACCATGTAAATAAATCCCGCAGCATACACAAACACATACATCCAGAACAGCGGCCTCTTGGTCAAAAGTTTGCGCTTATCATTCAACACACTCGCGATCATGATCGACGAGGACCGGCCCAGTCTCTCCGGGCGCTGAGCGTGCATCTTGCCTTCCGCGTACCAGCGTTCGTTTCACACCAATCCCACAACTTCCCCCCCGTTTCAAATACGCAAGTCACACTCGCGCGAGCGCCAACAAAACGGGACACCGCGCCTCTCTCCTCCTGCTTCTCTCCTCTAACAGCCAGATCTCTAATCGCTGCTCGCGCTCCTCTACAATGCGTACCTTTCGCGTATGAGACTGTCCTCGCCACACCTCACCTTCGCTTTCATAACGTGTGCACCTACCGGACTCCTATTCATTACAATAGACGACCCTTAGCACCGAAGGGAGTCCTACGCTGCTTTGATAGTCGAATTTGTAAGGGTCATCTGCAATGTATAGCGGCGGTAGTGTACCGTCTACTGTTCGTTAGTTGAAGTGCGTATAAGTTCACTATGGATACTGTAGGAGTTGTCGTGGTCCACACTCCCTCAAGGTATTACGGTTTGAGGTATGAAGATACGTAGTAAGTACTTCGTGCAAGTCGCACACCATATGTCGGAAGGAGGCCCTAGCTAGCTAGATAGCGTTTGGCCTATCGGAATGCCATTGTGTGTTTGGAGTCGAACGAGTTGGATAGGATGACACATGGCATGATGAGAGATGATGAGAGCCGAAAGTATAACGACATTTTACTGTCAAAGGCGACAAAAGGCGGCACGTTTCGCATGTCTGTTTGTGTCAGTTATGTCTACTAGCGTTGACAGCGAATTGGAGGCCGTTTCGTTTTCGTATTTTTGATGTGCAGTGCGGAAAATCTAATGTGATCAAGGATTGCTATGCGGACCAATTGTTGTCGCATTGGTGCACACTTCGTTCGATAAAGTTCGCTGTGTTCGCTGCGAAACCCAAAGTTTTGTTGGTGAATGATGGTGGATGTTCTGCTATGTTCTGCTTTCCTTGATTTGAAGATGAAGATTTCTGAATTTTGAAAAATGAACTCTCCAGACTCCACTCGGATTCTGCAGCCATTCGATCAAGTCAGATCTACAGTGCTGTCAACCACTTCGGCAGTGTAGTGCATCTCCTCCACAGAGTTGCCCACGAGCTCGGTCCAGTTCACGGATGCGCCAATGTCGTCAACGTAGTGCTCCTCCGCCGTGATTGAGTCTTGCCGAGTCAAACTGGTCGGTGTCGTCGCGTGCGCGTTTGGGCCCATCGCCACCACCGCAAAGTCGTCCCCATCAAAATTGTCTGCACTGCGGTGCACAACATGTGAGATGCTTGGCTCGTTTGAATCGCCCTTCTTCATGAACCGATGTCTCTTCCGAGCGTAGCGCTCGTTGATATCGATTGTGAAGCTCTTCCGGCTGTACCTCAAAAGTTCAATAACGCCACGAAACTCGTTGTCGTTGAACAGACGTCGCTCATTCGATTGGTCCAATATCGTACTGGAAAGCTGCTGCTTATCGACCTGACGCAGGTATTTCGCCTCTTCGATCGTTCCCTGTGAGATGAATCTATACACCTGCACAAATCGCTGCTGTCCGATCCGGAATGCGCGGTCTTGTGCTTGCAAATCAGCGCTTGGGTTCCAGTTCGGATCGAAAATGATCACCTTCGAAGCTCCGGTGAGATTCAAGCCCTCTCCCCCCGCCTTCGTGGATATCAGAAAGCAGAACTGATTAGGGTCAGTGTTGAATTGCCGGCACAAACTTTGCCGCTGGCCTTTGGAGGTAGACCCGTCCAGTCGCAGCACGGGAAACGCCTGCGCGGTCAAGTAGCTCTCCAGGACGTTCAATAAGATCACCGAATTGCTAAATATTAAGATCTTGATCCCCTCTGAGCTCAACCTCCATCGCTGCAAAAGCTTCCGCAAAACCTTTAGCTTGCCGCATTGGGAGTCATCAATGAGGTCGGCAAATTTTGTGCTGCGAACGAACTGGCGATTTAACGCGACTTTTTGGTCACCGTGAAATCGACCTTTTTCTTGAGCAATGGCATCCCCTGGCCTTTGCGAAGTGTCAGCAAGCAACACCTTTGCCACCCTCAAGCGCTTACGTTGGATGTACTTGGCTTTCTGGCTGAGGTTCCCCTCCTTCGAATCGGGCAATTTCGGAGCCCGAATCAACTCCAAGTGGTTGGCGATGTTTGCGAGGTGAAGCAGCAATGGCAGAAGCAGACACTTAGGACACGCCCTGCAAGCTGTGAATCTTCGAATAATTTTCCCGTCTCTCATTTCTTTTTCATCGTCGGTATCGTCCTCGCTACTTGCGTGCTTTTCACTCATGTAGAAAACTTCCTCCGTGTTTGCGGCTTGCTCGTGTGACGTACGGGCGTCTGCTTGACTAGCATCGTCAAAATCCTCCACCTGGTCGTCGTCATCGTCCTGCTCTAGCGCGCTCCCATTTGCGCCAACGGCATTGCCGGGCGCAGTGTTACTCGATTTCTTTGACGTCTCAACCCAAGGACGAGTCCGATGATTGAGACGCCAAAGAGGAAGTTCAGCGTCGATTCCGTCATCCGCACTTTCCCACGTTTCTACGAGGTTGGCGGGGACCTCCAGCTCTTCATCTTCTTCTGGGATATCGCGCTCCACAATTCGCTCTTTTGATACGGCAGACAAAAGTTTGCGAAAATCTGGCGACTTGAGCGCCCGTAGATAGACGGCCTCTTGTTTCCTTGTGAGAGGACACAAGACCATCAAGTCTTCTTTCCCATTAAGTTTGTGTTTAATGATGTCCTTCCGTCTACGTTTCACAAGCCGAGTCAAGGTCTTGAAGAGTGTAGCACTTGCGCTTTGCTGGCGAAGGACGTCTGCTCGGCTTGCACTTTGCTTTCTCCCACGAGCAATGGGAGTCGCAAATTGACGCTTAAAAGTCTCACGAGGCCCGAATGTCATGGGGCTTAAAACGTGCATGATGCCCCACAACTCCAGAAGATTGTTGCTCATCGGGGTTCCGGTAAGCCCGATCTTGCACGAAGAGCGAACAGAGCGAGCACCGGTCGACAGCGCTGTCTTTGGATTCTTGACACGGTGAACCTCATCAAAGACGACAACCCTCCATTTGATTTGGAGGAATTGCTGTGACGATTTCGTCAATGCAGCCATGCGATGATAACCGCATACCACCACTTCGATTCGCCCCCGTGACACGTCCAAAAGCTGCTCTTCAACATCTGCTTTCACCGAGCTTCCCGAGAGCCTACCAAGCATGATGTGTTGAAAGTAGCCCCAGCGCTCAAGCTCCTCGGCCCAATTGGCTTCAACAGATTCGGGAACTACTACGAGGACTGCTCCTTGCTGCGCAAACTTCGCTGCCATCCGCCTGTCTCTTGTGCGCTCATTGGCATTATGCAAATCGTGCTCAGTGCCTGTCTTTCCGAATATTGCGGCCAAGAAACTGATAACCTGCACTGTCTTTCCCAGCCCCATCTCATCGGCAAGGATACCACCACGAATCTGGTCGTCCGGGCTTATAACTCCAGTGAAAATGTCACAAAGAAATTCCACCCCTTCCCTTTGATAGTTTTGTAAGTATCTGTTTATTGTGGCAGGAATCACAATCTCCTTCTCCATATCTCGACACTCTTGCACCAGGTGGGTTGGAACGAGGCTGAAGGGCTCACTGCTGTTCAGCAACGCCCTATATAGCTCATCATCATTCCGAATGCTTTGCAGGCAAAGCGATTGCAGTGTCTGCACTGTTCTTCCAACCGTGCGTCGTCGTTCCTTGAGCGCCTCCCAGTTCAAATCTTGTATTGTTCGCCGCTTCTCAACAAAGTTGTGAAGCTCATCATCAATCTCTGCGCCAGAACGGACCTCGGATTTCGCATCCTTATCGTCCCTCGTATCGCTATCATCCACAAGCGCCGCGAGCTTCTCCAAGAGTTTTTGCGACGAAGTGAGGCTTCGATGTCGGCAGTGATGCCCAACCACGCACCTGGCATTGACCCCAACGAATGCCGGTTTCGCAAAGTATGGCCGCTCCTTTCTCTGTGAAATTGTACGCCCAGCTCCAGTCACCTCATCAAGCACCAAAGCTTCTTTTCGGGGTGCGCGACTTGTTGCCGCCTCCGCTTCCCGATGGCCCACCGCTCTTCTGCCAACGGTGCCTTTTTCAGAACTAAATCGCGGCATAATCTCGCTTACAGCCTTTGCTCTCAAACTTGCTACAGGACGCGTCGCTTGGCATGAATTAGCATCGCCTTTATCGTCTGCTGCCGCCGAGAGCTCACTAATGTCGGTTGCCTTCTTGGCGGGACGAGGCTCATCGACTGCGCAAGGTGTGTTGGTGCCACTGTTTCTCAGCAGATTTGGAACTGCGGACAATTCTGACGATAGCGCCGGACCAGGTGTTCGCGTCGAGGTGGAGCTTGTGGCTGGCACTGGCATCGAATTCGACGTTGTGCGAGAAGCTCGTCCGTCTTGAGCATCTATTTTGTCCAGCCGCCGCCAACGCAAAACTGCGTCTTTCTCTGACCCATGTTTGCGCCGCTCGTTCCTCTCCGCCACCTCCTCGTCCTCGCTGCTAAACATTGCAAAATCCGACCCCGACGAGTCTGCGTCCCACGTCTCTTCGGGGACCCTTGGGACTATCTCCCGCACTTTCCCATCATGCCCGGCCGCCTTCCCTCCAGGTTTCTTGGAGAGTTCGTTCACCTTGGGAGACCCGAGAGCGCTCGCGGTGTACTCGCGCTCTGACTGTGACTGTCCTCCATCGAGGCGCGCAGAAGAGCCAGTGCGAGGACGCTTGCTTGCGGGAGCATCAATGCGATTGGCTTCGGAGTCGGAGTCGGAAGAGTCGCCAAAGTCAAAGATGTCCATTCCACCCCTGTGCCAGCGCAAACAAACCTTTATTAGATCCCGCCTCTTCGCCCTCGCCCTCTGCTCGCAACGCGGACCGGTGGGCGGATTGAGGACTGAGGACTGAGGACTGTAGCGTACGTACACACCCACAGTGACTGAAAAGTAAGGAAACTGTGGGTGTGCTCTGGTATTCGAGTACAGAACTGACGGTGAGTGTACTTGGTTTTCGTTTGACACTTTGCGAGGTATGTGAAGAATGATTTACAGTTCATTTGACAGGCGGTCGGTCTTCACTGTCAATGAACATCACATCGCGATGACGTAAAGAAAGGAAGCACGATTCAACATCAAAGCTCGATTGTCTCAGATGATTTCAGTCGACTGTGAAGGAGAAGCGACTGGAAATGCGCTCGGGAGAGCGGGCGTGCATGTGCAGACGGACGTGCGGATGTACGGAAAGTGGAATGAAGAATGTTGGAAACAAGTGTTCTCGCGGAGCCGGGCGGCTGGGCGTGATGGTTCTGACTGAAAATTCTGAGTTAATAAGATGGTGGATTTCAGGAAAGACAGCTGGTGGTGCGGTGGCTTCCGACGCTGCGAGTATACGTACGTTTCAACAAGCGAAGTGCACCACAAACACACGTTCGAAATAGGTACTGATCGAACCGTATCTATCTATCTATCTATCTCTGTCTCTCTGTCCCTCCCTCCCTCCCTCCCTCCAATCTAAACAGCTCTCCTTTAAAACTCCCAGGGTCTAGTTGGCGATGATTGGCAGAGTGATGGACAGGGTGAAAGTATCTGCAAGCCACTTGGCGGAGCCCTGATCCGAGTCCACAGGATAGGGCAAATAGGTCGCGAGACGGTACTCCGGAGAGGACACAATAAGGGACTGTCGCTGCACATCAAGGTCCAGGTCTTTGTATTTTTGCCCAGGGAGCTTGATTTTAATAACAATCTCTGTGCAACAGTTCGAACTTGGGTCCACTTCGCCCATTCCAAAGTAGACAGCCTCGCTGCCCACGGCCTGCTTGTACACAATGTCGTATTCTGGCCTTTTGCGCCCGTCGTCTGCTTTCAGCGCCGCTTGGTGCGGAGTGTCAATCTCGCTTTCATCCCAAATTGAATCCCCTTTACTTTCCTCTTCCCTTTCGCTCTTCGCCTCTGCCATCGACTCGCTTTTCCCGGGTGTGGCCACCGTATACTTGACATTCCGCTTCACCTCCGGCACTACATGCTCTGCCTGCTCTGCTTTTGCGAGCATTTCGCTCAGCGCTGCCATGTCCTCCATCTTTCGATGAAAACTCTCTCTCTCTCTATATATATATATATATATGTATTTGCACGTGTCCTCCACCACAATCTCCTCACCAACGTCAGAATCTTGCAGCTCAACTACAGCCAGTATGCACCAGTCAACCGCACGCACTGCTATTCAAAATCCCGCGTACACGAAAATACGAAAACACGAAAAGAAATTTCACCGCTCGGCAAATTTCACTCCCCACAGTTTCCACAGTTTGCACAGTTTCTTTCCACCGTCTCCGCAGCTGTCTCTCTTTTGTCCTTCTCTCTGTGGGACGCGTAGTACCCCCTTCTAAAGTTAACTGTAGCACAGTCCGTTGGGGGAACAATCTGGCGCTCGTTTTGTTCTCTCGTTTGCGTTCCGCACTTGCGCAAGTAGAAGGAACGTTTTAAGGAGAAATTTTAAGAGCGTTACCCAGAAGTGTCCCCGAGGACACTTTCTAGATGGTTCCCCGCAAGGAGCACGCCCTTTTTCAGTCGAGAGTTTGATTCCTGTCAAAGCAAGTTTATATATATAATTGACCAGGGAGGATGGACGGCGTGAAAGCTCTCTTCGAAGAGTGCAAACGCGGCGAAGGCAGCTCGGACGCAGTGTTAGAAGCCTTCGTCGCACGACTTGCTGCGGCGAATTTGATGGACGTGAAAGATGGTAAGAAGCTGGAGAAAGTTTGGAGAAGAGTTCGACCTACGGAGCTGGACGAGCTGCTAAAAGGCGTTGTGGAGGAGTTTGGTCCACATGTTCGCACTGAGGAGCTAGATTGTGTGGGAAATGGCCTGACGAAATGTTTACAGCAGATAGAAGATATTCATGCAATGTGTGAAGAGCGTGCGCCAACTCAAGCTGAAACGGCGCAGCTGATTAAGCTGGTGCTCGACCTCAGAGAAAAGCACAACAAAGTGGTGGACACTGTCAGGAATCTGAAACTAAAGTATGAAAGCACTCTACTTTCGCACAATGCTGTAACCCCCGGAACAATCTTTGAGGCCGAGACCGGAGCCTACTTTCAAAGAAAGCACGCCAAGGATATCGAGAGAGTATGTGCAGCCACGAGGGTTCAAGGCGCTCTCCAGAAAGTAGACCCCCAAGGAATTCGGCGGAGTACGCCGTTTAGATTGGCAGACAAGTTTGGCCACACCAAAGGCAAGTCTCTGTCGGTCACTCTTGGCGAGTCTCGCGACGCTGAGATGATTGAGGTACTAGACCTGAACTCCTCCGATATTGCATCGGACGAAGAAATTGCATTCGCATGCGTTTGCCATGCTGCTCATCGAGAACTCGTTTTATCCACGCACTTTCCCCGATGGATGGGCTTTTCGAGAAAGTCTGAGCTCTACTACGAGTATCTTCCTGATGTTCAAAGCGTGAGCACTCTGCTTGAGTAAGTTACAACCGTTATATTGCTCGCGGGATCGACAGTCGTGGCATTTTATCTGACAAGTACTACTGGTTTCGAATATCACAGAAAGCACGGCTACCTCGTGGAGCCGCAAGAGCTCCTTTCTTCAATCCTGTCAAATTTATTGGAAGCGTTCTGCGAACTTGCCGAGCAAAGCACCTATGCACTTCGTGCGCCGCTGGATACTTCGAATGTATTTGTTTGTAGCGAAGGCACCCGAGTTTTGCTGGGGGGTATACTCTGGGGTGACCAAAAGGTCTTTCACATCGACCAAGTAAACTCCAAAGAGTGGACATCTTGGCATCTGGAGCGGAACCGATCTTTGGTGACTTCGTTCGGCAAAGTGATTCAATCCCTGGTAGGATTGCGAGAGGCTGCAGATTCGAGCCCACAACAGGTACACGACGGAACTACACACCCCGTCGAGTTTAACAGGGCGGAGAGCGAAGCTGGAATCGCAGTCTTTGTGAAGAGCAAATTCAGGCTCAACTTTCCAAACACTACGCCGAACAGAGTTTGGAGATGCGTGAAAATCGTCGACCATGGAAGCGACAGTGGCGACGCACTTCCTTCAAGTCAAAGGAGACTTACTTCAAGTGTCGTTCAAATTGATTCCAACGACGAGCTACAGCTTTCTGCTCGTGGAGTTGGAAGCTGCAAGCTGTTTTGGAAGGAAATGGAGTGGTGGCAAACCGATGAAGACGCGCAGAAAAGGGAGAGAGATGAAGAGACTGGTGAACGGAACCTGTTTCATGGCGCCACCATTATGTGCAGGGTGATGGTGGTGGACAACAAAAACAATTCCTTTGCTAGTCTCGGAGCTCACTGCTCCCCAACCCTACGTGCTGTGATTTCTGCATGCTTGCATCCCGAAACAGCGGCAAACATTCGCCTTCGAGACCTGCAGCACACCTACCCAATTCTTCAAATAAATCCGATGAGAGCCGCGGAAGTCGTTGACGACTACCAAGTTTACACCGGTGGGAGATGAGTTGGAAAAAGATCGATTCCTAGAATGAGCCACAGGGCCGCCAGGAAATGATTACCGCATTCGGAAGAAAACCAATCATAAAGATTTATATGTGCCTTAGGTGCCATAGCATCTCTTTCAAAACTATCACATTTGATACGCTCGTCTAAACTATAATTACTTTCTCTTGAACACATCTATCGCATACCCTCGCTCTTCATGGCGTCCAATGTCTGCTGAAACAGCATGCTTGCGCCGCATCGCAACACGCGAAGCCCGTCGAGCATGTCATCACGAGCTTCTTGAGTATCCATCTCCATGTAAATGGTCGTGTAGCTGAGGTTCTCCAAAGCATGTTGGACCATATGGAGCCCAAGGCATCGCGAACGGTCCTCCTCGTTCACTGGAATGTTTTCGTCATCTTCCCCTGCCACAATTCGGCCAACATAGCGCATTTCAATGCGACTGTAGCCAGGTTTGAGAACAGACCCCTGGTCCGACAGCTGCCAGAAGAGGTTATCAAAGGACTTGTCCAGGAAGAAAGCCATCTGATTTGAGCTGCCATCGTCTTCGTGCTTGATTGCAAGCACGCCAAGTCGGAAGGCTGCTTTGACTGTCTCGCAGAGGTCGTAGTTTGCTCGTAGCGTCTTGTCCTTCAAAACATGGTACGCCTGTCCTATTTCCGCAAAAGCTTTGGTGTCGATGTCAGGGTTTTTGTCAGGATGAAATTTTTGAGCGAGATTGTGGTACGTCAGCTTAATTTGGCGCAAGGTTGCATCCGGGGGCACCCCGAGGATGTCGTAAAATGTGCGGGGTAGCTCTTCAGGTCGCTCGGTAATGTCATGGCCGAGATGAGAGGTTCTGCGATTTACGCCGCGCCTTCCCTGCCGTCTTTGTGCGACTCTGATTTGCTCGAGCTCTGCCGCGCAATTGATGTTGTTTGTGATAGCATTTCCCCACTCGCGTGCTTCCTTTTCTGATTTTGTGCACATTCGCAGCTTATCACCAGCAGAACGTCCTTGGCGAGCGGCCGGGACGACATAAATGAGAAACAGTTCCTTCTTCTGTCCCAAAAGACACCTGGCTCCGTTTAAATCGATCATCTTCCTCGGAATATTGCTTGCATGTGATGTGCAGTAGAGGAAGATAGAACCTTCCAGAATAAAAAATCGCGAGTGCGACCGGGCGAATGCCTTGTTGGTGGAAGGTAGCTTAGTCAGGTACCCACGGTGATTCACCATGTTGAGGGTTTGCTCTGGGATGAGTTCTCCATTCTTTTCCGCCTCTTCATTTGCTTTGGCAACAACTTCGAGATCCACGGACCCTTCCCCGACTTTAACGTCCGACGGCGATCGCAAAGTTCGCATGGACATTTGTGAATGAAAAACTCTCTCCGGCTTTGTTGGTGGCAGGAGTAAAAGCTCCATGTCGGCGTCGCCCTCGTCTAGATCGTCCGGAGGCAAGTACGCTCCGTTGTACTGCGGGACATCATCACTGTCACCGTTTGCCTTTGACGATTTGTCCTGCCCAACTTGATCTTCAGCGTGATTAATGTTCAAGCCGGTGGTAATTTCTGGCTCATCTTCCAAGTCCGAGTCAACCTCCTCCTCCTCCTCCTCCTCGCCATCTCTGCTGGGCTCAACGTGTAAGACAAAACCTTGTTCTGCGCTTGCGCTCGCTTCGTTTTTGATACCGTTCGAACCTTCAGCAGCCGCTGTGGCAGCGAAAGATTGCTTGGACTCAATCAACGCTTCCGAGGCAACTCTTGGCCGCCGATCAGAAAAGTCCTCTTCCTCTCCATTCTCTTCCTCCTCTGATGATGAAGCGTTCGCGCCTCCCTCAAAATTTGGCAACCCAATCACCACTGGTGGGGGCGGAGGCGGGGGCGGAGCGTCCTCGTCATCCTCGTCCTCATTCTCAAGGCTCTTCCTCTCAAACACCGTTTGCTGCTCCTGCAGCAATGTCTGCATTTTCCCAGCGTCTGTGTCAGGAACCTTTCCCAACTGCATCATCCCACACATACACACACACACACACACATGCTCGCGCAGATCGAGCCATTCACAAACCCATCAACTTACTGCTTGAATCTTCCTACATTCGTCCAGATCCTTCCTCGCCACTTCCAACAGCGATCTGCTCTCCCGCAGCAGCCGTTTCGCTTCCTCCATCCTCGCGAGCACAGTCCACGATCTCAGCTCCCACAAGGCCTTCTCCGGTTCTCCGCTTCTCTCGCTCTCTGGTTCTCTGCGCTAGCGCCTTGCAGGCTGGTTCTTCCCGTCCGCGCCCTATTATAACCACCCTTACTTGTTTGCTAGCGCCGGTGTCCTCGAGTACCTCTTTCGCGACCAAAACAAACGTCTTCTCTATGAGGCCAACCTGGCAATAACGGGTTTGGCGTTACGAGCTTCGAGTACTATTGTATGAGGTAGATAGTCTTAAGCAGGGTGTGTGATTAGCGAAGGCGATCTTCACATACTTATCTTCACTTCACCTGGATGAGTGGATGGGTTGCCTCTTCTTTTCGCGCCCACAGTTTGGATTGAGAAGAGCGGAGGTGGAATGGAAGGAGATGAGAAGCACAAGAGAGAAGAGCAGGGTTTGCTTTTGGGAGAATAGAAGAGAAGAGAACAAAATAAATGAACCGGGAGGGCGGAGCGGTGGTTTTAGAGCTTGGAAAACTCTGGCTGTTCGCTCTTGGAGAGAGAAGCCATGGCCGCTTTCACAATGTCCTTTGTCTGGTTCATGCCTGCGCTCCAGGCAGCCTGATACTCAAGTGAGTCGCGGATCTTGTTCTCGCGGCTGTAGTTCAAGTTCACCTTGGTGCCGTATATTGCAATAGGAGACTTGGAGCTGATGGTTTTGGCCATGGCCATTGCGTGCTCGATGGCTTTTTCACGGCTTTCGTGGACAGAGCTCACAAAACCTGCCGACTTGGCTTCATCCGCTTCCATGCGCCTTGCGGTGAAGCAAAGCTCGCGGGCAAGGCTTGCGCTGCCGATGACGTGATGCAATCTCTGGAGGGTCCCTACGAGCAACAGACAGGTGATTTGGACACAAAATGTCAGAGCTAGGCAAGCGGATCGGGCACACACGGAATAAACTTACCAACGTCTGCTGCAAGACCGATATCCACTTCCTTGATGCTAAAGAATGCATCCTTGGAGCAAAGACGGATGTCAGCTGCGCACATGAGATCGATTGCGCCACCGATTGCCCCACCGTGCACGGCAGCAATGACGGGCTGTGGGCAGCGTTCCATCGCCGTAAAGGAGTCCTGGAGAGACATAATCACCTGGCGGTTGCCCACGCACCTTCTTGCCACATCAAAATCCGACTTGGAGGTCATGTCTCCGAGCGCCTCGTTGTCCTTAATGTCCAGGCCCACCGAGAAATGCTTTCCGGCCGCAGTCACAACGATGCACCTGCACTCCCTGTCCGACGCCAGCGCAGTGAAGCACTCACGGTACTCCCTCCAAAACGCCGTATTCATTGCATTCCCCTGCCAATCCACAATCCACTGCGCCGTCAGATCCCCTCGCCCGAGCCAATCAACAAACCTGTGCCAACTCATTTATTCAACTCACCTGCTTTGGCCGGCTCAGCTCCACGTTCACGACATGGCCGTGGCGGGTCACCTTGAGCGTCTCGTAAGTCTTGTCTGCCATTGCGCTTGCCTCTGTCTGTCTCCTGCTCGCCGTTTCCTTCCCGCTCTCGTTTCGCCGACTGTCAAGCTCTAACTTTGGAGCCTTTTCATTCTTTCCACTGTCATGTCTAAATCAATCTCAAAAATCAATCAAAATCAATCAACAAAACATGAGACGACAAGATAAACATAGATAAACAGGAGTTACGATTACTGTTAGTTAGTAAGTTGGATAGTTAGTTCGCTGCGAATCCTACTGAACTGCTAATATTTGATCGTAATGTGTGTTAAGATGAACGTGAAGAGTAGCTCGGATCTCGAAGAGTCCTACGAGTGTCGGACTCAGCCTTAGCGTATTTGCATAAGGTGTTGTAGTTCTGAAGGATGTTGTGAGGGCGAGTATTTTCTCACACACAAAACACATTCCGTGAAGAGCGGAATGAGCGCTACTGATCCCCTAGCATCAGTTCTCATTCTTATTATTCTTAGGTCAAGACACTGAGCAGGATTTGCGGAACGTATATTTCCACCTCACAAAAGCCGCAAACACACTACTTTCAACATAAGCAACTCCCAGCATCTCCTCCCAGTAGGAGCTCGTTCCTCACGAGACCATCTGAACGAACAGCTCGTTGATCCCTCGCGGCGATCGATGCATTGGCTGGCTGGCGGACGGGACAAACAAACAACTCTTTCGCGCTCTTCATTGAACAAGTCCAAACAAGAAAGAGCAGAAAGTGCAGAAAGTGCAAAGATAGATCTAAATTGGGAAGACGTGGATAGATTGGGGTCTCTTGTCAGTATGGGCGACCAAGCAGAGGACAAGACAGAGGTGGAGAATGCGGTTGGCGGAGAAGAGGACAAAGGGATTGCAGAGGAGCTGAACAAGATTGTGCGTGTGCAGCTGGAGAACATTGGCAAGTTTGTTCAGAAGAAAGCGGTGCACAACATGCTGGTCGAGGCAGGCATTGAGTTCAAGAATGTGAAGAAGAACCCGAAGATGTCGTTCGCGCTCGCGACGTTCGACACTGTGGAGAAATTCGAAGAAGCCAAGCCCAAGCTGGAGAAGTTGGTGGGCAAAAAGGGTGGGAATATCACTACCAAGCTGCTCGGCTTTGCCGCTCAGTCGATCGAGTCTCAGAATAGAGGAGGAGCCGCGAAGGCTATCGAAGATGCCACGGAGCCGTGGCGCGATATTCCCTACGAAGAGCAGCTTGAGAAGAAACAGATGGAGATGGTTGGAGTATTGTCAAAGTTGTCCAAGATGCTTGTCGATGCCGAAAGCAAGAATGCTGCCATGACTCCAATACCAGATTGGCTCCGTAACAGACCATTCGGAAACAGCATACTGAGTGCACTGCGCAAAAAGTTTGCACTGGACAAGAAGAAGCTCCGCCGAGAAGGCCGAAACCCTGAGGACGCAGAGATGCCTCCAGCAAAGAGGGCTAAGGTGGAAAGCGAAGACGGGTCTGCTGAGAAAACCGAAGCAAACGAAACTGATGCCAACCAGGCGAACGAAATCGACAAGGAAAAGAAAGGTATCGAGAACTGGGTGGGAAGCGACCTTGCAGACACAGCCTGCCCGATTGAAAGCATCTTGCCGTCACCCAAACTCGAGCGTTACAGAAACAAATGTGAATTCACCATCGGAAAGGACTCTGACGGCAACATTGAGGTGGGCTTCAGAAAAGGTGGATTTCAAGATGGTTCAATTGTGGTGTCCTCCGGGGAGGGCTGCATCATTGTGCCAACGCCGATGCTGAGCCTCGCTCGCCGTCTAAAGGATTATCTCCAAAACAAAGCAAGCCTGCCGGTCTACGATCTCTTGACGAAAGGAGGCTTCTACCGGACAGTTATGGTGCGTTATTTCGAGTCCACACAGAGCATGATGACACTGTTCGTTGCGCGGTCCGAAGGGTTTACTCAAGATGCCAAAGATTCAGAGTTGAAAAGTCTCGTTTCTGCTCTCACAGAATCCGACAAGTACGACGAAGCCACGTTAAAGTCGGTGGCTGTCACATTCTACGATGGCCCAAGCTCCCCAGATGCTAATGATCCATTTACCCTGCTCTACGGGGATTCTCATATCCACGATGTCTTGGACGGCATCAAGTACGCTGTTTCCCCACAAGCATTCTTCCAGGTAAACTCTGCATCTGCAGAGGTTTTGTACGGCAAAGTGCGGGAGTGGGCACTAGAAGCGCCAACCTCAGGCCAAAGCAGCACGCCAGAGTCGCGCACGATCTTTGACGTTTGCTGCGGGACTGGGACTATTGGTCTAAGTATGGCACGACAATTCGATCATCTAATTGGAGTTGATAGCAGCGTGGCCGCCATCAAGGACGCAAAGGCCAACGCGGTGTCGAATGGTATGGAAAATACGCATTTTGTCGCTGCTATGGCAGAGGATGTCATGTGTGGATTCTTAAGCAAGTACTCTCGCGAAGATGACTGGAAAGACCTTGACAAGGAAGAAATTCTTGCTTCTCGGGGCATTTTGCGCAAGGAAGGGAATGAAACAACGGCGATCGTTGACCCTCCAAGGTCTGGCTTGCACCGTCGCGTTGTCCGAGAGATTCGTAGCTGCGAGGCTATCACGCGCCTTGTTTACGTGTCATGCAACCCAACTGGAGAGTTTATCAACAATGCAGTCGCCCTCTGCCGCGCCGAGCACCCAAAGCAGAGGCCAGGAACCCCTTTCTGGCCAGTCAAGGCCATCCCTGTCGATCTTTTCCCGCATACCCCACACTGCGAGCTTGTGGTTCTGTTCGAGCGCGTACCAAAAACGGAGAGCACCGAAGAGACCGCCGCTGCTTGTGCCGATGAATCGGAGGGACCTGAGGCTTCGGATGAAGTGGCCGCGGATAATGCTGAGTCAAATGTAAAGTCTGAATAATTCCATACAACAACACTTTTTTTTAAATCTGATGCATTCACAACTTTTTGTCGCCATGTATGGCGTTGTGGACGAAAAAAGGGAGCCACTCCGCAAGACACAGGTGGACGGATGAAACTCAGTGCCAAGTCAATTCGAACAGGAATCTCTTTCATACTTTTGTATGAGTCCAGCAAATAATTCCAGTCCCAATTGGGAGAGACAAGTTGGACGAGCACCAATCGACGTCGCAATCGACATGAACGAGGTTGCTTCACGCATTAGCTATTGCGGTTGATCCGCCGAATGTAAGGGAGAGCTGAAGGGAGAGACGAACGAATGAGGGCTGTCAACTCCCACAGCTTTATGCCGATTTCCAAGCAATAGCAGAGCCCAAGGCAATGGCCGAACAGTACAAGGACAAGAACAATCTCTCGAAGGCAGACTGGAGTTCAACCGGCTTTCGTGAGGGCATCGCCAAGGCATGGAGGAACATGATAAAGAGGAAAAATAAATTCTTTCATTTGAAAAAGCCCAGAAATTAAAGGATCATGAAAGATAGATTGATAATATTGGGTTTGCGAAGGAGGCAAACATATGATAAGTGGGTTCATTGATTACCAAAATTTGAGCCATTGTATGCCCTTTTCCCACCTGGACCTCGGAATTATCTCCGCTTGGTGTATGGCCGCGGTTCTGTCTATAAGTACCACTCCTGCGTTGACGGGCTTGTCAAATTTGGCAAGTGCGGTGGTCATTTTCATTCGTTGTTGAAGTAGGTTCGTGGCAAAGTGAGACCTGAACGGCTCCTTGAGCTCGTCTAGTCGAGGTGTATTGATGTGGAATACATTTTGCCGGTCGACAAATTTTGGTGCACCAGAAGGATTCAAAAGCTTCAAAAGCTCATTCGTGTACCTCTCTTGAATGTCATCTCTTAGCATTCCGGTGTTGGTAATTACAAGAACAACGTGCTTAGGTCCAAGTCCCAGAGCCTTGAGCATATTCCGGATGAGCAGAAGATCATACGTGTATGCCTCTCTGTAGCGCTCAGCTTTGTGCACGATAATGAAGGCATTCACCGAGAAAGCGTTCGTGACGATTTTCCTGAATACGTCCATGACGATGTCATCAGACTTTAGGTCGTTTGCGCCAAATCCGATCGTGTCTTTGAAAATAAACTGCGCTGTCTTGCCGTCCTCCTCAAGCATCACCTCATCTGATTGGTAGTCCACGCAAGATTTTGTATTGGAGTCGGGGGACATACCTGATATGGGAGCCTCGAAATCAGCGATGCTAGAAGCGACCATCGCCTGAATAAACGATGTTTTCCCAGACCCGGTTGCCCCAAGAACGATGAAATGCCCATCGAATCGACGTGGCCTGCTCGCCGGTAGCTTCACACCAGCGTAGATGTTGTTTGTTTCTTCGGGAGCTGCCAACGCCATGCGATGCAGCACGAGGGCCTGGAAGAACTCGACGATGGGCCACATTTTTCGCATCTTTGGAAGCGCAAGAGTTTGTGTTCTGCTTGGGCATTCAGTTGGGTCTGCCGAAGTTTTCTGTTTTGTCAAGTGAAGTCTAATCTGATCTAATTCAACCCAACGAAAACGATTCTTTCTGTGCAAACATGTGCAAACAATGACATGGTGGTCAGCTTTGCGCGTTCCAATAGTTCCAATGCGCAGTGGTACGTCAACAGTGGTGCACACTCCAATCATCAAATTTCAGAACTCTAGTGTACTAGCTACTTGTCAAGAACATGGTGAGCGAGGGCATCGTCGGGCTCTAATTAAACTTATACATAAATTTAGGTTAATAGTCGCATGCGCTCCGGTATACTCGAATTGGTACGAGTACTCTTGCTAAGTAACTGACGAGCTCAGATCCGAGTTGGTCCAAGTCCCGATCCCACAGGTCTTAGTGTTTAAGTTATTACACATGTCATACGTATGATGTATTCTTACAGTCTATGTATCAATTCATAGCGAGGGAAAGCATTGCAGACTTGACTAGTAGTGACACTAATCTAGCTCTAGTGCTCTCTAGTAGAGTAGGTTCTCTTCTCAGCCGAGTCCAATGGGAAGGTGGGGGATGGGGTCGTTTGCATGTCCTGTTGTGGCACTGTCAACGAAAACTAACTGAGCTGTCGTGTGTGCATGTGCATGTGCGCGAGCGAGCATCATCTCGTCTGATTGATAGTCTTCGCAAGAGATTGTACCGGTCCTGGATGTCCTGGGATGTCCGGGATGTCCCTGAAATGAAAATAAGGGCCTCGAGATCCGCGATGATGGATGCAGTCATCGCCTGGACAGCCGATGTTTTCCCAGGCCTGGGTAAAGCCTGCTCCTCGGTGATTTCACATCAGCGTAGGCGTCATATGCTTCGTCGGGAGATGCCAGCACACGGCCGAGCTCTGCGCTTTTCTGGATTTAACCGAAGAAGGGCGTGATATTAAAGATAAAAGCTCTTTCCCAGCTTGCATGTGTTTTGCTTGAGTGAGCACTCAAATGGATCTACTGAAGTTTTCTTTCACTCTCAGCGCGTCGCTCTCCGTCAATCAAGGATTGCAAGTACATCTCTGCGGATCCATTCGCATTTTACCCCCTTCCAAATCTCCGAGAAGTACGAATGCCTTTGATAAACGTTAAGAATAGAAAGTGGATCTGTGCGAGCTAGTTGCGTGCATGCACACAATCCATTCATTCTGCGATATTAGAACTTCTCAAAAGCCAGAGAAAACTGGACAAACTGGACATACGCACATGACCGATGCGCGGTTTTGTGCAAGTAAACGCCCAATTTTCGATGGGCGGTTCTGAGAAGTAAACACCCAATTTTCTCGAAATGGTCGAGAGGTATTTCAATTCCAAAACTCTTGGCCACTCTGATTGCCTTCTCAGAGAAAACAGGGTATTCCCCGACCGCCCGCAAGGACGATGATTCGGAAAGTCGACACACCCCTCGACGTAGATACTGCGGTCACGCTCTCGCTGGGGCTCTGCGTGGCACTAGTGTGTTCGCTTCTGTATTCGACGTACAATTGGAACAAGAACCACAAGGAGCTCCTCGCTGTCTTGCGTGAGATGCAAAAGATCAACCTCGCGAACTCGGGGAACCTTCTGCACTCTCTCCGCTCAATCGAGCAAACCCTGCAACAGGGCAGCAAGGATGTATCGAACAGAGTTAAATACAGTGGGGAGCAGGTGCAAAAGCAAATAATTGGTCTTCCAGAAGAGCTTTGTGCCGCGCTGTCGCCTGTCCTCAAGGCAGCTCTGGTGGAGTACGAGACGAACCTCGCGAACTCAAAGCAATTTCTGCACTCTCTTCGCTCAATCGAGCAAACCCTGCAACAGGGCAGCAAGGATGTATCGAACAGAGTTAAATACAGCGGGGAGCAGGTGCAAAAGCAAATAATTGGTCTTCCAGAAGAGCTTTGTGCCGCGCTGTCGCCTGTCCTCAAGACAGCTCTGGTGCAGTACGAGACGAACCAGCAGAAGTCAGCCGCGATTGAATCGGTTCAACGTGATGGACTTTCGCTACGTGTACTCAGCGAGAAATTCCGAGACGACAAGGACGTTGTCATGGCAGCCATACGGCATAATCCTGATGCTCTTCAGCACGCGACCAATGACCGGAGGGACGACAAGCTTTTCATCGTAAATGTGCTTGGAGACCGACCGCAGGCATTTAAATGGGCAAGTAAGCGTCTCAGAGGCGACAAAACTGTTGCCCTGGTAGCTGTGAAGCAGGAAGGAAAGGTCCTTGAATTCGCATCAGAGGATCTCAAGAACGACAAGGACGTGGTGCTGGCGGCTGTCAGTCAAGCAGGGTCGGCTTTTAAGTACGCTTCTGGTGACATCAAGAGCAGTAGGGAGGTGGTCGCTGCTGCTGTTAGGCTGAATGTGGATGCTTTTAGCTATGCCTCTGCGGGCGTCCGAAACGACGAGAAATACGCTCTTAGACTTGTAGCTACGCATGCCGGTGTCTTGAAGTGTCTTTATTTCGGACTCGGAAGAGACAAGGAGTTTGTTCGGAATGCCGTGCAGCAGAACTGGAAAGCTCTCGAGTTCGTAGGAAAGGTTGAAATGAAACATGAGCAATACAACAAGTATATGAGGACCAGTTCTAAAGAATATTACGCAGACTGTCGTTCAAAGGAAGAGCGATACAAGAGTGGCCTCGTCATCGCGGCATTGGAACAGGATCCACGGGCTATTGAACTCGACCCTTTCGGGTTCAATGATAAAGTGGAGTTTGTTTTGGACGCCGTGAAGAGGGACTGGAGGGTCCTAAAGTATGCGAAAGCGCACTTTCGAAACAATCACGAGGTCGTCATGGCCGCTGTCGCTCAAAGCAAAAAGGCAATTCTCTACGCATCAGACGATCAGCGAGCTAGCCTTTCCCCAAAAGTGGCAGGACAGGGAAAAATAAGAGGACATTGGTGAATACCACTGACGGAACAGACAGAGTAGACCTTGGCTGCGATCTTATCCCCGAATATGTGATGGATGATCAACAACGCTTATAATTATTCGTGGAATCTAGTACCGGTAACTGATCTATCGAAGGACAAAAAGAAACTCGCAAGTATTTGTGACGGGGAATGGAAAATAAATCCTCACAAAAATCCTAATAGCTAGCTCTCTAGCTAATGTTTAATGCAGCGGCTTTATCGAGTGAAATTCAACCACAACGCCACAACCAGAATTTATCATCTATCTCTTCCTTGTTGACATAGTCGATGGCAGCTTCCAGTGCCTCCGCCATGATTTTATTTCTGTAGACGAGGTGTCGTTGACCTGGTCATGCTTCGGCCTGAGCATTTTCTGCACGGTATTTCACATAAGAAAGACACCCTACGTAAAATTGGCCACGACAGCGTTGAAAAGCAAGGGGTACCACGAATAACCGACCGTGTCGCAGGTGCTCCGTATATACGTTCGTAACTCGCCGCTCCCCTTACTTCGACAAGAGATCTAATTCTTTACTTTTGGTCCTCCATCCTGCCGTCGGTGCGAGTCTGGTTGTGGTTGTCGCCATTGTATGACAAACAACAGTTGCCTCGCTTGTCCTGTTGTGCTCTCTCTTCTATGATCGAAGATTCGCTGTGCCCAGAGCCTTGTTGAAAGCCGAAGGAAAGTGTGTTGAGCAAGCACATAACGGGGAATTCTTCCGTTCCCGAAGCCCAACATTCGGAATTATACAAGGTTGAGGAGCTCAAGCTTAGAGCGAGAAATGGTACAGAGCGATGAAGCACTACTATGTAGGTGCCATTTTACTCTTTACGCAATCAAATTTCCTCGCGTACCTAAACAAGAAAGAACTAAATGTTTTCGGCATTTTTTTCTCGACACGGAGCCTCGACCACTTCTTCGGTTCCCAGAAGGAATGATTTGACAAATATCTCGACAGCAGACTCATTCGCATTCGGCTCTGTTTTGGCGCCAGGAGGGTAGCTTGCCCCGTTTGGCTAACTTTGATGTTGGTCTTGTTCTGAACTTCCACCCATATCCTGAACCCGCATGCATTCTGGATACAGACCATGTCGTCAGGAGTGAGACTCATCAATACGTCGAATAAGAACGTCGGGGCGGTGTACATGGAACGTTGCCTATTGAAGAAAGCCGAATTCGTTGTAAAATACCAGGATGGCACCGTGCGTGAGACCGTGATGCAGTTCGATTGCATTATCACCCACCCCTTCCTTACTGTAAACAAAGGTTTTGTACTACAGCAGCAATAGCATCTACGTGAACAAAGTTGCATGCGATCATTTGTTCACGGCGTCGTTGTCGAGTCAAAATAGTGCTTCTTTTTCTTGAGCATAGTGTCCAGGCTGAGCGGGTCAAATGGTTGGCTAAGATCAAATAAGCGGTACACAGCCAGAGACACAATCATGCAAAATGCACTCATGTAGTATGGCCACCACAAGGTGTCGAGCAAGCGAACCACACCGTCACATAACCCTTCATGGATGAAGTATTGATAGAATGGGGTGATTTTCTCGCAACCGAAATGATGTCCAATGTCTTGAACGAGCGGGTACGCAGTTTCATTCAAAAGGGTCTCCGAAGCTGTTAATTGCGCCTGACAAGATGGTGAAACGGAGCTCTCCCTGACTTGGGCAAATGTTTCCCGAAGAGATTGCATTCGCTTGCTTAAACGCAGCAGGCTGACCACATCGTCAAAAGAAGCAACGAGATCATCGTGCTCTTTTCCAGAGCAGAGTGGAGTGCCTTCGTCATCTCCCAAAGATAGGAACCCAGCCTTTAAATCAGCACGAATTGTTTCAAAATGCTGTTCGCCCTCAATGATGTCTTCGAGCACATTACCTCCTTGGCATGTTTGATAGTAGCAGAGAAGCCTGGTATAAACAAGGTTGGACGTATTAAACCCGCCATTGTGCGTTTGAGAGGAGAGGGGGACGCAAAGCTCGTCGCTGTTGCCGGATTCGGTGAGGGTTGCGTACAATTCCGGTGTATGAAGATGCGTTGCCAGGATTCTCTGCAAATTCTGGTCGATTGACGGATAGCAGATATCAGAACCAGCGATAGAAAACGGTTGCAGAACGAGGCCCGCTCCGATGAACAAGCAGGCCATGGCGAGCCCAACAGTAAACATAATGACCGATAAGATTCTGGCTGGAATTGCAGCTCTCTCTGGAAATCTGTATCGAACAACGGTCAGTAGGTAGAATGCCACCAGAAGTGCGACCATAAAGATTGCAAATTGATCCTCAATGACCAAGCGAATTCTGACATTGCTGAAGAAATCGGTGTGTGTGTTGTTGCTTTCCCCAGAGTCCCCGGTGTCAATATCGATCACGAACGGCCCAGATTCCACGTCTGCCAGTTCACCTCGGCTCATATTGGAGATCGAATCGAAAGCTGCGAGCAGAACCCCTGAAGCATGTGCAGACTCATTCACCCATGAAACCGCGCTCGATTTCAAGTGATCCGATCTGCATGTTTCTTGCAACAGTTTGATGCTCTGATTCAGCTCGCCCAACGCGATGTGCGTCTGATTCAACGTTTCCTGTAACTCGAAGCCATCCTTTTCAAAGTCCTGCAGCCCTTGCCTGAAGTGGTCCCCGAGTGCCTTAATATGCGCCTCCACAGCGTTCGCCAAGATCCAAAACCAGATCGACAGCGCCGTGAAAACGGAAAAGATCCCAAGCCCCACCTTCTTCTTGCGGTAGTCCTTCGCCCATCGGCACGCACAGCATCTCCATGAGCATCCCGCGCAGATGATCCAAAACAGCCCGCCCAGCACCACCCACAGAATCAAGCACGGCACGATCAGCAAGCTCAGCCAGTACGCGTCGGCGTCTGGCGTGGACGACGGCAGCACAAACTCCTTGGACGGCCTGAACCACGTCGAGTCGTGCAGGCGTTGCACCGTATGAGTCACCTCGTACGACGCCGGCGTGTAGTCCATCCCGCCGCAGCCCCTAACTCCCTCTCTGCAAACCCCTTCTCCAACTCTCTCGCGCTCCGTGTCCCCTGTCGTCTCCTCTTCTCTTCCAAGCTCAAACACAGCATACAAACAATACAAACTGTCGCAGCAACTTGGTTCGAGCTACTCGCAAGTATTGCCAATGAGTTATTGCCAACATCGATCATCAACACAGTCAATCAACACACAGATCTCCTTTCTCTGTTTCCGTGTGACACTGTGCACGCTCGCAGCTGTGTATCTGTGTGGAGGTGTAGGAGTAGATGGTAGATATGGTAGAAGTGCAGCTTGTGGTTTGGCTGTAGTAGACACGCGGAACGTGGTATTCATGGACTGTAGTGCTCGAGTAATGATAGGAGTAGCGTTGAAGTATGGCGCCTACTAGCTACTAGAGTCTGGACTCCAATGAATACTCAAAGGCTTACTTAGGTACTACTAGCTAGGTGGCTATCCATATGCCTGTGAGGGAAAGTAATGTCGGTGGTGTGCACTAGACTGTGTAAGGTGTCCTAATAGTAGCTAGCGAACTTACTGCTTCATTGCTTGATCAGTCTTTTCCACAGTCAAAAGAAAGTTCTGTATCTTTCAATCAATCAATCAATCAACTTGTGATTTTGATTGATTCTGAGACAGAGTGAGTAGCCAGCTCGAGTCTAGTACGCTCGAGCAAGAATGCGCGAACTGGGGTTGGCCGTGGGATTGACTCGGTTTGGGCTCCTTCTTCGCGAAGGCAATTCGAGAGCTTTCAAATCAGGGCCAGAGCGTCTCAACGCGAAGAGGCAGTTGATAGCTTTCTTCGCAAGAGCTAAGTTAGATGACCGTTAAAAAAAAAAAAAAAGATGAAAATCGTTTGATCGGTTGATACTAGTACACTATCTCGGCTGGTTTGAGCTCTATCTCGGCTGATTTGAGCTACAGTCGGACCATCTTTGGAATTTCTCCTTCTTGGTTCAACGGAGAATAACCGGTTTGAGAAGACGCGTCGCCACGAGTTTGGCCCTCTGGGACCTCCTGCGCAGTAGGAAGGCTCGCGTTTCCCTTCGGATCAGCGTCCAAATCATTGGTGGCGCGAAAGTTTCGAGGTCGCTGTTGAGTGGAGTTGAAAGGTTCATGATAAGGCTCACCAAGACGAAAGGTCTGGAACATGATTACAGCCATCAGCAGCAGGAGCGAGCCACTAAAAAACAGCTTCCAGCTTCGAACTAAATTGGCAATGAACGAGTCACAGACATCTTCATACAAGGCCTGTGTGTACAGCTGATTGATATCTGTACACTTGAATTCTCTGACGATGTCCGAGAAGACATCGGACAGCTGATCTGTAAATGTGGAATTCACATGCTTCAAATCGCTCAGACAATCTTCATTCATGCCGCTTAATTCGCCTTCCAGAGAATCAAAAAAGTTCTCTCCCGTGCTAAGTGCATAATTGAGCGTTTCCACAGCTTCCACCAAGTAAGGCGTGCCTTTGCAAGTCTGATAGAAGCACAAGACCTCGAGTCCCTGCAATGTCTGCAACTCATCGTCTGAGAGGTCCAGCGCAGTCAAGTTATTGATAGGCGAACATATCGGGACGTCGAAGTCAGTATTGGTTGCTAGCTCTAAATGCGAGACATTCAAGACCTGGGTCACGACCATCATGAGGTTCTGGTCAGGGTCGCTGCAAAAATCAGACCCGACGACGGAGAACGCATGCAAGGCGGCCGAAACAAGAACGGCGAGCATGATGAGAACTAAGCCGAAGCCAACTGCGAGCAAGAAGGCAAAATTTGCCATGCGCCTCCTGCAGCTCGCGTAGCTCCTGCTTCCTATGTCAAGATAAGAAATGAACGTCGTGAGAAGGAGAAGCGCGCAAAGTGTGATCATTATGGACGTGAAGACTGTAAGAATGACCTCCTGCGTGTGTTTTGCGTCGCTGGTTTGACCCTTCACAGTTACTAGTGAAGAGTTCAAGCTTGCCATTTGATCTTCCAACGATTTGATAGTATCAGATATGCTTGCGAGAGTATCGTCAAGACTCGAATTCTTGAGAATTTTTTTGAGATCGTCTGGACAAGAGCCATCCTCGGCACTGTCAATTGCGTTGCCACAGACCGCGAGGACATCCACAGCTTCATCGGACGCCGAGAGCCAGGAGTTTACTTGGTTTACGAGGGTTTGAATGCCTTCAATGCCCGATTCAGTGGCCTCGCGCAAAACAAAATTGTTCTGAAACGTAACGGCCCATATCGCAATGGATGCCAAAGCGAAAATGCAAAACAGGACGAAGCCGGCCTTCCTATGAGTTCTCTTTGTCCGGCACTTGCAGTTGCATACTGGGATGCAACAAAACACTATCTCGCAAATAATCACCAACAGCAGCATGACGCATGGAACGATGATGAGGCCGTACCAGTACCTCTCCCAGTCTTCATCATTCACGGGCAAGACGATATCATTTGAGAACCTGAACGCCACATTGTTGTGCATGGCCTCCACGGCGTCTTGCGCCTCAAAGGAGGGCACCACGTAGCTCTCGTCCACTAATACATTGGAGCTCATCTCCGCGAGCGGCCGGCTTACCACACCACACCACACCACACCACACCACACCACACCACACCACACCACACCAAACCAAACCACACCCCGCCGCCGTACGCCCCCCTCCCACCAACCGAGTTGCCTGCAGTTCCGCGGAACGCGAGTACTCGGAAGCTCAGGACTCTGTGCTCGCCCAGCCCACCACTGCCGACAAAGATATCCCTGAAGACTTGTTACGAAATCAAAGGTACGTATGCTTCACCGCCGCAATAGTGTACCCGAGTACTGAGCACGCCGGGTAGCTGCTATGTTCTCCACTCAACACACGTCCGCGACGAGCACTAGGGTCTGCGAACTCGGTGGGGCTGCCCGCATGTCACTACCGAAATCACATCGGACCCAGAGGCTTAGCGCGCGTACTAGCTAGTACTACTCAGCCGATGCTTCTTTTCATTCATTTTCATTCATTTCAGAACATTCATTCACGTCATTCACTGTATTCACTGGGCGTGTGAGGGCGTGTGAGGTGTGACTGAGGGCACAAGTCAGCGGACGAAGCCTTGATGATTTACATGACAAGTAGTGCTGTGCTTTACTCAGCGTTCGCTATCAGCACACGATGATAATGTGCCGAAACTCAACTAACTGAACCTAGTTCTGTATTACTTGATGATTGAACTCACGAACTGTCTCGTGTGGCTAACTACGTACTCTGTATTACTCTGTACTGGCAGTACTCAGTACCGTACTATCTGTAGACTATCTGCTAGTTAGGCTAGCTAGGCGAGCATCCAGAGCAGGCGTGACCATCGCGTTGTAGTGAATCAAAAAGCGTTGCAAAAGTGTAAAATGTTCTGAAAGAATTAACGGTGAAGTGCAGTGAGCTAACTGTAACTGTTATATTTTAATTCATTCACAGTGTCATTGAAGAATTGACAGTGAATGAACGAATGACTCGGATAATGAATCCCTCAGCTACGGATCACTGACCGTGAGTAAGAGCCAATCCAGTATCCGATCGGGGCTACGGTGAGAAGCTAAGCACCCATTAATACCTCCTCTAAAAGAGCTAATGAGTGACCAGTAACCACCATCTGGTGTTGTCAGTTGTCCTTGGAGATGACTGATCGCTACTGACTGCCTCGCTGAAGTGAAGGATTGATTGACCAGTTTGATTGGCCGATTAGTTTGTTGTTGTTGTTGTTGGTTCTGGATTATTATTCCGATTCTGAATTCTGAATTCTGATGATGATTGTTGGCTGGCTGTACTGGCTGTGCGACGTTGACCGCGAGATGGGCTCACCACAAGAAACCAGTGTTGTAGGTAGGTCTCTGCTTTGAGTCTCCCTGGCAACCTCTGGCGCGCGGACTGGACCGGTCGGTTAATGGGTGGTGCTCTCGTCATTCGACAAGGTTCTGTCGGGTTCTCACGGTTTGACTTGCAATAGTACAAGTCAATTCACCGTCGGGTGAGTCGGGCGTTGGCTCGGTTCGGTTTGGAGCACGAAAGGGAACAAGGGAACATTCTCCGCTACCTAGCACTTTAGCAATAACTACTGCAGTCCTATTAATCGGCACCCTCCCCATTTCACACCAAAATGCGTACCCGAAAAGATACATTTTGGCACTGTTTTGGAGGCGGGGAACGAGTGAGAAAAGAGCGGAACGAAGGGGTACGCAGCGAGGACCCCCTGTAGACACTGCAGACACTGCAGACACTTGCGACGCGGCGCGCGAGATGTGGCACTGGAAGCACGAGGAACGAGAGAAGGTTCTCCTCCTGTGCGGCAGCCTCCTGTCCCTCTGCGCCACCTGCGTCGCCCTCGCGCTCGGCTCTTCTTCTCCTTCCTCCTCCTCCTCCTCTTCTTCTTCCTCCTCCCGCGCGTACGCCGGCGAGGACGGCGATGTGTCCGCGGCGCGTAGGTGCGGGGTGCCGGCGTCCGCGCGGCTTCCTGCCCTGGTGCGCGTGAAGCTTCGCTGGGAGGCGGTGGCGTACGTTGTGGTGTCCGCGCAGGCGTGCGCGCTGCTGGCGGAGGGTCCTCGCGCGGACCTCTGCGAGGACCGGTGGGGGCGCGCACTTGCGGGGCTCACGCAGGCGAGCATCCTCGCGCCGGAGCTGGTGTTCGCGGCCTTCTGCGCGCACATCCTGCGCACCCTCGCGGACCCCTTCGGCCGCCGCGACCGGTGGGACAGCTGGGACGCGGCGCGCGGACACCGCGGGGGGTGCGCGCGCTGGGCCGCGTGGGTCCGCGGGGGGCGCGAGGCGGGGACCGTGCTGGCGTGCGCGGGCGTGGCGGCGGCGTCCGGCGCGTACCTCGCCACGCGCGACGGCAGCGCGGACACCTGCGGCGGGGACTCCCAGTGCGCGGCGGGGACGGCCGCCGTGCCCGTGTGCTGGGTGCGCGGAGGCAGCGACGCCGTGGGGGCGTCCGCGCTAGCTGCGGGGCTGCTGTACCTGCCGGTCCTCGGCGCGCACCTGGTGTCCGCGGGGACCAGCATGCACGCGAGCGCGGTGCTGGGAGGCCGCAGGCTGGCCGGCATCGACAGCAGGGCGCAGGTGAGGGTGCTCAGACAGCTGCAGGAGCTGGTGTTCGCGCACGGAGCTGCGTGGGGCGCGGCTATCGTGCTCTATGTGCTGGCGCTAGTGCTGGCCGAGGCGCCGCGCGAAACGCAGCATGCTAGTAGGCAAAGCGCCGCAGCGTTTAGTTTTGGTTTTGGTAACCAATTTGGTTTTGGTTTTGGTAACCAAAATGGTTTTGGTTTTGACGGTGGTAGTCTGGAGGAGGGTGCTGAGGGTGATGAGGACGCAGGGTTGCAGGAGAGCGGCGCGCTCGGGGCGGTGTTCGCCGCATTCACGTTCGTGCTCGGGGCGCGGGGACTTCATCTGGTGCCGTATATAGTGAGGACGTGGCGCGGAAATGGGTCGCAGAACGCCTCGCGGGAGCCCGATGATGACAGCGGGCCGGTGCAGCTGAGCAAGAGCCTCCAGCGGGATACCTTGCAGGTGCTTCTGCGTGGCGTTGTGCAGGTGATGGAGTGTGATCTGCAAGCTGCTGATCAGAGACGCATCTCCGTCACGGACCGACACGGAGATGGGGCCGCTCCGCCACTGGAGATTATAGTTCCACCGTCGCCGAGCTCGGAATGCTCGCTCCCAGGATCGCAGGAGTCGGAGAGCTCGTCGCTTGCGGATACCGCGAGCGCGCCGCTGCTCCCGACGCCGTCAAGCACGGACAGTGGCCCAACCAGCACGCCCCGCTCCAACGGATCATCCGTGGCTGGGCTCGACCCTGCTCCGAGCTATTCCGTGCTCGAGAGCGCCGCAACGCTCGGTGACGGGAGTGAGGCGCGAATGGCCACCTTCACCGTCCCCAAGGTGGAGTTTCGGCGGTCCGAATTGTGGCTCGCGCTGTGGGTCATCTCCCCAATGCTGATCGCATGCACGATTTCTGTCATGCTATCCATCACGATGCGATACAATCTTTTCGTGACCTTGATTGCCGGGTTCGGCATTTTGCTTTCACTCGTGTCCGTGATGGTTGTCTGGTGGATCTCGTTGCGCCGCCTCCGCCGAATTCTTCGCGCTGTCGTCACCGAGTACGACGTGTCTGTCTTTGAAAGAATTAGGGGCCCGCAAATCACTAAACAGCTGATTCGATCGTTCAAAGATGCCGCACACCACGTGGAGCAATCCTCTTCCTCTAAGAGAGCAAAGGTAGAGTTCAAGGTGTCTCAGGGGCGTTCGGGATCTTTCCTCGTCATCACCGCGGATAAAAAGTGGATTGTGAAGACCATCAGCACAGAGGAGCGTAACGTCGTGCATCGCCTGGCCCCTGATTTGGCAGACTATTGGGGCCGCCAGCCGCAGAGCGCGCTGGGCCGTCTGTACGGACTGTTCTCCCTGCAATTCTTCGGCCGGACCTTCTCTCTCATCATAATGGAAAACATCCTCCCCACTCTCGTGGACGTCACCTTTGATCTCAAAGGCTCATGGATCGACCGAAACGCCTCGCAGCCCGTCGTCGGGAACGTGTACTACTGCAAACATTGCTCTTTGCCCTTCGAGCACGGGTCGCGGACGGGGCGAGGCTGCCGACTCCACCACTCTCACGAGCCCCGGCGGTTGTTGAAAGACAATGACTTTATGTCAAGCAAGATTCTGCTTCCGCGCCTTTTCGCTTCAGAATACAAAGCCCAGCTACGCAGAGACGCAGATTTTCTCTGCCAGCACAACATCATGGACTACTCCCTGCTCCTTGGAATTCAAAATGGCATGACTCAGCAGAGTGACCCGCTTCGCGAACAGGACGCCACGAACGACGCCCTCGTCAAAATATCCTGGAAGTTGCGCTCTGGGGAGGGGGTTCCGGCGATGCTCTTGAGGGGCCCAGCATCTTACCACATTGGTATCATTGATTACTTGCAAAAGTATACGTGGCGAAAGAAGTTCGAGGGTTGCTTCAAAACGCACTGCTGCTGCAAGTCAGAAACTGACGAGAACGACTACGATGGGATCAGTGCTGTCAATCCCGTGCAGTATCGCGATCGCTTTGTGACCCGAGTTGTAGATCAAGTGATTGTCGAGCTCCGGGACTTGGTTCAAGTGCTAAAGAGGGACGACATGGCCCCAATCGCCATTTTCGATGTTTCTCGCGTGCAATCCTTCCGCCAACTTCAGAATCTAGTCAGGGACGCTGCTGCAAACGCTTGCAACATGATATTCGAGGTCGAATACGATGAAGCCGTGGATGGCTATGTTGGAAAGACACTCGACGAGCTCTCTTTTAACGACTTCATCAACAAATGCCACGAACAGGAACTGACGCATATCCTCGTTGATCTCGTGTGAGTCTCACAGAAATCTCCGTACAAAGAAAAATTTGAACATGGGATGGGCTTTGATGGTGCTGTCGCTGGGCTCGACGGGAGAAACGTTGAAAAACAAACAAACAAACAAACAAATCGTGTGTGTTGGGCATGTGTATCTACAACGAAATACGAGCACATCGTCCGTAAAATATTTGTATACATTATGTTAAATGCTGTTCCGATACACAGCTTGCATGGCTTCAAACGTTACGGATGAAGCATGAAATCATTCGCCTTTCCAAATTTTCCCCTTGCGAAGAGGAGCTTCAGTGAGTGTCTCAAAATAAATCGTCTTCACTGTCGCTGCTCAAAAAGCCGTCCGCTGCCGGGTCAGCCTCCTTGTCTTCCTTGTGATTGTTGTGGCGGGGCAATTTGCTCCTTTGAACATGCTGGGACACAGCTGGGAATTGCAGCACATCGTTGGACCGCTGCTTTCGCTTCTGCCTCACGGACACGCTGTTTGTTTGCGTGAACAGACCCAGCGCGGCGCCCTCGTCTTCGTCTGATTCGTCTTCAAACACACCCTCGTGTCGCTCATCAGCCGCCACTGGAGGCGAACCGACAGCGTCTGCACCTTCGTCATCGGAATCCATGTGAATTGGACCTCCGCAACCTCCGTCGCTCTCTGAGCTGCTAGATGCCTCATCATTAATGTTCTTTACCCCATTCTCGAATCCATTCCCGGCTGCCAGGTTTTTACCGGCTTCCTTCTGCGACATAGTCTGCTCTGGGAGGTAGCCAGCCTGCCGTTGATCCTCGGCGAGGGGAATCAAGCTAGACAAGCCGAGCTCCTCGAGTATTTGCTCGGTATGCTCCCACATTTCCTCGTCCGGGTCTTTGGGAAAGCCCTCCTTAGAGGTCGTGTCAGCAGTGTCCACAGAACACAATGAAAGCTCAATGATCTCGACGCTCACGATTGCGTCGACGATGATTACGTTTTCACGAGCCATCAACCTGGCGTGCGTCTTAGCAAGCCGAATCAGACTCTCGAGCAAGCGCAATGTTGTGCGCCCAGCTTCCGAGTCCACGCGACCCCTTTGCGCCTTATAGTACGTAGTTAGTATTGTGGCCGCCTCAGCCGTCAAGTACGGATCAAACCGCTTGACGTATGCCAGATAGGCTTGAAAAGTCTCCAGATCCCATGTCTTCTTCTTGTCCAGACGCTGCACGGACTGTGAGCCGCCTTCGTGCTCTTGCGATAACTGATCGCCATTGTTTTGGCTTTGCGACGAGTCTGAAGGCATCGCCTCTGTTGCTAGCCCTGCTCGAGACCGTAGGATGAACTCAGACACAGTCCGGTCCCAGTCTTGATTTGGCTTGTCGAGCATTATCAGGACAATGTCAAAGCGAGACAAAAGGGGAGCAGCTATTCCCGTATTCGCAGAGAGAGTGCGATCTTTGTCAAATTGGCCTTTGGGGTTCGTCGCGGCGATGATTGTCGTGCGTGTCTTGAGTGTACACACTAGACCGGCCTTAGCTACAGAGAGCGTCTGCTGCTCCATGGCCTCGTGAATGGTGGCTCGATCATGCTGCCTGATGGAGCCAAACTCGTCAATGCAACACACGCCGCGGTCGGCCAGGACGAGCGCGCCAGCTTCCAGCATGAATTCGTGGCCTTCTTTCACCGCCGAGCAGGTGAGTCCAGCACTGGTGGTTCCCGTTCCAGTTGTGAGAACGGACCTCCCTGCAAGCCTTGCGGCAAAGCGCAAAAACTGACTCTTGCCTGTCCCAGGATCTCCGACCATGAGCATGTGAGGCTCGCCGCGAACCTTGGTTCCTTTGGCCTCAAATGTGGGGCATCCAGTCAAGGCCAACGTCACCGCCAGTTTGGGGACGAAGAGACCATAGAGCTGTGGGCAGACGCTGCCGATTATTATATTTCTCCCCTTTATCGGCTCCACTTGGTCCTTGCACCACCTCTTCCAAAAGTTTTCAAAGCTGGCTTCTACTTCATCCGTAAGTAGGGCGCCCTGGCTCGCCGCGTTCACCGTCTGAACAGTGTTTGCTTCTATCACCGTTTCGAGGTTACATCTCTCGTCTACGTATGTCGCATTCCACCGGTGAATGGGCACGCCGGTAATCACCACATCGTCACCTGCCTTGCACTTGTCCACCAAGTCGTGCAACAGAAGGACGGTGATAGAGCGCGGGATGGAGCCCATGCCGAGCTTTTGCACCTGCTCCTGAATTTTCAGCTCTTGGTAGTCGTGGCAGACGTGTTTATCCTTGAGCTCCGTATACGATGAGCATTTGTTGCACGTGGGGCATTTTCCCGTCGGTTTTTCGACCATGTTGCCCATTTCGTACTTGCAGGCAAATACGCGGACCACGCCCGTGCACTTTTCGTTGTTGCACTCAAACACTCGAACAGCTTCCAGCACTCGAATAGCGCTCGAACGGGTTACAGTCCCGGAGAACTGCACAAACGCATTCACGTCCACCGACCGCAGCGAGCTAATATTCGGTTTGCGATTGGCTCCGGGCAGCCAATTCACACGAGCGTGCACATTCACCTTGCACGTGAGCGGATCCCCACGCTCCACGCGCCGCCTTCCCGCGGGGCTCCCCAGCACCGTCTCTTGCTGGTTGCACAGCGCCTTGGAGAACAGTCTCAGCATCACTTCCGGGAACCGCATGAGCATGTGCCCGAGCATAAAGTCGTCCTCCAGCAGGATCTTGCTGTCCACGTACACTCCAAAGTGCGCCTCCTCGTCATCGTGCAGCATGATATCCTCCACCTGCGACGCAAACACGCCCGAGCGGTCCTCTGCCACCAGCGCTTCGAACATCTGCAAATACTGCTCCTCCTCGCGCAGCTCCGCCAGCCCTTCCCGCCGCCCGTCCTCCATCGCAACGCACCACTTGCCTGCTTCCTGCTTCCTGCTTCCTGCTTCCTGCTTCTTCTTTTCTCACTTGTCCTCCACCCACCAAAGTGCCAAAGTGGGACAAAGCAAGAGAATTGGAACGCTGACGTGGGACACTGTGCTGGTTCCGTAAGCGCAGTACGCACAGTGTACCCGAGTACACCAGACAGACGTCTGTCCCTCTCGGTTCCTCCCGAATGTTGGTAATGTTGCTGGTAGTCAATCTGAATTTGCTTTTTTTTGAAAATTGGGTTGGCTGGAATTACGATACCGCGGAAGAGTAGAGGAGGCTAGCTTGAGGGCACCGTGGAGGGGTTCCGCAAGATCTGGGGAACGCATTCTTTCTGTCGGAAATGTTGTTTTCGATGTTATTCGATGTTGAACATTGTTCACAATTGTTCTGAACAAATGATGAGAATCGATGAGAATTGGATTGGTAGGATGAAAAATGATGGAAAACAGGAAACTTGATGAGATATTGATGAGATCGATGAGATACTGATGTGTAGAAAGGGGTGATCGACGCATGCGGGAGTGACCGGCAAAGCCAGATTCTTCGGGTCGTGAAGGTCGACGGCGCGCTGGGGAAGGCAGGCGTGACATGTGCTGGACTGGTGAGTTGTTGGAGGGTTGAAAAAGTGAAGCGATGTGTTGCGTGAATGCAGAATCATGATTTTTGATGTAAGGTTCCGGGGAGAAATAGAAATCGTGCGTTTCTACATGTAAAAGGGTACATCAGGGATCTCCCGGTTTACTCTTCGTCCGCAGCTTTGGGTGGGAAAAATACCGCGACTGTCCCGACCACGCAGAGGATGCTGTTGACGACTAGCATGGCAATGTTTCGTCTCCGGGTCCACAATGTCATTTCCTTGTCGAAGAGCTTGATGTAGCACATGATTGGGAAGATGCCGGAAACTACGAAAGAGCAAAAGGCGCCGACAAATGCGCAGATGGTTGCAAAGGAGGGAAGAAAGATTGCCAGGCTCATTGCTGTCAATGTAAGCACAGTGCGCAAGACGAGTGGCATCAGGGACTTGCAAACATCGCCGCATTTACTGTTGGTTTGCTCGCCTTCTATTCTGAGACTCGAGTCTTCACGAATGAAAAAGCCTTCCACGATGGTTGCGAGAGGATTGAGAGTCAAAGCAAACTTCGTGTATGGATTGATGATGATGAGAACCATCCTGCGTTGGAGTCGCGAGTAGCACCAAAACATGGGCAAGTTAGTCCACCTTGAGCCGCACAAAAAAAAGCAAAGAAAGCGATAAACTTACGTCGCGTTCACAACGAACGAGTCATGCCCCACACGGTGGATGTTGATGGTCAGCTCTTCATTGGTGTGGTTTGTAAACAAAAGGTAACCCAATAAGCCCATGAGCATGTACAGAGCGGAACATATAACGTATACGATGTCAATCAAACTCGAGAATCTCTCCTTGGCGGAGAGCGAGTCGTAGATCGATGGAAATACTGCGTGGCCAGCGAAACCTACCATCTGCAGCCCAATTGCGTAAGGTAGGCTGGATGGAGTGCCAATTGCTGCAAAGTGCGAAAGGTCGAGCGAATAGAAGGACCCCCCGTCAACTTGACCTTGCTCCACCGTAAATCCAACGTAGATCAGAGCAAAGAGAAGAAACGCGGAGCTGAAAATACCCACAATGCTGAGGCTGGAAAGAATGTGTAGCCTAGAGGTCCAACACGACGGGAGAATCGCAAGAGTACAAACAATGTAAACTTGATCTTTGGTGAGCGGTGCATCTCCGCCCTTGGCCAGGACAGCATACAAGTTGTCTCCCATCAACGCTATGAACATACTCAACGCAGCGACGAGCTCGATACAAAAAATCCAAGTGATGAATGTCTTTCCATGTGATCCAAAGGCGAAAAAGCCCAGATCGCTATAAGTTCGAATACGCTTGTCCATCGACATACATTTACCAATCACTTTTCCAGTGTGGTTGGTTGTGGCGCAGATGTAGATGAGGAATGCTGACCCAAGCAGCCAGCCTGTCTGGCGGAACGCGTATGGAAGAGAGAGGATCCCAACTCCTGCAAGGACATTCACGGCGTTGAAAGTTGCCTGGCTGAAGGAGGTCGTGCCAGCCTCTTCTTCACTCACTTGTAGCCCGTCTTCATGGCTGCCTCCACTGAGGAGCCTCTCTGTCGCTGGGGTTGAGCTGCCTGACTCTCTGAACCGAGACAGGAACGCAGGGCTGTTGCTATTCAAAGGGCTCGCTAAAAAGTTCAACGCTGCACGCTCGCGTCCTGGACTGGCCGTCCAGTCCGTGTCACTGTCCTCGTGCGTCAATATTCTTCTTTGCGACATTGTCGATTCGGCGTTCCTACCGTCCGCAGCTTCTTCACCTGTCAAGTCGAGCAGAGCCTGATGCAATGCTAGGACAAACAAAGTTCTCTCAAAGCAGCGAGTGTCCCCCAAACCCTATCAATGTTAATTGATCTGCCCGCGCTTTCCGACTGTCTGACTGCTCTGCAAGTTGCCATGGCACTCATGGCACAGCGTCCAATCGACAGTCTCAGCATTTCTGCTCCTCTGGTGGGCGGGGGGGGACTCGTACTGTTTCCGATGGTGCAGGCTACTGTTTCTGGAGTATGTCTCCCTCCTCCAAGATTGCACACGAACGACTACGTCTACTTTGACCGGAGACGAACGCTGCCATTCTTTCCTTCACCACAGAAGGCCAACTATCCCGCGATACTGAGTACCGCAAAATGAAGTCGAAACGAACGGGATCTGGGGAGACTGGGGAGTCTGGGGAGAGGGGAAAGAGAATCACTTTAGTTGTAGTAAGTTCAAACAGTGAAAGAATTAATTAAAGGTCTGTGTATTTCCAGTCTGGTAGTTACGAAACAATTCAAAAAAAAAAATCGAAGAACAATTCAATCACGAAATCATCCATTGCGGGCTAAGAGGCCAATCTGCTGCATGAGGTTCTGCGCAGACATGTCCAACTTAGCTTCCAGGATCTTGTTGTTGGCAGTATTGATCGTGACAAAAACCTTGCCATTGATCTGGCACGGGGTTGGCTCTTTCACCAGTGCACCTCCGTAGAAACCGGACACCTCCCATTTAAGCTCGAAAAGGCTCGGGGTCGCAGATTCGTTGTTTTCATCGGCATTTGCAGAGCCCGGTGCAGCGGCGTCAGACTTTCGCCTCGGTCGACTCGTCGCTTTCGACTCCGAAAGCACCTTCCAGGCGATGTTGTAAGTGGGAAACGCTCGGCGAAGTTTGTCAATGTACCTCAAGCATGCGGCAATGCCTTTGTACTTGACTCCCATGTGGATGTCGTCAAATACGCATTTCGAGTCCAAAATCTCATTCGCAATTTTCTCTCTCTCTGCTTTGTTCTCCTTTTGGAAAACGTCCGCGAGGATGATTGCGTTGGTTCGAGCTGGATAACATTTTTGGTCCAGTTCCCTCCCTGCAGGTTCCTCAATGGCAGAAGTAATATTCTTGTCGGCGACATTGACTTCCGCATCCTTTGTCTCAACATCCATTTCAGATTCTCTCTTCTTGTCTGCTTCGGCTTTGGCGGCAGCTTTTGACGCGAGTGCACTCTCCATCATTCCCAGCAATCCCTGCGAACCAGTACCGATGCTAGCGGGAGCACCGGTTGGAACGGCGGCAATCGAGTCACCAGCATTTGGTGGTAAAGCCTGCTCTTGCACGGCTAGAAAAGAATTTGGCGGAGGAAGAACACCTTTTACAGGAGACTTGAGCAACCCCAGTTGATTGACCAGTGAAAGCGCATCCCAGCTGATCACCATCTCGCTGATTAGATCACGCCGCATCGGGTCTGCAAAGCTAAACTCCACCATCACATTGAATGTCACCGTGCGCTCTTTCTGTTCGTCCTTGGTCAGAAGCGGCTCAGGGACGCCACTACCCACAGAAGAAATGGAAGGCGATTGGAGATAGTTTTTCGGACTTGAGCCTTCCGCATTGAAGCTCGACTTTGATCCGCTCGGACTTTCCTGGGACTTCGCTCCAGAGTCACCAGTCACCGAAGACGGAAGAGTAAAACCCTTAGGAATGGAGAAAGACGCAGGACCTAACCCAAATGGTGTCGCTGGGGAGTCCATGTTGGAAGGACTAGTTCGCCGTGGTCGCAGTCTGCCAATATATACACCAGAAAGACGCCAAGATCCTGTAACTTTGTCGTCGTCAGGGTCGGACTCGATGGTTTTCTCCTCAACATTCAACGCACGCAAGGACTTTGTCTTCTCGCAAGATTGGGTATCAAAAGCGTGCGAAACGTAGCTCATGTACCGGATCACAGCTTTCAAGCCGCGTTTGTCTACGTTGTTGTTGGCGTCCACCAACACTACATCGGGATGAACGCAGAGCTTTGCGATGGACTCCCCAGCCCTTGCGTCCGGAATGGAAAACAAGTGCATCGCAAGGGCGGCACTGTTCTGCTGAAAGCGCTTGATTTGTTGCACGGCAAGCTGGTTGCTGGAGATTTCGTCATTGATTTGAAGGTCACACTTCGCGAGCAGCTTGTCCCAAAGCTCGTCCAGGATATCTTTGCAAGCAGGATTGCTCCGCACCCAAACTACAAAACGAGCGAATTGCTCCGGTCGTAAAATGCGGGTAATTTCATTTAGAGAATCTCCGACCTTTTTGTTCCGTTTGCAGCGTTCAACGATGTTGTGCATCTGCTCCAGCGCACAATCCAGCTCTGTTCGAAGCCTCTTTACATATCTCCGGCGCCCAGCAAACTCCAGCTCTTGTTCAGGACTAAGTTTCAGCTCTTCCTTCAGATCCTTGAGCTCAGCAGACTCAAAATTTAGATCCCCTTTGGAGGTCATCATGTGCAAGTAGAGTTTCGTGATCGCCTCAGGCTCCACAAGCCTCTGAAGTCTTGCGAGGATGAACGAAATCGCCTTTTGTCGGTCTCGGCCATGGTCTTGGTGCCTCTCCATGTACAGCTGAATCTTTCTTCGCAGCGCCACTTCCGACTCAGACTTTGGAGGGCCTGCATTGTGCTGTACCCTGCGAGAGTTTCGGTCGATGCCCATAGCCTCCTCTTCCTCGCGAGCTTTTTGCACCAGCTCTCGCATTTCCTGAATCAGCTCTTGCTCGCTTTCGGATCCCGAAGTTTCTACAGACGGTCTTTCGTCGCCGCCCAGCTGAAGTTCCAGCCTCAGCTTCCTGTTCTCCTCCACCAGCGCCTCAATCCTCTCGCTCAGCTGCTGCACGTGCTCCTTCTTACGCTTCCTGCAGTTCCTCACTGCTTCTCTGTTCTTCTCTCTCTGCGTCAAGTTCTTCGACCCTTCGCCGCCTTTCTTCCCGTCCCCTCCCTCGCGCTTCACCTTCACATTTCCTCCCGAATCGGACTCCCACCCATGCGGGAACGACAAATCCTCGTCCATCATCTTCGCTTCCTCTGCGCCGGCAATGACTTGAAAGAAAGAAAGAAAGAATGAATGAAAAGGAAGAATGAAAGAAATAAAGGGCCACGGGACCTGCGAAGCGTGAGACGTGGAACACGTACAAGTACACAACACAAACCGAGCCAAATACTCCGACTCCACTGATACTCCCCCGATACTCACAATTCTCACGATACTCCCGCTCGCAAAAGCGTACACTCCTCGCTCCTGGCGCTGTTCTCGACACGCCAACGTACGGTCTCGCGCTACGTCAGGAGAGCCTCGTGCCGCTTACTCTCTTGCTCACTTGCTCGCTTGCTCACTTTGTCTCAAGAGCAAAGGAAGATCCTTTCCCCACGATGGTCTCCTTCTCGCGGCGCGGCGTAACGATCTATAGATCTATAGACCTCGAGATATCTAGATATCTAGCGCGTATGTGCGTATGTGCGTATGTGCGCGGTGTACTCTTGGCGCGGGGATTGTACACCGCCAGTGAATCGCGGATCGCGCAAAAGGTTCGTTGTGCTAAGGCGCCGCGTAAGGATTCTCCTAGCTACTTTGTGTGTGCATTCCGCGCGCGCACAAGGGAGAAGTTGATCTAGAAGTTCAAGAGCGGGTATTCTTGTGTCATGCATTAGGATTGGAAAATGTAGTTAATTACGATGACGTGTGCGTGAGGATGGGCAATATTCAGATGCAGTGATCGCTCTTATCGATACCTAGACCAAAGTTTAGTAGTTGAAGCGGGAATGAAACTGACTACGAGTACGAAATGTCAAGAGGAAAGCCCGGGAATTCATCGAGAGGGTACCGGCGAAACTGCGTTTGGAGGTGTGCAACAATAATCAACTATTTAATACCTGCGATATCGTCGATGCGACGGAGAATCTCACGTTATGTAAAATCCTTAGCGTTCCCTAACCTAGGAGCCTAGATAAGCCGGGCAAACTTATAAGTAACAGTAGTAACAGTGAAACGGAGACGTGAGGTACTCTAGTACCGGTACTTTGCTGTGTGAAGCCATGTGCACGAACGCATGTTTGTTGCGAGACGTCGCCCCCTGCTTCATTGTTTAATAGGTCTATATGCTAGTTACTTTAGCAAAAGAGCTCCGAAGAGAAATCCCTATCTAGAAAAGGGCGCCCGCACTATCGCGGCGTCACAGACTCGGAAAAGTTGATGAAGTTTGATGATGCACTAGCACCCATTACTGTCTCCCTTCCTCAGTCGCTATTTCAAACACTAACAGTACCTAGTACTCCAGCCCACATCACAACCCATCACAAGGCCTCTCTCCCTCTAGTCCCTCTAGCCTCGCTACTTACCATCTCCTACCCAGATCCGCTAAGCGCCGGGAGCGAAGCCCTAGCAGCGCTAGGCTCATGCCCTATAACTAACTTGAATGAAAGAGCGGTGAAAGAGGAAGAGCGGCAACTGAGCAGAGTGTGAAGTGCGCAAAAGAGAGAGAGAGAGAGAGATAGAGAGAAAGAGAGAGAGAGAAAAAACTTGGACGCAGGCGAGAGAGCTCTGTGGCGATTGGTCGCGAGTGGAGAACCGGGAGGTCTCGAGAACCGGAGAGCCGCGGAGCAGGAGAACCGGACAAGTCTCCGTGCACGGGAGCAGTGGGATCGGAAGGTAGCTAACAGAGGAATGTCGCTGGAACTAGTGCACGTGTACGTGCCGAACGTGTCCCGCAGGCGCGTCAAGGTGCGCATCGAGGACGAAGATGGGAATGAAATGGAGTACGCGGAGACGTCCAGCCGCAGGATCGCGAGGCGGAGCTCGGCGCAGTCGGGAGAGTCAGGGTCGGAGGACGATGGATCGTTTCAAACTGTCCAGGAGGTGAACGTGGCGGGGCTGTGCAGAGACTTCTTGCTGACGTCCAAGGCCATCCTGGAGTTTGTCGGAGAGATTCCGTACCTCATCGGGCCGACAAAGTGGACCATGTTCATGTTCACGTGCCGCGCGAACATGGCGGAGGAATGCCTGCGACGACTGGGGAATCTCGGCATTGGGAGCAAGGATGGAATTGGTGTTGTGAACATCATCCCCCTGCATTTGCAGCGCATGTCGGCGAGCATTGTGCCTAAGGCGCCAGTATTGCCGCAACCCAACGCTCAGCAAGTCGCCAAACCTCCAGCTCAGCAAAACCACAGCCGGACTGCCTCAATCGGCAACAGCGAAAGCATACACTCGTCGGCCAGTTCCGTTGGAAGCGCGGCGTCTGGCGAGATCGAAGGACTGCCGAACCTTAAGAGCGAGCAAAGCATCGATGGCGCTCCGGTGATGCCCCAATCTCCTTTAGCACCAGGAAAGAACCCCGCTGATGCGCTTGAAGAGTTGGCGAATGCGAATCAAGACACGGGAAATCTGTCCCAGGTGACTCATACCGAAGGAGGCAAAATGCCTACACAGCACGTCAAGTTCGTGGTCGATGAAGGGGACGAGAGCGCTCTCGACCAGGACCAGGAGGACAACGGTCAAACGGTGGACAGTGCTCACGAAATTGACTTGGACGAAGCAGACGTCAAGGTGGAGGTCGAGAAAGAGAAGAGTCACTTTGAGAACTTGACCGGAAACTTTATGCAGACCATCAAGTCCCGCATTGCTGTGGACTCCGTGGTAGAGCTTGTCAACGCTGCTGCAGAGTTTTCTTTTGACTACGTGATGCTCGTCATCGTTGCTAGTGTCCTTGCCTGCATCGGGCTGGTAACCAACAACACCGTTGTCATTGTAGCATCTATGCTTGTAAGCCCTTTGATGGGGCCAATTCTCGCCGTCACGTTCGGACTGACGATTATCGACGGTGGAATGATCAAAATGGGTCTTTTTAGTGAGCTCATGGGTCTTTTCCTCTGTATTGTGGTTGGATTTGTTGGGGGTCTTTGCTCGGCGCCTCTGATCCGCGAGGGCCTCCCGACGTCGGAAATGTGGGCTCGCTCAGACTTTACCAGTGTCATCGTTGGTATCTGTATCGCGATTCCATCCGGAGTAGGCGTCGCCCTAAGTGTTCTCGGGAATAACACTTCTTCGCTGGTCGGCGTTGCGATCTCTGCCTCGCTGCTTCCGCCTGCAGTCAATACGGGGGTTTTGCTCGCCATGGCCGCGCTCTACTCAACGGAATACATTGACACCCCGGATATATCCATGACCCGGATACTTGAAGGCGCAGGCTGGTCTTTTCTGTTAACCGTTGCCAACATTGTGTGCATCTGGGTTGCAGGATACTTTATGTTTAAGCTGAAAGAAGTCGCTCCTCTTGAAGGCAAGTCAGACTTTTGGGTCAAGCACGTCCCGAACGCGCGCGCGTACAACACCAAGGTGTTTCGTAAGAATGATCCGGAGGCAATCGAGTTGCGCGATGCCATTCGCCAAAAGCTCTCAGCAGAGAAAGAGCTTGGCGCGGCGGCAGGGAGCCAAAACTCCCTGTTTTCCCGTGGGAGCGCCAATATGCTTAACGAGAACACCCTTCAGGCCATCAACGCTCATCGCCAGAGCTCGCGCCATATTTTTGATGAGTCGTTCTTTTCACCTCCGGAGGAGAGTGGAGACCACTCTCAAATTTCCAGGAACTCGAATACTCTAAAGAACGCCCATTCTTTGAGAGCCATGTTTCATAAGGCGCACCGGAGGGTAAAACATAATAAACCGAATGCTGCGCCCTCCAGCCCCACACAGAACGGGACAAACGTCTAAGGAGTATTTCGACAGAAGGAGAAGGGGTAATAACGTCTATAAGTGTTCAAGTTAAGTAAAGGGCCTCACAATCAAGTCAAGCGATCAAGCTTGCATTCGCACGAAGTCGTTGCTCGACCGCGGATGCAGCGAGGCAATTTAGGTGTTGGAGGATTTGATTTTGAAATGAGAGTTTCTGATTCCCAACCGTATCAGCACTCTTCGTTTTCCAAAGGGCCTCCAACTCCGCCTTCCCGACCCTGTTTATGCTACTCTTTGCCATGGCTTCGTCACGAGCAGCGCCGCGGTCGCACCACATAATTTCACCACCTCCACTGAGCAGACCTTTTGCGGGACTGCCATCGTCGTTTCGTGGAGTGCGAACTAAAAGAGTAAAACTACATGTTGTCTTTTGCTGTCCTTCACTCAAAATCACCACAACATATCTCCCTTGGTCGAGCTGAGCTTCTACATAGCAAGAACTTTTGTTTGCGTCGACTTTGGCCAAGCCGCTCAATGCTTCCTTCATAAGGACAGTCATGGGTGTTGCCGGGTGCACATCTAGTTCCCCAAAGTCGTGTTTGACTATTGCGAATGCCAAAGGAGCGGAGTTATTCTGTAATGGAAGATCTCTGGTCAGCGTGACTACGACGCGAGTGCAATCTTCCAAAATTTCCAAGCAGAATTGATCATTCTTGTACCAATTGGCGGATTTGAAGCATCCGTACAACGTCCCTTCCGCAACTCTCCGGCTTTGCAGGTGCCACGCATCATCATCATAGATATCACAGATCACGAGGTCTGTAAATATGGACGCAAAATCCTCAATTGTGATCCAGAAAGTGCCATCTTGGCATTCCGGTTCTGATACAGCTGACTTGAATGAATGTCTTCTTTCGTCCTTCGGAGCGCGAAGCAAAACCAATCCTTCTTTGGAGCTGTGCACTGTGTAAAGATGGTTTTCGCACATGCCTTTCCGCGCCAGAATATTCTCTTTCCTCAATGCTTGCCTCTCATCAGCTGCAGTTCGCGCAGCAGAGCAGATCCCACTGGTCAGAGCATGGCGAATGGTGATGAGTACATTTTCAGCAGTCAATCCTCTGGTCGACAGGGTTGAGGCACAGCCCCCCGTCAGCATTTCGACTACATCGAGGAAAGGCAGCTGCTGGAGGTCGTAATAGGAACCAAGCGTTTTCGCCAGAGCTTTCTCCAGTAGAGGCGCCCATACTTGCGTCGGATCGTCAGTTGCGTGTGTGAAAGCAAAGCTCTGATTGTCAAAGTTACCGCAAGCTCCGCACAGGCGAGCAGCTGCGGAGCAGAGGACCCTGGAGTCTACGTACACCAGCGTCCACTCGCCTTTGTGGAAGAGCTGAATTGTGTACCTTCCGGAAGCTTCCTGTCCCGTCGTGACAAACAGCTTTTGCAGGACTCGCGGGCGAGCAAGCAGCATTTCCAGAGCGCGAGAAACCCCCTTGCTTGGAAAGAAGCCATGGCAAAGACGAGTTCCGAGAATGTCGTCCGGAGTGAAGAGGACACTTGACTCTGACGAAACCCGTTCCCATTTGAAGAGGTTCGTCTCACCAAATACTAGTTCTGAACAGTGCTTGCCGTATAGTACTTGTTCAATGCTGCAGAAGTTTGCGTCGACAAAAATTTCTCCAGGCCCCAAAGGCGCAATACTTGCTGCTCCAGAAATGAATCTCAACACTTTCAATACATTGCTGTACGTAAGACAAAAGCTCCGGAAGGGCTCAAGGGAAATTTCGTCATCTATTGTCTTGCCGATATTTGCAAACATCTTGCGAACTTGCTGTTCTATTGTCCCAGCTTCGGGGGCAGCCACGGAGGAGTCAAGCTTGGAGATGCCTACAACAAGACAATGGAGTAGGATCACCACTTCATCCAAATTGAGAGCTCCACGTTTCCCAAAGTCAAAGAGCTCAAAGATAACTTGTGGCTTTCAGAGTTAGACGGCCGCTCTTTTGCACGGCAAAGAGGCAAGAGCACAACTTACACTCAATTTTCTGATCCAAGCTTGTGGATGCCAATAAACACGCGCAGCCAATCACTTCACAGGAATCCACGACGTCGTTTTCGGAGGCAGCAAACACCCGAAAACATTCTACGGCCGTCTGAAAAAGTAGCCGCACATGTGTCAGTCAAAAGAGCAATCCGCCGCGCACCAAACGACAACGACTAAAGTCACTTCACGTACCGTGGCTGAGAGACCGCACACGGCTTTAAATTGCTCCGCATTCATGGCGAGCGGAGCCGCCATATTTTTATGCCTCTCCCTCATTCTAATCACGTCCCTGTGAAAGTCTGTGACACTCCAACTCGTCTCAGTTAGTGTTCTTCAAATCGGCCCGCACACCGGTCTCACTGCAAACCCGTTCCCGCGGCCATCCAAGCTCAAACCTACAAGTCGTAAATCGCTGAGCACTTTCGGGCACGCGAGCCGACCCGCTCAACTCGACTCCATCTTTGCTGGAGCACGATCCCATTGCGCAACCGGTTGCGTGGTATCGATCCAGGTCGTCGTAGCTCCCGTCGCTTGCTCTCCGCGCTCGCACGATCCGCACCAACTCTCGCGCCTTCGTGATGCAATCACATGCAAACTCCAGTGTGTTTGACTAGTTTGACTATGTTTGATCATGAACGGTTAGAAAATGGTGAGCACGAGCCTGTAAATGCGTTCCGCAGGCGACAGAATGCGTTCCGCAGGTCGAAGAATGCGTTCCGCAGGCGTGGGGGAGGGTGGTTGTGGTAAGGGGAGAGTTGGGCGACGCGGGTGTCGGGGTTGGGCTACTTGGCGGATTGGAGAGCTCAGATCTCAGAGCTCAGAGCTCAGATCTCAACCTAACCTAACCTAACCAGGGATCAGTGCACAGTGCACAGTGCACAGTGCACAGTGCTGGAGAGCAGCGGGGTCGCGATGGCCATGAGCAATGCGTGGAGTCTTGCCAAGTTCGGTTCGATACTGTACTGCATCAACACTTACGTGTTCGAGGTGACTATGTGCGTGGGGCCGTCCATGCTGCCGACGTTCTCCACGGCGGGCGATATCGTTTTGGTGGAGCATGTCACACCCGCGATGGGGAGGCTGAAACGCGGGGATATTGTTATTGCCCAGTCGCCCACAAACCCGCGACAGACTGTGTGCAAACGGGTAAAAGGCATGGAAGGCGACGAAGTCAGGCTGGCGCGCAGGTTCGGATTCGATAGCCAAAAGGTTGTGAAGGTCCCCAAGGGCCGCGTCTGGTTGGAAGGCGACAATCCGCAAAACTCCACGGACTCGCGCAGCTATGGGCCGGTGCCGCTCGCTATGGTGAAGGGCAAGGTCTTTTTTCGACTTTGGCCGCTCACAAACCTTGGGAAAGTCGAATGACGAGATCATTGTAGAGGGTTCTTACTATTTGAAATTGTCCTGACTTCCATCCGAAAAAAAAGTCGACCACCGAGGGCGCCAGCGCTTTATCGAGCAAGGAGATAGCAGGGATGGGAGCAATTTTTGTACTTAGCCGCGCGATGTTTTGGAGCATTACACCCGGGTTTCGATTTTTTCTTCGTTGAATTAGGAAGAATCAATTAAAAAAAAAAAAAACGAGAAAATGGAAAAGAAAACGAAACCAGGTATAGGGTTTGTTTGGCTCATTGCCACTTGCTTGGAGCTCTTTTCTATGTTTAATTTCGCCCTACGTGCCGCATAAATTCGAGCAGACGCTCCCCTCACAGCGCCTTTCTTCAATGCCTTTCGTGGGCCTATACAATCAAGCACTGCATTCTTCATCTCTTGGTATCATCCTTTTGAATGGATCCAATCTTCCACCAACTCTTCATACTCGCAAGGAGCTGATCAGCATAGCCGAGCTCGCCGTTCACCTCGTCCACCTTCTTCTTAACGCCCTGTATCGTGGCCCTCTGACCTGCGAGGCCCAGCATCGCTCCCTGCGCGACTTCTTCAGTCTCCTGCATCGTCCTGCGCGCCTGCTCCAGCTTAGCTTCCTGGTCCCCGAGCTTGTTCGTGACGCGCTCCATAGCGTTGCGTTGAGCGCTCTGCTGCAGCGGAGTCTGGCCGCCTTTCCTGACTCTGTCCAGCTTGTCCTGCTCCGCTTTCACCTGCTCTCGCGCCGCCGACAGCTTGGCCCGCATGGCCGCTCGGGAAGGGTCGCTGGGAGACAGCGTCCGCACTTCCAGGTCGGCGGCGCGGAGGCACAGGTCGCACTCGCGCAACAGACGCTGTCGCTTCGTCACGGCGTCCTGCGCGCTGGATGGAGGGTCTTCCAGCGCACCAAGCGCACCAAGCGCCGCCTCCAAGTCCTCCATGCTGCTCTCCGAGTCTCCAAGTCTCCAAATCTCTCCAAATCTCCAGATCGAATACGTGAAAAAGTCCGTGCGTACGATCACGATCTTTCTTTCTTTAGTTCTTTAGTTCTTTCGTTCTTTCCTGGGGTCCTCGACGAGTACTCCCACCGACGACTGACAAGTGCTGACTGGCGGAGAGAGTACTCGAGTACACTCCTCCCTCCCGCTCTGCACACTCTGCATTCATCTGCTTGTCCGAGGGAGAACGCCACCAATTAATACACCGCAGCCACATGCCTTTAATGTATCGGTAACTGCACTTATCCGCAGTGGCGACTGCATCTTAATTCCCTTCTCGCTCCAGCAGATTAGCAGATTAGCAGCGGAGATATGCGGAGATAGCGGGGACTACACAGTGTGGCCTCCCGCAGGTAGGGCTGTCCCCGCAGTTGGTAGAAAAAGTGTCCGCGGCAGGGCGGCGAACATGCTGCGCATCAAGGGCGCGGACTCCGCAGCGAGCGTTGCGGCGGACAAGGTGCGCGAGAAGCGGCACAAGCGGCGAAGGAAGGACAAGTCCGAGGACAAGAAGGGCCGCGAGGACCGCGAGGACCGGTCCGCGGACAGGAACCGGGGAACCGGGAAGAGGGCGCGGACGACGGGTTCCGAGCGCTCTGGCGCCGGCAGAATCGAGGACCGGCCGGACAAGTATGGCAAGCGCGAGCCTGAGGAGGTCAAACTCGTGCGGGAGCAAGGCACGGGCGCGATCGTAAGCAACTATATGAACGTGAGCGGCAAGGGCACCTTGTTCAAGAAGGAGATCAGCGCAGGGGATGTGCTGGAAGTGGAGGTGGACGGGAAACTGGAGGCGCGCCTGGTGGCGTTGGTGCTCGGGGACGATGTACTCACGTTGAAGAAACCGTTTTCGCGGGACCTCGTTGATGCCACGAGGTTTGTCGTGGTGAAGAAGCCTGCGGACGATTGCCAAGCTGAGGCCGATCGGGCAAAAGCAGAGGCGCAGAAGGAGCGAGACTTGCGCCAGTACACGTTCGGCACGTTTACGAACTCGGGCAATACGATGACATACAGAGAGCGGAAGAGCGGCTCAAATAGCTCCGGCGGTTACCGGCTTGTGACGCAGAAGGTTGAGGGAGACTTGTCGCGTGAGGATATGTTGAACATACGCACAAAGAAGAAGGGTGATCGCTACTGCATGTGACGACTCATACTTTTCCCCCGCCCCAGGCTCCCCCTTGCAAGTGTGCCTTGGCAGCATGTAGTGTTGAGTAGTAATGGGCTTCTTTTCTATTTTTGAGACAGCCGCCCAATTGCTAGAGCTTGCAGAGAAAGCCAATTGCATTACCCACGATGTCAAATACAATATACAGGTTTCGCAATCCATGTCCGTCAATCGTTGTTGGTGCATCACCATGCGAATTCACCTCAGATTCCCCATAGCGTGGAGAGAATGTTTTCTGTAGCACGGCACTCTTCCGAGCAAGCCTTTCGAATTCAAGCGGACGAGCTCTGCCGTCCATGGCGCTTGTCTATTTCCTCTCCAGTCAACCAGTCATTCAATTAATCAATCTCACACTACCCAATCAAACTCCAACAAATGGAACATTTCCCTCAACAGAACATTGTAAGCCAGCGCTCAACGACCCTCCGAGCGCAAGCACCATCCACTCCAGAAATCACGACGCAAGCGAACCACACAACTGCCTCCTCATGCGATCAATCAATCAATCAATCAATGCATCAATGACGGAATGCCGCTTCATTCAAAGCCATTCTTCCTTCAAAGTCTTATCCTCCGCTACCCCAAACCATAGCCACTCCACATTCCACATTCCCTTCCAGGCAAGCTCATCTCGCTTGACAACCGCACGCGCATGCGCACGCGTACGCGCACGTACGCGCAAGCCTACGCGAACACAATAGTCTAGGCGGGCGCGGCGAAATGGCGCGGTCAAGCAGCAGTGGCAGTGGCAGTGGCAGTGGTAGTGGGAGCGACTCGTCGGTGGACAGCCTGCTGGATGCGTTCCTGTCGGGGAAGAGGAGCGCCAAGGACGACAAGCGCGAGAAGAAGCGCAAGCGGCGCGAGAAGCGCGAGAGGCGCGAGAGGCGGCGGAGAGAGAAGCGCGAGAAGCGCGAGAAGGAGGAGCAGGCAAGCAAGGCGGGGAAAGACGATGGCGCCGGGGGCAAGAAGGCGAGCGGCGCGGGGACGAAGAGGAAGAAGAAGGCGACGGTCAGAGCCGCGATGAAGGAGAAGAAGCCAAGGCCGCTGACAGAGTTGCAGACGGAAGTGATGGAGTACATCATCACACGCGAGAAGGAGGTGGATAAGCTCAAGAAGGCGACTCCGTACTTTGAAGAGCTCCAGATGAAGGGCGAGAAATCCGGGCTTCGGTTCGCCTCTCCCGCGGAAAAAGCCAAGCTGCGAGAATTTGGGCTGAAAGAGGAAGATTACTTTGCCATGTTCCTGTCTGAAGACTTTGTGCGGATAGAGAGGGCGCCGAGTGGATTACGGCAGGCAGCTGCAACTGAAAACTTGCTCGTCTCCGAAATTACCATAATTCTTCCAGTGTACCTCAAGTATCTGCTGGCACCTGTACACGACCTCGTTGACGAACGAATGCCTCCTTGGAACACCTACTTTCGCCGATGGTTAAAGAGGTCTATGCTGCGCATCGCAAAAGCCTGCAGATATAATATGACAGTAGTGATTGGAAGAACTTTCTCGCCCTTGTCAAAGGCAATCTTTTCGCAAGACCTCATCCCTGGAATTAGTGTTGACTTGCTGGCCCTAGGAAAACGCTTGGCTGAGAAAACGGGCTCAACAGTGGAGTCCGCGGCGGATGCCGCAAAACTTATTGGAGCATTATACAGGAAATCCCGGCAAAGCTATGTATCCTTTCGTGATCTCGTTGAAATCAGATCGCATTGGCCGAGCGCAAGCGCTCTCAAAGGAAGGTTGAACAAGGAATTTATGCAAAACACGACGGACAACGACACAGACTCCAGCACGGAAGAACTGGCGTTCTCGGATGCAGAGGATGAATCGTATGGTCGCGTGCTTTCGCGAGTCGAAAATGTAGCTTGGAACCGAGGGCAGTGGCGAGCAGAGCAGTCAGCTGATCGTCCTCGCATACACCGAGTCAGAGATGGCCGAGTTAAATCTCTTTTGTCTTATGTTCGCACGTTTGGGATCCTTTCAGACTCTTCTGACAGCTCTGAGTCGGAACAGGAGAATTCGAGGGCCACGAGTGCATCGAAATCCTCAAACAAGAAACGCAGAAAGCAAAGATCACCCAGCGACTCTGGATCTCAATCATCGTCGGCATCATCGTTGTCGTCTTCAGGGTCCTCATCTGCAATCTCCCTTTCGCTCTCAACGGACGGCAAAATTAGTAGCAGCCAAGGCGACGAGCTGGAGGGAACGCAACTTTCTGCTACATCTCACAACGATGAGCTCACACAAGAAGCAAGTGGCGCGGAGGAACTTCAGAGTTCAACGATGGCTTCGCTAGCCGCGGATAGCGGGGCCCCAATAGAGATGGACCGCACCAACATTGATCCCGGCAAATTTCGGTCATGGATCGATGAGCACCGCAGGCGAGTATGCGCAGACAAAAACCACGTTATTGGAGAAGCAATGCCACTTCCCCACTCAACGGCTTATGAGAAAAATATTGCTTCGTTCAAGACTGCATCATCGGCTGCTATGCACGGGCTTCTCACGTCTGTTTCGTGGGTGAAAAAGGACGGATACTGCAGACTTGATTGTCGCTCTAAACTGGCCCTGCAGCACGCGCTTTGCCATGCAGAGACACGGGGTCTCATAGACGCGGCGAAAAGAAGGGGCGGAGTGCTTTTCAGCAGCACGGCGCGCCTTGCTGCATCGGAACTGATAGCGTTTGGAGCGCTGGTGTTTCGGCGAATTTTCTTCCTAAAGTCTTTGTGGGGGCCACATCAGATACCTTCGGATACTCCAATTTCACTAGTTTTTGCAGCTCTGGTCTACGCCGCCCCGATTTTTGGGTTTGACGACCAATTCCTGGTGGATCTCTTTGAGGACTTGGTGGGGAAAAATGAAAGCCGAAGCTTCGCCCGTCGTTATAGAAGGTTACGTAGGTCGCCGTCTGAAGAAGACCGATATCGATGCACGTTGCGACTTCTTGAGATGAATGAGGAAGCCCTTTCACCACTAGACGCGGAGCTCCGGACCGAAATTGAAGAGAATGCGAGGAAGCTTGGTACGATACTCTGCATGTGCAACAAAGAGTTGTCCGACTCCGAGGACGAAGAGTCTAGTGGAGACGATGTGGACCTGCTCCATGTCTCTCGGCCGTCATACTTGCACAAGAAAAGTCGACGCTATCGAATAGTGGATATATTGCAACATCGCAAGAGGAGAGCAATGGAACCCCGCAATGAGCTATCTCCGCTGGAGAGAAGCAGAAAGATGTTCCGTGAACGAACTCACGATTATGGTGTTCGACCCACCCGTAGTCGTCCATCGCATGTCGGCATTAACCTTACAAAGCGCGTAAGAAGAATTGTGAAGGACAACAAGGGCCTTCACGAGGGGTTCCTGAGTTCCGCCGTGTACATTTACCCGGAGAGGTTGGTCATGAATCGGTCTCTCCCAGAAACCAAGCAAAATAGCACACCAGAAACCACGAAAATTAGCACAAAAAGAAAAGGTGCAGCGAAGAAAGTTAAGGTTGTGAAGAACAAAGCGCGCCCAAAGGCGCCGCAATCTTTGCAAGAACAATCTGCAAATCCTCCGCAAGCAAATGAAGTTCTTCAAGCACTAAACCCTCAGCTACCAGCGCCTCAAGTACGAGTGCCTTTTCCAGGAGGAGGAGTCGTCATATAACTTCTTCGAGAAGTAGGCCATTTGCGAGGAATTGTCTATAATTTGCACATGTTGAAAGTTATCGCTCAGAAAGAAGGAATTAAATAACATCACAGTCAGTTCAGGTTTTACGTGTCTTGATGGTTTTAGGTGTGAGGCTCGCGCCATCCCAAGCCGGAGCAAGATTTTTGTATTTCAATCTCATAAGGCAATCACATTTGCTCACAAAATTCAGTTGATAGACACTTGCATATGCAGCACCATGAGAAAGTACTGCACCTCCATATTTCGACATTATGTCTCTAAAAGCCTCTGATCTAGTTCGTTGACTTCCAATATCTTTGCTGCGATACTTTCCAGGTCGGGCTTTGGGTCCCTTGGCCGGATTGCTGTGTTGTAATAATAAAACAGCAGAGGAGTGACGTACCAAGCCACCACAACGTCCGAGGTGTAGTGGTGCCGTGCGGAGATAATTAATATGCTTTCCGCCACGCAGAGCGCGTAGGCGGCTATCGCAATGAAGCGATTCTGCTTGGTGGAGATCCAAAAGGCGCTCTCGCCGTATTGATGGATTGAAAGCGCCAGAACCAAGCTAAGGAGCATGTGCCCCGAAAACATCAGATCTCCGCAATTGTGATAGACATCGCCAGCCACGTAGAAGCATTCTGCAAAAGTCGGTTTATATATTTCCGGAGTCGCTGCAGCCAAGCATTGGTCGGACGATCCTGGAGGGGAAGTCGACAAATAAGTCATAGCGCGAAGCGTGTGGCCAATGGCGTAGACTGTCCCTCCGCGCAGAATCACGTTGATACAGTGCGGTTTTGGATTTCTTTTGCCAGCAGAGGCATTATTCACAAAGAGAGCGAAGAGCATGACGCATGTGCAGATCAGCAGAATATTCAGCGGAAGATCAACGACCCCATTCTCTTCCAGGTGAGATGGCAACTTTGGAATTAGCTCATGGCCCAAATCCTTCAGCCTGTCTTTCGCCACTGGGAATCTGTAGAACGCCAAGTTCAGAAAGACAAACATAGTACCATAAACCAGAACAACCAAGTCAATCAGCAACAGCCACCACTGCCGTTTCAGCAAGTCCCACTCCTCTCGCAGCCTCCACCCCATCGTGGACGACATGGCCAGCGCGCTGCTCACAATGGACCCCGAGTCCCCCAGGTTCGAGTACTGCGAATACTGCGACAGCCTGCTCACACGCCGCGACTGCTGCGCGCCATTCTCGTATGCAGCCCCCTCCCACTCCGCCTCCTCCGCCATACTTGCCTCTCCTCCTGTCTCTCCTACGCCTCCCACTTCTCCTACCCTCCTACCCACAGCCACTACTTGTGGCCTGCCGAAACGCAGAGTGGCTCCGCTGCCCCGCCGGCGCCGCTACCAGAAACTGTACCCGCACCGTACGCTCCCGTACGCTCCCTTTTCGAAACTCGCGGTGGCGTACGAAGAGTCTTGACTTGACGATCTAGCCAAACACTACCAATCGCTAAGGCTTTCTCGCAGCGTGGTGCTCTAGGATAGCTAGTACTTGCGAGCCAGTGATTGAGGGCCAGCAAGTGGGAGTGTAGTGAGTGTAGTGTTTTCGATATTTGCTACTACTATGGTGTTATGGAACTTGAACTGACTTGTGGGGTAGTAAAGTATTACCCGCCATCCATTAAGGCATTATGTGATGAGAGGTTAGCGATGTGCACTTACGAGTGGGTACTCTTTGATGAAAACTTTGCTTAAAGATTTATCTATAGAGAGACGGATCTACGAGCCCATTAAACAAGCACAAGTGGCGCAGCCGCCATGTGCAAGCCCGTAGGCAAATGATGGGTGTCAGTGAAAACATCCATCGCGTACTGAGTACTCTTTTGGGCTCACAAATTAACGCTGAATTAGGAGTTCCCAGGAGCTTGTAGGAGTCATAGGAGCCTCAGCCATCATTCACGGCCATCGGAGGTATGTGTACGAGTACTAGTATTAGTAATTCGTTCACATGCACGTAGTACGACATAGTAGGACGCTCACAACCAAGTAGATACTAGGGCACATACCTCTTCCTCCTTTTTAGCTCAGACGGATGTGTACTCGAGTACCGTACGCGTCCTTTTTGAACGGTTTTATAGAATTCAGGTGTATCGACTCAAAAATGGTTTCCAGGCTTTTCTGGAAGAAGGGAGGTCGTGGTGAATACGAGATGAAAGAGTGGGGAGTGAGTGAAGGTCTTCCCTCCTGAGAACATTTTAAAGCTGGAAGAAAAAAAAGGTGGTAGATTCGTTCACCAACGCAGAAACTTGAAGGGAGAAGTTGGCCAAAACGGGAAAACCGTTCGAAACGAAATCGTGCGCTGCTTCCTATAAAAATGGGGAAACCGACTCCTGTATGCCGCTTGTGTGTTACGAACCAGAGAAGCCAAAAAGGGGATCGAAAACGTGGTATGAAGAACCCACTTTATACCACCTAGCAAGTTTGGGATATACTTAAAGAAGGTTCCTTCCCTCCAGGCGTACCAATAAAGCAATGGCGCGGCCAGATCATAAGTTTATCGCGTTTCTTCGCTTCAAGTGACTGGATGTAGTTGATCGCCCATGCCTTGTCTATTTTCCTGGTCGTGGTACATTCATACGGACGCTCATCACTTCTATTGAATGGTGTGGCGATGAATGTTTTACTTGCATTTTACAGGGTTTTCCTTCGCTGTGATTGTGTCCATGGTATTCACACATGCTCTACAACATCTATGTTGCTGTTCTTCTTCTTCTTCCCAAAAGGGGCCTCCGACTGGAAGGTTATAGCGATTGATGCGGATGACGTGTTACCTTCACGATACCAAAGAGGTGAAGAAACTACTTCCTGGCACGATTCCGTCAATCCAGGATTGGTTCCGGCACTACAAAGTGGCTGACGGAATGCCACAGAAATCATGTGCCCATGAGGGGAGATGTATGAGCAGATCGAGTCATCATTCTTCTTGGTGCAGTGCTTGGAATGGCGAAATCGAGACCGAGAATCAGCAAGTGGGAATGCTTAGTAAGGTGGATGAAAAATGCAGCGCTTGTTCACATTTCAGCGACCCTCTGGGCCGAGATGTCTGCATTTAACACGCACAGGTTTTTTAGTCCGAGAACCACCATTCAAATTGTGCGACTCGCCGGGGAATTTATTTTCGCTGTGGCAACACCCATCATTGCGAGCACTAAGATCAGTAATGGAGCACTACCTTGCAACTCCGCCGTCTTCTGGCTAGACTGCCAATGCTTCTGACCTCTGAGCTGCATTCTCCTTCATGGGTTTCATGGGTTCTCAAAGGCCATGCCACCTCTCGCTAACCCAAAAGTAACTTGTGCTAGTATCTCCCGAGCCTAAGGTAATCAGTAGTTACATATATTCCTTAATCGTAGTTACTCGTCGTCTATCGACTTTTTATCCGGTACTGTGTTGAATTTGTTGAACGTGGGGAAATGGAGGAAATGAGCGGTGCGGAGGTGGACGCGGATGACCGCGGCATCCCTCACACAAAAACTTTTGTTAGTTTCTCCACAAATAGCAGTTCAATTAAAGTCTGCGCAAGAGTTGCTTAGACTGCCATATAGCCTCGATGCGCACCGCCAAGCCCAATCGTTGTGCGTTGGTACGAGTACTTGCATGCCCTGGCAATGTAAGAGACGTCGATACCTGTGGTTTTGCTTTCTCCCAAACTTTTGCATTGCTTTGCTAGATTTCTCTCGGCCCTGGGAGCAGCAGCAGCAGCAGCGGCAGCGGCAGCAGCAGCAGCAGCAGCAGCAGCGGCAGCGCAAGCAAAGGTGTACAAGAGGAAAGAAAGAGCGCTGTTCCAGCGACGAAAAGCAGCGCAACATGGGATCGGGGGCAAGCTCGGCACTGGAAGGTGGAGCATCATCTGAGCAGCTGCGCTCAGAGTATGTGCAACTCATTCGTAAGACTGCCGAACAGGACAGCGCCTTCAAGGATGAAGTCAAAAGAGCAGTACTGGGCCTGCCGAACTCATCGATCTCGCTGAGCGAAAGCTATACTATTGAGCCAAGAGGAGAGCCTGGCACCCTCGAGTTTCGGCTGCAGCCGTGTATCGACGGCTCTCCCGTGTCGTTGTGGAACGACATTGAGCTGCGCGCGAGAACAGAGAGCGAGAACAGCAGAGGCGAGGAGACTGGGGAGTACCACTTCATTTGCGAAATTCCGAAGTGGACGAAGAAGAAGTTCGAGCTCGTCACAACAGAAGAAAACACCCCCATCAAACAGGATGTCAAGAATGGGGAGCTTCGCGAATTTAAAACCGGCGCCGCCGGTCTTGCTTTTAACTACGGCTGCTTCCCAATGACCTGGGAGGACCCGAACGAGCCTCACGGCGATGCAGGAGTTGTTGGGGATAACGATCCTCTTGATGTATGCGAAATAGGATCCCGTCAGATCGAGGTTGGTGGGATCCGCAAAGTCAAAGTACTTGGCATCCTGTGCCTTATCGACGAAGGCGAAGCCGACTGGAAAGTAATTGCAATCGACTCACAAGATATGTGGGCCCCAATGCTCAACGATGTAGAAGATGTGGAGAAGTATCTTCCAGGAACCATTAGCTCCATCCGGGAGTGGTTCAGAGACTACAAATTGGCAGACGGAAAGCCGCAGAACAAGTTTGGGCTAGAAGAACAATGCATGGGAAAAGAATATGCGGAAAGAGTCATTCAGATGTGCCACGCTGCCTGGCTGGAGCTTGTAAGGAAGGAGGAGAAGCAAGGAGACATGGTCGTATCGCTTAGCAAGTTTAATAAAATGATGGGGTTGTTCAAAAACAACAGCAGCACACCCTCACAAAAATGAGTACAATAGCAGACTTAGACTTTGTAAAGTTACAATAAAATTGATCGGTTTCGAACATGGATAATCCTAGTTGTGGAGGTTTTAACTTCGACTCCAAAATGTTTTCCAAATTCGACTTCGACTGAACCGCTAAAGGTCATCGTCGATCGCGATTTCATTCGTATCAATACTTGTCGTGGAGGGCTGCGAAATACTCGCCGCTTGGCGTTCGTGGGACGCTAAAGTTTGATCGGAGGCAGAGTCAAAGATCATAAGCTTCCTGGGCTTCACGCTTGCATCCCAAGACTCTTCACGAAAGCCTCTAGACGACGATTCAGAAACATCCCCGACAGCTCTTGTAATAGGGCGGATGTGATGCAAGCCCAGGAGCTCAAGAAGACGATCAGTTTGGGGGTTTCCGACTTGCTGAGGCATCCTCGCGAGTGGCCTCTTGCCGTGGCGATTGAAGTGGTGCTGAGTATGTCGACCTCCACTACTACGCTCCTCCTGCACATCGTGTTCTGGTGCGGTTTTGACGAACCAATCGGGACGAATTTCATACATGCTCGATGTGCCCTCCAAAGCTTTCTCCAGCTCCTCCACTGCAGATTTGACCTGAGGCCTGAGCAGTGGCGGAGCAGGTATCTGAGATGGCGCCACTGACAAATACTTTTGTGTAACTTTGAGAATCGCGAGCCATTGCAAGTCGTACGAGAGCGTTCGTGAATCATCTTGGGTTTCAAAATTAATAATTTCAAGAAACTTGCGGCGGGGCAAGCACTTGTCCAGAGCCAGAAAGTGTGTCTCACAATCCTCACTATGTTTCACTATGGCAGGGAATCGAACGTGCATATGTGCTGAGAACCACCGTTTGGGTTTGAGGAGGTTCAAAAGCATTTCGCCGGGCGGGCTGCCAAGTGTATTTTCTTGAACTTCCTTTTGGAGGAATGACTTCATTTGAAGAAGCGTTCTGGTGTCACCATGGTGCGCAATTCCCCGCGGCCAATCGTGCGAAAGAAATACATCGATCTCATCGGTCAAGAGACTGAGCTGCAAGACCTGAAGAGGCCGCAAGTGGTACACGCTTCTCTGTGAGGACCGGTTGTAGGGCGGGTATTCCGATTTGGGTAAGTTTTCTGCAAACCTTGATTCTTGGTAAATTCCTGACATGCCTGCAATACGAAGCCCTCCAAATCGGACAACCCCAGCACACCCGAGGTAATAGATATTCGGCGCAACCCATCCGCCGTAAAAGAGCTCTTGCAAGTAGTTGGATGCCTCGTGGTTGCCACCAATAAAGATGGTCAGGACCGGGGCTGTTTTCTCTCCCGAATAATACTTGTAAAATGTATTCATCTCCTTGTACTTGTCCGGGCACGCCATACAGGACATATCTGCGGTATTCCGCAGAGCCTGAAAGTCACCGCATATCAACAAAAGCTCAACCTGCCCCCGCAACAATCATACAGCCGGTCAGCTCCTCTCATTTTTCCCCACCTGATCGGACGCCCCTCTCGTCAAACTCACCTTCTCGCCATCCTTCGCGTCCTGGCGAGCGATCGCCTCGTATATATCATCCAGCCGCCCGTGCGCGCATCCTTCCACCGCCACGCGCATACTCTCCACCCTCCTTCCTTCTTCCTCCTGCGCACACCCGCTCTGTCCTCCGCTCTGCTGGGTACTCGAGTACTCCAGCGACGCAGTTGACAGCTTTACAGCTTTACAGTTCCTGACTAGGGCAGACTAGCGCCCGAGCAGTTGCCCTCAGAGTCGTTCCTATTTGTCTCATGACATGGATCTGTATGTACGTACGTACGCGCAGTCAGTACGCGAGCACAGATTGATTGGCAAGGAGTACTGAGTACATTTGCGAAATTCCCAAGTGGACGAAGACGAAGCGCGACCTCGTTACGTATGCAACGACAGAAAACACACCCGTCAAACAACGTTAAACATTCCAAAAAGCGCATTCATTGACTCCTTCGTTCTTTCAGAGCTCAGGTTCCGAACTTTCACCGTCATTCGACCTGATTCTCAGTCAGTCTTTCGTTTTGGCTGACAGTGAAACTGAAAAGACACCTTTGGGACGGATGAAGATTGCGTCTGCGAACACATGTGCTTCACGGAGACAGGGAACAAACGCATTTTTTTTGTTTTGGAAACCAAACAAAAACGTAACCCCACCAAATGCTGTTTCGGCGAGACCAAGAGCCCAGAAGAGCAGAGCGGAAGACGAGCCTCGTGATATCAGAAGTCTTTCAAAATTAGGAACCCAAAACCCAAAACCTACAACCCAAAACGCAAAACCCACAACCAAAAACCAAGACCCGAGAACCCACTTCGAAAGTTTGTGCTGTTTGTGCTAACAAAGAATAGAACTGGGAAATCAGGATGGGCTTAGGTGTGCATGGAGTGCATGTGGCGTCTGTGACGTCCGTCGGACCAAGTGGGCAATTGGACGGCGAGGATGCTGCGCACAGGCCACAGAGCGCACTGGATGCGCTTCGCACACGAGGGTGCGCTGCGCCGCTGCAGATGCCTCAGCACCTCCGAGCGTGCTCCCGCGGAGGTGTACGCTGAGTGGGACAGGCGGTACGCGATGCACCCTTACACGTCAATGACGGACCCACTCCCCACAGTGCCGGTGCGAAGTGCGAAAGGGGTGATGCTACAGCTGGAAGATGGAAGGGAGATCGTGGATGGGATGTCGTCCTGGTGGGCTGCGGTGCACGGATACCGCCACCCGGTCCTGGACGAGGCGATGAAGTCGCAGATCGACAAGATGGCACATGTCATGTTTGGTGGAATCACGCATCGCCCCGCGGCGGAATTGTGCAAAACTCTCGTGGATATTGCACCAGACGGACTCAACAAGGTGTTTTTGTGCGATTCCGGGTCCGTGTCGGTTGAGGTGGCAATGAAGATGGCCGTGCAGTACTGGTACACCGTGGAGAAGTCCAATGCCAAGTCCGCGTTTCTCACCATGAGGAACGGGTACCACGGAGACACGTTCGGAGCGATGTCTGTATGCGATCCAGTCAACGGAATGCATTCAATGTTTAGCGAGACTTTGGCAAAGCAATTCTTCGTTGATTCGCCTCAGGGGCCGAGCGATGAGGAGGCTGCCCAACGCGCAGAGAAATTCAAAAAGTGCTTGCAGGAGAACCACCACAAGATTGCAGCTGTGATCTTGGAACCCATCGTTCAAGGTGCCGGTGGTATGCGCTTTTACTCTCCAAGGCTCCTGCAGGAGTTGCGGAAACTTTGCGATGAATACCAGGTGCTCTTGATTTTTGATGAGATAGCAACCGGCTTTGGCCGTACCGGGACGCTCTTTGCATGCGAGCAGAATGACAAGACGTTTTCGCCATGGTACTCTGATCGTACGAATTCCCAGGTCGGCGCCACCCCCATCGAACCAACCACCCCTGACATCCTCTGTCTCGGTAAGGCTTTAACAGGAGGCTGTATGACCTTGGGAGCTACAATGACAAACGAGCGAGTGTCTCAAGGCATTTCTGGCCCGCACTCAAATGGCGGCGTCTTCATGCATGGCCCCACGTTCATGGGTAACCCATTGGCATGTGCTGTCGCACTTGCTTCTGTGCGCCTTCTTCTCGACAGTGACTACAAGAGCGCGGTCAGGAAAACTGAGAGAGCCCTCATAAAAGCTTTGGCTCCTGTAGGCACGCTCTCCAGTGTGCAGCAAGTGCGTGTATTGGGCGGAATTGGGGTTTGCGAGCTTAAAGAGCCTGTCAAGAGCATGGCTAAAACTCAAAAAGCGCTCGTTGATGAAGGCGTCTGGCTTCGACCATTTGGGAAGCTCATTTATACCATGCCACCATTCAATTCTCCAGATTTGAATGAAGACCACATCTTGAAAATTGGAGAGGCGGTCCGCAAGGCTGCGGTAGACGCATAGTTTGTCGTTATTTATATTGTTCGGCTCAGTGAGGCAAGAACTGCAATTTAAGAAATATCTTCTGATCATCGCTCTGTAAGTTGGAGTCATTGCTTGTGGTTGACAGACGCAGAAAAATTACGAAGGAGAGAAGGGACTTCCCAAGATGAAGAAACAACATATTTATTCTTTTGATCAAGATTCAAAAAGAAACAAAAAAGACCAACGATTATTTTCGACGCAATGTCTATCACTAGAAACAAATTTACAGCTTGAGAAGCCAGCTAGAACCCAACCAACTCCTCCGCTTTAGAGTCAGTCTCCTCGATTACCTTCAATTGTCTTGGACTTGCTGGTTCAGACATTCGCCTGTCAACAGACACTTTGGTTCCGAGGGCGGGCGAGGTACTCTTCGGTGAATCTGGAATCTGAAACATGAGCAGCCGGTCTTGCCCCGAGGAGTCGATGCATCCTTCTGCACGAGTGGAAGAGTTCTTCGCTAGTCGTCACTTGTAGTGGCTCATTTTGCGAGCTGCTACTGTCCGCTTTCAGTCCGAGTGTGATGACCTTTACGCGATTGCCCTCTTGGTCTTCCTCTACGGAGAGCGACACCATGGAAGTCGCAGCTCTATGATACATGCGCCGCGGCATGTCCTTCCTTCTGGATCTTGAAGAGTCGTTGCTGGGCTGGCATTCTTGGTTGTCGGATACTTCTTCAATGCTTGACATCTTGCGCAACTCGGAAACATCCCCACTATGAATCTGGGTATCTGAGACCGGGAGGCTCTGGCCTGCAACACTCGACTCGGCTTCTGGCCGCTCTGTTGACCCAATATTTTGAGCAGCCTCGTCCATTATGCGTTGCAAAGAGGTCTGAATTTCATCTAAAAAGTGAAAGTAGCCTGGGTTTTCACTGGCCCATGTTCGAAACTGCTCGAGAGACATTCCTTCGTTTGGACTCATTTGAAATCGACTCCACGCTTCATCCGCAAAATTGTCACTCAGTTCAGCTTGCGGCATGCTCTGATTGTACGCTTCTTTGGCCAGTTTCTCTCGGAACCGCTCAAAATTATCTTGCTCCATAAGCTGCATGATCTCTTTTGCCGCTTGCTTGAAGCATTGAATATCAACTGTGGCTTCTCCTGCCGTTTTTGCCTTTTCAATGGAATCGACAATGGTCTCATGTGTGTTTGACCCAATGTTGATCTGGCTCGGTGCCTCTGCGGCAATATATCTTTCAAACAAATTTTGGGCGACTGATATTGGAATACCACCGCCCTCACCAGACGGTATACGCGCAAGCAATTTGTGAGAGCTCGCTTTGTCAGGAGCCTCGGAGCCCGACTTATCATAGATCTCATCGCACTTTGCCCGGCCCTCATACATGTTGCATAACTCCACGACGGACTCCCAAAAGTCGACCGACTCGGCACTCCACTCCTGCTTCATGTGGTCTTTAAAAACTTTCCTTCCATGGTCAGTCTGCAGAGCATACTTTAACCGATTACCAAGGATCGAGTATATCATAGTGACGAACTCTGACTTTGAGATTGCCCCGTTAGCATCTACATCGAACAAGCGAAATGCAAGGTCAATGTTGTCCGTGGAGGAGCCCTTCTGGGTCAGAAAGGCCATCGCTATGAGAAAGTCGTCTTTCTCTACAACACCATCTTCGTCGACGTCAAACAAGGCAAAGATCTTGTCAAATAGCATGTTGTCAACCGCGCCGACGTTGGAAGCAAAGAGAAGCCGCATCTGCTCCCTGTCAAGTTGCCCGTCACAGTTGGCAAACTTGGTCACCATGTCGTTCAGCCGCAAGGGAAGCCCTTGCAAGTCTGAGGAAGCCCTTGTCATCGCGCGATTCTCTTTCTCGATCCACTCCTTCCTGTACCTAATCGCGGCGCTCTTAGATGTGGTGAGCTTCCTTCGTGGCAACCTTGGCTCGCTCACGCTCATCCTCGGCTTGGTTTCGACCCGCTCGCCAACCTTGCCCGGGTCCATCGTCTTACTGCGCCGCACCCAGAATGGTGCTCTCAACTTGAAACCATCCCTCGTGCTGCCTTTCGCCTCCGGGCGTCCCTGCGCCGTCCCCTGCACTGGCGCCACTTCCTCTGTCAGGTCCCGCCTCGCGTCACGTCCCTCCACCGCCTCGACCGACTCGACCGCCTGCTCCCTCCCCTCCAAGGAGCTCCGGCGTTGCGGGGACGAGCTGGCGCACCCCATCAGGCACGCATTCACCGCCGCGCTACCTCGGCAGACAGTGCTCTCCGGCAACTTCCGAGCCTAGCGAGCCACCACTGGAGACGTGAGCACCCCGTTCCACGCGCAGCGCTGGACGGACTATCGCGCCACTGGGTGGTCGCGCGCTCTCGCGAGGAAAGAACGAAGAAGGCAGGTTGCGCTGAGAGAGACTGCGAGCGAGCGAGAGAGAGAGAGAGTGAGAGAGCAGAGACAAGTGAGTGTGTATGTGAGTGACCTTCGGAGACACTTGAGACATTGGAAACATCGCATTGGAACGCATTGGAAGAGAAGGGAAAGAGAAGGAAAGAGACAGAGCACGGTTCTAGTGCCGCGATTAGGGGACAATTACTGCTGCGAGGCAAGTATAGTGTGAAGGTAGAGAACACAAAGTATTCCGACTAGTCGAACTACAATGGCCGATCGCACAGCGCGGCTAGTGTGAATTAACACACTCACTACAGTCATGCAAATGAAACACTGTGCAATGCTCTAGCGACTAGCTACTGATACTCTAGTCTAAGTCTACTAGAGAGTACCTGTGCCGGTACTCCCTGCTAGCTAGAGTACAACCACAGAACAGTAACAAACTGGCCGACACTTGTTTTGGCAGAACGCAAGAATGTGTGATTTTGCGAGGAAAATTAGAATTTAGAATATCATAGAGAGCCATGGCTCATGAACCAGATTAAAAGTTGAATACCGAATCTTCGCTGCAAGAGAACTTTTGGTGTCAAACATACTTCTCTTATGCATTTTCGATCGATCAGTCAATGACAATCATTTCATCATCTGACTTCGAGCGCTTGGAAACATTTGAAACCTGCTCGTCCGACTCTCGCTCGCGTTTCCTGTCCTGATCAACAATCACCAGGTCATCGTCGTCTTCAGCTTTTGCGGCAGCACTGCTTGAAGATGTTGGGTCGGAAACTGCGCCTGTGTCCTCCGCGTCAGCGTGTGCTTGTGGAGCATCTCCAGAAATAGTAAATTGATCCCCATTTTCTTCCTTTTCGAACTCTTCCACGGACTTGTGCGAGATGATGATCTTAAAGTTCAGATTCTGCCAAAAGTCCTCGATGTCGAGAATCGAGCCATCTTTGATCCCCCCTGCTGGGCAATCCGAAAGAATTTTTGGCAGGTTGCCGTTGAAAAACTCTATTTCGTCATCATCAAGTCCGTCGCCTTCGGAATAGAGCTCGCTGGATTCGTTCATTACCGTCGGACAGTGAATACCCATTCTACCTTTCAGAACTTTGTTTATCAGATCCCCCAAGGTACTCTTCAAGGTGTCGATGTAGACCGTCACGATTGCGTTTCCGCATGAGACGCAATTCGGATTTGGCTTGCCAAGAACAGAAGGCTGCAGCAAGAACCCGGATCCAATCGGATCCCGGACAACCCACACTGCTCTGCAATTGGATGTCACCACCACATCGTCCTCATCAGTCTTGGCGGCAGCTGACTCCAGCGCCTTGTACTTGAGGGGAGCTCCCTTCGCGTTTGCTAGAATCTTGACGGCCTCCATAACTTGCAAGCCAGCGACAATCGCGTTGGTAGTCGCAATAGCGTGAATAATGTTTCCAGCAATGCCTTTCACGTCAAATTTTGATTTGCGTTCAATGTTGAACACATGAGATCGCAGGTTAGACGCAACAGTCACAAAATCCAACGAAAGCTCATCGTCCTTATCAAAAACAGCATCCCCAATTGTAGCTCGACGGTCTTTCGACCACATCTTCAGAACGCACTCCACAAACATCTGAGCGCACTCCTTCAAAGTAAGAACCCGTTGATCCCTGATTGCAACAGAGGCAGAACCGGACGCGCTGTCATCGGCATTTGCTTGAGCAAAGCTGAGTGGAGAAGGCTTCTTCTTGGCGCCTTTATAGCCGTCGCGAAGCTTCAGTTTCAAACGAATTTCATTGTCAAATACTGCATCGAAAACGCGCGTTGCGTAGGAACGTAGAAACTCTTCGTCGTCAACGTCTGCGCCTGTCGGCCGAGTCACAGCTGACATGATCAACGATCGGACCTCCTTCTCCTTCTCCTGAAGATCAGCCGCTTCCTCGGCCGCTTCCTCATTCGCCTTCTCAGACTCTGCAGACTCGTTGGAAGGGACCTCGTCCACACCGCTTAGCATCGACTCGTCCATGTTTCCAAAGAGAAGCTTAAAAAGCTCCTTTGCCCATACAATACAGTGAACGGGCTTTTCGGGAGTGTTGCGAATCGTGCAAATTGGGTATGACCTTTTGTTCTCCGTCTTGGGCTCGCAGTCATAGCATTTGGTCTCCCCCTTCTTCATCACTGATGTCTGCCCGAGGTAACCCGTGGTTCCAGAATCTATAAGCGGGATGTTCGCAGCCAGGCACAGTCTATTCACATGCTGCCTCGCATTCACGTTGTCCAACGCATTGAGCACCAAATCAAACTTCTCGAAATATAGGATGCCGAATTCGTCGGCTTTGATATTGCCCAAATGTGCTTTAATTTGGGCAGAAGGGTTAAACTCCAAGGCAGCCTCTCTCGCAACGATGCTTTTCGGCATCCCCACATGCTTACTCCGGAATAGAAACTGGCGGTTCAGATTGGAGACGTCGATTGTATCGAGGTCAATCACCTCAAGATTTTCGAATCCGGTCAGAACTAGGTTCTTCAGCAGTTCACAGCCGATACCTCCCGCGCCAACCACGAGAATTTTGCTCGCTTTCACTTTGTCGAGTAGCTCTTTCCCGAAGGCGGCCTCGAGGTGCGTATCACGCCCCATACCTCTTGCGACCTCAAAGATTCACTGCACCGTCAACCCTCAACGCAGCACCAAGAGCTGCTCCAAACGCTCGCACTACCGCGGGTCCTGCTCCAACTAACCCGCCACTCGTCGCTGCTCCCGCTCCCCTTCTTCTTCCTTGGCTTCGCTGTCAGTGGCCGCTGCTCGCTTCCTCGCCTAACCCTTGCGCACTGCCTACGCTATCAGGATAATTAGGATTCAGGCGCAACGAGTACCTTTTTCCTCTTCTAACTCTAATTTCTCCTAAAGGTAGCACCGCGCTACCATTTGCTAGGCTTTTTTCTTTTTTCAAAAAAAAAATAGATTGGTCATCGCCCTCAATGTCTGTGAAATCGACTTGGCCGCATTGTCTGTCGCGGATCGACAAAGACTTCGTCTAAATTCTAAATTCTAAATACTGGTCTTGTGGAATCAGACTGCGTCAATATCACAACTACCTATGAGACCAACGGCATGTGAATGAATCGCTTGACAAGACTGTTGGATGTCTCGTTTGCTGGAGCTTCACTCCAGTTTTAAGGACATGTCGAGTCGTGAGTCGGAGAAGACTGGAGCGGTGAGATCGAACTTTTTCACGCGAAGGGAATCGCCTTTCCCAAACGAGGTTTAGCTTGTCCAGCCTCGCGGAAATAAAGTAAGAAAAGAAACAATGTGGAAGTACAAAGGGACTGGGAAAATCTATGCACAACGGTTCTAAGTTACAAGTCTCTAAAAATTCATGATTTTAAAAGTCCGGACTGTCAGCAAAGGCGAGTGCTGGAAACGCACGCAAGGCAGCTCGACAGGCAGTCAAGAGATCAGTGTTTGACGGTCCGTCATACTCTGACGCTAAAACTTCCACGGCCGTTTCAGAGCTCCTCAGAGGGAATGGGTAGACCATCCGCCACACTCCAGCATGAAAGAGTTCATCGACCATGTCTTGCACGTCAAGAAGCGTCCTGCGGGTCCAATTCTTGCCTTCGCGGACAGAGTGTTGAAGAAGGATCTGTTCCAGTTTGTCTTGATACATGGACCTGTCATAGCCAGAAGCCCCTACGAGTTTGAACATGTCACGAATAATCTTGTGTGGATCACTTGGCTGACCTCCGATAGCCTTCGAGACAGTTTCCATTCCACCCCCAAGGAATCCGTTTGTGTTGATTTCGAGGACTTTTGGGGAAGAGTCCTCCTCGTAAATAATATCGAAAGACAGGAGCTGGAATGTACGCGCTTTTGTGACCGGCAAGTAGTCTCGAAACTTGGGCACTGCCAGAAGAATCGACTTCACCATCGTCGAAAGACTTTTCGCAATCACAGTTTCTGAGCGAAGAGGTTGACTTAGGGCATGCCCGCCGGAGTCAGACAAGCTTGGTGAAAATTGGGTGTCGCCGACACGCGTCGGGAGGGTTTTTTGGTGTCTTTGGCGTGCGGTCTCGGTTGGCCTTGACGTGCGCCGTAGTGTGCATTCAGATTGAACCTTCCCATTTGTCACGTGTATACACTTGTTACGTAGGTCTTCTGCGCTAGTACTGTATGGTTCGGCAGATACCCTCAAATACCCGTCCGGAATTGCATAAATCCGGAGCGGGGACACAGACGTGACAACCGCCCACCACCTTGAGTCAAACTTTCGCCCTTCGAGAAGCAGCGGTTTCAAAACATAGCTTTGCAAAACGAGCTTCTCATCAGCACCTTTCAGCTTTCCAGCTTCGGCAAGCATTTCCTCCTTCGACATTATTTGAACACCATCGCCTGACCAGCTTTTAAGCTCTTTCCAAGCCCATGCTGGGTCTGAGACCGACTCAATCGCGGGCAAGTCGTCAGGCAACAAGTAGCTTTCAGGCATAATCGAGTCCACTTCCACCCTGAAACGCTGGCGAGCAGAGGCGACAATGCGATGCAGAGCGTCTTTGTCACCTAGAACAAGCTTAGCGCTTCCCGGAAGCATGTTGAGCTGCTGCCAGCTCTCGAGCCTGGCCGCTGAGAACTCCTCGACTGTTTTCCACTGCAAGCCCCACAAAAAGCTCCACGCCTCCGTTCCTAAAGGAGCACTTTTAAACTGGTGGTACGGCCTCAAGCCAATGCTCTTTAAAGCGGTCGCGGCCGAACTCATGTAATCGTCTCGTTTTTTTTTTCGCCCGCTGCCGTCAACATATTGAGCCTGTATTTGGAAAGTCATTTTGGCATCTTGCCGGTGAGTTCGAATTGGATCCCACCACGACGCTTGCCTCACAGCCCTTTTCTTTCGAATAAGAGCCTCCACTGTTTCACCAGTAACCTGGATGCCTTCAAGAATGACAATGCTTTGGCTCCAAGAAAGCTCGAGCGCCTCAAACACTATCCCCGTAAATATCATACAATTTCGATCAATCATATTGAAGCTCAAAGCGACGCAATCAACTTCTGTAGAGCAGACTCTACAACAGCTGCCCAAGTCATTCAACGGAATTTGTTTCATGTTTTGTCCCACAAGCTGAACCCGGTTGAACACATGTGAATTTTGACAGGTGTTCTCCATAGATGGAATTGTGTCGCAAGAACCGGACTTCAACCCACGGAACGCCAGGTGCAGGCACGCTCCGATCAACCCCCCCAGCAGCAGGCCCTTGAATGCCGCTCGCATCATATCCAAAACAAGCTCCGTGCTGTATGTGCCTGGCGATGTCGCGCTAGCCGCGAGATCGTCCTTTGTATGGCAGTCCGGGTCAATCTCCGCGGCATCCTCAAGCGAGACCGGCTCGCCGGCTTCAGAATCTAGATCCCAACCCGTCTTCAAAGATCGCTCAGAAGCCCCAAGGTCCTTTTGAAGGCTCCATTTCTCCAGCTCAGGTCTGCGGCTCGAGTGCGAACGATTCCAAGGTGTAGAGTACAGTCTACCGCGATTCCCCCGTTTTTCGCTCGCTTGGCCAATAATGGATTCTAGTTGCACGGACCGCGGACGCTGGCTAGTACGAGGGGGCGATGCTGCCTGTGTCGGCCATGGATCTACTTCCAGTGAAGTTGTCGAGCTCTCTCGAGACGGAGCCGGGGCTGGAGTAGAGGCATATCGCTCCCTCGCGCCAATGGGCCCACGTTCTGGGACGATACTTCTCCCCGATCCAAGACGATCCCGCACTTTGCTCTCGATAGCAATACGCGGCTCGCCCAAGGAGCCCCAAGTCGGCGACTCGCTCATCTTTCATTCGCCTCGGTGCTTTGTGAGTACTTTGTGAGCTCTCCTCCCCGCCAAAAGGGGCCGGCTCGAAGATATTTCAGCCTCGACCCACGCAGCGTACTTGGCGAAGCCCTTGCGTGTAAAGGTTTTTAATCTGAGGGCTGCAGCAACATGCGCACTTGCGAGCTTGCTGATGGCCTCCAGCTATTCTTGCGCGACTCTGCTCTTTGACAGCGCAGCAAGAACAACAAGCACAGCAGCAGCGCGTTCCGTCTTTGGCGACTCAGTCATGCTGCACATCGTTCACATGCTTGAGAACTCGTAGCTTTTGGCTGGCTACTGACACTGGAATCTTCCAAGTCGATTCCCGAGTCGTTTACTTACCGGTACTGGTACCGGGGCTGCTATTGCTTTCTCAAAGAGTCATTTTTGGAGGTGAGGAGGAAGAGACTGCTGCGCTGTGATGGAGTAGTTGCCAGAGCTTGGCTTTCTTTGCAGTCACGGTTGGCCAAGACAAAACAGCTTTGTGTGCGGAAAATAATTAAATAAAATTAATTAATTAAATAATGATAATAAAAATATAAATAATAAAAATATAAATAAAAAGCGATAAAATAATCTCGTGTGCTCACCTAAGCCCACCCTTTCACGGCTCCACATGCGATGAGGGCAGACCCCCGGCCACTGCCATCCTTTGCGAGAACCACTTTGCACAAGCAAGCGAGCTCGCCCAACGCATGGGAGAGTCTCTGACGGAAACTTGGGTGATGTTGATAGACACTACCATCAATTCCAACTGTGCAGCCATTTGCGCGCTCGGGACCGATCTGTCTGAGCGTCGCAGCAATACCGCACGCCGTAAGCTTCGCTGCGCGCTGCACAACCATTCCGCAAACCTCCTTGAGCATGACGCGATCCTGGATGGTGGAGTTCTGCACACCAAAGTTAGATTCCGTTCTCTGTACGATCAGGAGCTGGTCAGTCATGTCATACTCAATCTCCGATAGAAATCTGCTTTCGAAACTGTATGGCTTCTCCAAAATATCAGACACAGTCGTGCCCGCCGAAGTCCAAAGCTCACCGGCCTTGTGAAGATCTCTTAGACATAGCCGAGCAATCTCACCGAGGTAGAGACCTGAGATCATCTTTTCGAATATTTGATCTCCAGGATTTCTAGACTGGGCGTCGAGTTCGACATCTACCTCAGTGGCAGGCAATTGAGACCCATTCGAACCAAAGTTTCCCCACTCTGTATTGATTACCATTTCGCCGTCCAGCTTGCGAAGCTCCTCCGGGAGCTTTGTGATGTTTTCGACTCTCTCGCGGTAGGCGGCATTGGTACCTGTGCCCAGGATGACACCCATCATAGTCTGCGGGTCATTGTAGGCACTGGAGATGAGTGTTCCCACGGTATCGTTTGCAAGTGCAACTATTTTGGCGTCATAGCCGATCTTGTGAAGAGACTGTTGCAGGAGATCAACCACATCATTGCCCCGAACTCCAGATGTTGTGAACCCTTTTGTCCACTTGATGAGAGTACCGCTCGCAAGTGCAGTTTGGTTGACAGGGAAAGAGAAAGTAAAGCCAACATACCGCTTGCCTTGGTCTTTCTTGATGTCCAAAGAAGCCACACAGCGCGCGAGGAAGTCGAAGAGTTGTTCGGCAGTTCCTGTCATCTCGTCGTTTGGCACGGTGTATTTGCGCTCGTCAGTCAGCTCCACGCCACCTTTGCCATCAAATTTAAATCTGCTAATTCTAAAGTTGGTGCCGCCCAAGTCCAACGCATAGAAGACCCCAGTTTCGGTGCCGTCTGGAACATGAGACACGAAGCTCGGGAGCATCTTGATGGTCCCAGTCTGGTCCCCTGCCAACCCTTTCGCATACTCTCGCTGGAAGTCAGCCACAATCTCTTCCATCTGGAATGCAGAGAGGTTGAATTGGCGACTGAGGCGGTGTAGCAACGTTTCATGCTTCTTGCCCAATAGCTCTGAGTCAAGCTTGTACTCCTCAAAACCAACCTCCGACATGAGATCATACGATTCGAGCGGACCCCTACTGCCTACAGAATAGCTGCAGAGCTTGCTTCTCCAGAGGTCCTTGTCGCTCTCGATTTGCGCAAGCACCGGAGTGAAAATTGCCCACAACGCCGCCAGTTCGTCGACGCGGGTGAAGGAAGTGGTATCCCCATTGAATACATCGTACAGCATGCGCTCGTACGAGTCTGGCGAGTAGGAATTGATTGGGACATATTTCTCCATGTTCGAGCGGCGGAGGTCGTCGTGGGTTTGATCGCCTCCGATGGAGTCAAAGCGAACGGAATGCCCGTCAGCCATAGTTGGATTGAGAGGATGAACTCCAGCCATGTCCATGAGCACCGAAGGCTCAAATCCCATGAGGTCAAGCTTGGTGGGAGCCACATTGAACTTTGTGCCGGGAACTTTGCGCATCATTTTCATGTAAATGTCTCGGTGAGGCTGAACCCTAATGACCAGTTCGTTCAGCGGGCCGCCGCCGCGAGAGCTGGGGAACAACATGTTATGCGGCGGCTTGAACTGCACGCGGATATCAGTCCTTCGTTCGTACATACCCTTTCCTGCCTTCAGGATGAATGGAACGCCATGCCACCTTGGGTTATTTATGTAGAGAACGCACATCGCAAAGGTCGGCGTAAGGCTATCCTTTTCAATTCCCGGAGTTTCTGTGTAATTGTCGTATTGCCCAAGAACAATGTTGTCAAGCTTTGCGGGCTGTACACAGCGCAGCACCTTGGCTACTTCATCGCGGAAGCTGAATCCGTCTGTCAAGCTGACTGGCGTTTCCATAGCGATCAGGGCCATGATGTGCAACAAGTGGTCCACCATAATCTCGCGCACAATCCCATACTTGTCGAAGTACTCCGCGTACTCCTTTGGTCTCACAGTCTTCGCCTCTCTACAACTGATAACCACAGCGTTAATGTTGGTGTTGTTCCACGATGGCTCGAGAAAACGGTTTGCAAATCTCAAAGCAGTGATGTTTTGAACCATCTCTTTTCCAAGGAAATGGTCCAGGCGATACACATTTCTTTCACCTTGAAATGCCGAGTGCAGCCCGTTGGCAAGGTTGATGGCCGAGTCTACATCTTTGCCGATGGGCTTTTCAATCACACAGCGGAGCCAACCTTCTTTGCATTGATCTCGCAAGCGTTGGCACATAATCTCAGAGTCTGAGGGGCCGACTACAAGAGGAGGGACATAGCAGACGACGATGCGCTTCAACCCGGCAAGATTTGCTTTGACTCCATCTGCGACTTGCTCGGAGAAGTACTCCCCCTGCACAATGACACAGTCTTTAAGAAACGATTTTTGATCCCCCGCGCCGAGATTGTCCTCCAACTTCTCCAGAAAATCTTCCTGAGAAATACCTGACGAGCAGACACACACAATCTTGGTCTTTGCAATTGAATGCGAGCAGGTGCTATACATGTTGTTCCATCACGTCAGCCCTGCCACGAAGCTCGAAAACGCAAACCACCGTGATAGGAAATGTCATCAACTTACAGACGAAAGAGCGCCGGGAAAGTTCGCAAGATTGCCGTATCAAGGTCTGCACCGACCATGACAAAACCGATCTTTGGGTGGTCCTGCTCCATGGTGCCCTGTGACTTTTCGTTCGACGGAGGCGGAAGGGGCAAATAGCTTTTGCGGGGACTGGAGCAGCCCTCGTTTCGTTTGGGAACTGCTCGAACTGTTCGGCCACTCGCGCGAGACGCGGAGATATACAGTAGAGTGCTGTACAGTGGTTGGTGCGACGGGCTCAAGAGGATCTTCGTGCAAGCCCTGTCTGACGTGTCTGACGGCAGGCGACGGACGGCTTCAGCACTGTGAGGCACTATTTGTGAATATCTCTCCGAGGTCGTTCGGTTGGAGTCTCAGGAGTCTCAGACACAAGGAGTCTTCGAGACCAAAGCGAGTGCAAGTCGCAACTTGCTCTCTACGAGACTCGTACGAGTGCAAAAGGCAAGAGTGGGAAGAGTGGGAAGGAGACAGTTTTGCCTTCGACGCGCTTTGACCTGCGATAACTCTCGTTGCACGAACGCTACAACGACGTCATATGGATCCAATCTCTCTGCAATCGGTACGTCACTGCCCGTCTGCGACTCTAAGCAGATCTTTCTCCCAGCTCTACCACAAACACTGATGCTCCTTCAGAAAAAGACACGCTCTCAGTATCTCTCAGTATCTCTCAGTAAGTTATTCTCAGTAAGTTTATTTCTCAGTCCAGGCGCCATACACTTTTACCTGAACTCCTACGATGATGAGCTGGTACTCACAGTCAATACCAACAGATACCAGTACTAGCTAGCAGGGTACAAGAAGACTTCTCACAACTCTCTCTATGCTCTTACGATGGTGTGCAAGTGAATGTAGTAGGCGACGTCGGCACAGGGGAAATTGACAGAGAAGACGTCAATCGTCATCCTGTGTTTTCAGGTCTGTAAGATTTGTGAGTGATGCTCCCTGTGGATTTGTACATTCTGTATCATTCTGTAGTGCCTGCTGGTTGTGAGTAAATGTGAGGAGGTCGCTTTCGTTGCGCATTGCGAAACTGACTGTAAGCGCAAAGGTAAGAAAATCGGTTCCAAAATCCTACCTCGCGCTAACCAAAACTCGAGAAATTATAATTTCGGATGATCGCTTTCTAGAGTACCAGTACTCTAGAGTTCTGGTAGACCAAGCCGAACGATGCTTGCCAAAGTTTACCGAGCTCTGGGATCACTCGTGCCAGGGAGAGAGTGAATTCAGAAAACAAATGATCAGTGGGGTTGGATTCAGCCATGTCTTTAGCCATCAACATTTCAAGTTGAACGCAGTAGCAGGTCAGGGAAAGAGAAAGCTGCGAATGCCCGAGATCGTCGCGGAGAGGAAACAAAAAAATTATGAAAAGAAGAACTGCCCCGGGGGAGAATCGAACTCCCGCCAATGCGGCCACAACGCAATGTACTGCCATTATACTACCGGAGCTCCACTTGGTTGCTCTGCCATGACGCCTGGCAATAATATTGTTTTTAATCAAAACGAAGAGTGAATGAAAACGCTTTGTCAACGTGTCACGTGGCGAAGCAGCACTCCTCTCCCACAAGGCTTGGTACGCACGAAGACGCTTCGTTGAACAGCAGGCCGGCCGCGGATCCACACTTAGTCTCCCTGTTTCTTCGGTGCGAAAACTTTCCAGCGCAAGAACTGGGGTTGCTTTTGGCAGACCAGTGTTTTGCAGAGAAGCTCAACGACATTTACTGCTTGTCGCGCAGGGTGCTGCCACCCAGGGGAGAAGGTTCAGCCAAGGTGAAAAATGTATCCTAACAACGGGTATGGAGATTATGGGCAGCAGCAACAACAACAACAGCCACATGGGATGCCACAATATCCGCAAGGTGCGCAGCAGTACGGGGGAGGTGGTGGAGGAGCCTCCATGTATGGCAATCCAGGCAATGATGGCTTTGACAAAATGATGTCATTTGCGGGCGATAAAGTCGTGCAGGAGTTCGCAGGGGCCAAGTTAAACGACTTTCGCAACCAGGTGGCCGGCAAATACTTGCCGGGGGCAAGCTCGTTTTGGAACAGCATGCGGTATTACTTTCATGTCGACAACAAGTATGTTCTGAAAAAAGTTCAGGTACTTATCTTCCCCTGGCGCCAGAAGGAGTGGTCGCGAATTAGGATTGGGGATGAAGCTGTGGACGGGCCCAGCCAGACCAGAATCAGCGATTTTGCTCCTCCAGTAGCAGACATCAACGCTCCCGATATGTACCTTCCCAGCATGGCCTTTGTAACATACGTCCTGTTTATCGGCTTTCTGAAGGGCACAAAACGAGCCTTTAATCCCGAGGTGCTGCAAGACACTTTCAGCACGTCGTGCTTGATTCTTTTGCTAGAGGTCTTGCTCATGAAGGGAGGGCTTTACTCTCTCGGAGGAGCGTCTGTCAAACTTGCTTGGTTGGATTTGTGTGTCTACTCTGGCTACAAATACGTGGGCATAGCCTTGTGCTTGTTGATCGGAATCTTTATGGGCACTGCCGTATACAACGTCTTCATGTTTTACTTTTGCTGCTCCGCCGCGTACTTTACTTTTCAGACAATGAAGCGTGCTGTGCCTAAGCCCGGAAACGAAGCGTCTGGTCACAAAAGACGGCTGTACTACTTGATGTGCTGCGCGGGACTCCAGCTTTTGGCGATTTTCTTCCTTGGCTTTACTCGAGATCTGGGGGAGTCCACAATGCTGTGGAACTCCTCTCCAGCTCCTCTGGAACCGGCCATCATAAATCCGACTAAAACAGCAATCAAGCTCGATGCTCCTCTGGAAGATGATGAGGCAGATGTGTGAGAAGCCTCCTTCTGACTTCGAAGCTTCAGGCCCAAAATTCGATTTTAAAAAGTTAAGCGTTAGCTAATCGAGTTTGAACATGACTTTTTTTTTTTTAGGTGTGGATTTCTTTTGATGCCTCCCAAACACTTAGTTTCCGACAATTTCGTCAGCAGCGAAGGTTGTGCAAAGGAAAATGGAAAGTACAAGTCTGGATCGTTCAACCATTGCTTTCCAGGTAAATCGTTCGGAACTCACGTCTACCGATCCTTTACTCTAAACCCTCATCGCTAAGCTCGGAGAACTACGCCAAGACCTTGAGATCCCAACCTCAGATCCCATGAAAGTTGATTCCATGCTTTGTATACATTTTTCTTTTAGAACCATTGAGATTACCTGTACATTGGTATAAGCAGGAAGGGTTTCGAGTTCTGCCTCTTTCTTTGGCTGCTGGCAAATGACGCACACGACTTCACGAGTCAGAGGCTACTTCCTCCAAATAATACTGCTGGTATTTAAATGGCATCCAGGCACCTTCTTCAACCGCTTCCCAGGAGGTGGAGCCAGATTGTTTCACCGCTGCGCATTTCAGCCATTTGTCCCCGTCGACCACGTGAACCGACCCGCGTAAGATGGCGTTATCGCGAGGCCAATTTGCCGATGGCGGCGATGACTTTTCGCCTGCTAAAGGGGACCCGCGCCAAAACATCCCGGTGCATCCTGCTCGACTCTTCTTCAGCTCAAAGCATTGCCCACAGTCCTCCTCCATGGCTCGGCCAGACTTTCCACGCTGTAAGCTCTGCAAGCCTTTATCTTGCTCCGCCACGCTACAAGAGCGGAGCCGCTGGCAGTCTTTGTCGGAGGACATCCTAAGACTGTCATGGCTTGGTCACTGGTATGTACGGACACTACACGCTAACAAAGGGAATACTGCACAGTGTTTACCTCTGAATTCTGATTTACTCGGAGAAAATGCAAATTGAGGAAAGGCGACGACCTCGTTAAAATTCGTCGAAATGGCCTGAGGTATGAAAGGACCTGAACTATCCTAAATTAAAATCGGATGTTTTAAAAGAGTACCGTACTGTGCTAAACAACTTCGAATGGAGACGGTACCTCTTCACGATGATTTTGCACGGCTGAACCAGATGACGAAAACGATTAGAATAATGTTTGCAACAAAGAACAAGATCCCAGCCACCCAAACCTGCAAAAATGTGTTCTGGCCCTGAAACTCCAAATGGTAAGCGTAGTACAGCCACAATAACTCAAAGGCAAACCAAATTAGCGCTACTGCAACGCCACTGATCACTTTCGCTTTCCCAGCTGAGCCTGTTGAGAACAGGAGCGGAAAGAAACACGTGTACCAAACAAAATACTGTGCAGTACAGACTTTGTTGAAGGCAACAAACGCCATGGTCTGGACGCAGAAACAAAGCACAATATCCCGGTGCAGCGTCAAGGATGCAACGATTTGCACAATAATCTGAGGAAGGAACGCGCCGATGCCCATTGAAAACCCCAGCGCCTCTCCATAGTGGAGATACAGGCCATAAAAGTAGACCGAAAAGTTGTGTCTATTGTCGGTTCGAACGAGGTGGTACAAGTAGGTTTCGTACAAGAATGTCCAACCATACAAAAAATAAAAGCCGAGAATCAAAAGAATGCACACCGACGCGCTCACTACAGCAAATGCAAATTTCTGCCTCCAAGCTTCTAAAAGGTACCCTGTATACGTGTAACTTTGCCCAGAAGATCCAAAGTATTCGTTATTGAGGTAGAGCAAGATGCTCGGTGCGAAGAAGACAGGAAATATCCTGAAGTGAACAGCTATTCCAAAGATGACTGATGCGGCCAACCATTGCTTCTTTTCCAAAAAGTACAACATATAAATCATCAAAAAGCAAATGATCGAGTCTGAGTTTCCACGGGTTGAGATGTTGATGGAGAACGGATGGAACAACCAAGCACATGTCCATCGCCATGCCGAAGCCTCACTGCTGTGCTTGGCAAGCAAAAGCCTGTGCAAAAGAACACCAACCACCAAATCAAAACACACAAAGAGAAGCTTTCCAAACACCTTGCAACATAAGATGTTCGGGACCATCAGCCAAGCCAAAAGAGGCGTATATCTGTACGTTGCTCGTGCATACGGAGTGTCGCCGTTGACCACGTGTTGTGCTGCGTCTGTGAAGACCTCATAGTCGACATCGGAGTACTTGACAGCAAGGTTCTCATCTTGCCAAACTCCGTAGGCGATTAGTAGACCCCGGACGCAGAGCCCGCCAAAAAGAGCTTTGCTCAGGCCGGGGGACATGACCGACCACCAGCAACACCAGAGACCCCGCCCCGAGCAGCTCAGCCGGGCCAAATTATGCTTGGCCTCTGCGCGCACCGGCTGCAGTTTCAATTGACTTCACCTTCGGCTGGACGCTCTCGCTCACCAAGTTGCGGAGTCTTAACAAGAGCCTGACGCGCTCACGTCACCGCTGACCTCAACTCACAGTACTCACAGTCAACAAACTGACAATCTCCAGGTTGTGCGAAACTCACGGACAAGGGGTCACCAGAAGGGGGTTCTGTCCTCACCAGACCTCGAGCTCAGTCCGCCGCGTGTATATCTTGAAGAGAGCGGACTGTGTTAAGACTGCTACTGAAAACCAAGACGATCCCTGAGTGATCCTGAGTGTCTCGAATGAGTCCACAGTCACAGTCACAGTCACAGTCCGTGAGCGAGCGAGTGCGTTTGGCTGCTGTCTGCAAGCTCCGAATCTGAGCACGTGTCAAAGAGACCAAGGCAAGAGACGGGTCTGACGAGAAGGTGAGAAGGTGAGGAAGAGGAAGGAAAATGGGTGAGCTCGTCAAGTTTGAGAAGCGTGGGCACGTCGCCATCTTCACGCTGGACAGGCCTGAGGCCAAGAATGCGGTGTCAGGTAAGCTCTCCGAGAGGATGGAGAGCCTCATGGAGCAGTTTGAACAAGACGATGACCTTTGGATTGGCATTATCACCTCCTCTGATCCAAAAGTGTTTTGCGCGGGAGCGGACCTGAAGGCGATTTCGAAAGGGGAAAATATCTCCACGAAGAAAGGCGGTTTTGCAGGCCTCGTGCATTTTCCACGCAAAAAGCCCCTTATTGCGGCAGTGGATGGGGCTGCTCTTGCTGGAGGGTGTGAAATCGTTCTCACCTGTGACATGATTGTCGCGTCCAAGATGGCCCGCTTTGGAGTTCCTGAAGTGAAGAGGTCACTGGTGCCTGCTGCTGGCGGCCTCTTTCGACTTCCTCGAAAACTTCCAAACAGCATTGCCATGGAGATGCTGCTTACGGGAGATCCAATCGGTGCCGAGAGAATGCATGCTCTTGGATTCGTTAACGTCCTCACCGAGGCAGGAAAGGCGTTGGAAGGGGCCCTCAACCTCGCTCAGAGAATTGAAGTGAATGCACCACTTGCTGTTCGCGAGGCAAGAAACGTCTCCATCTCGACCACTTTTGCCGATGACGAAAGAGCTTGGAAAGAATCCCAAGCGTCCATGGGCAGACTCGCAAAAACCCCAGATTTCAAGGAAGGTCCCAAAGCTTTTATCGAGAAGCGTGCCCCGAGGTGGACTGGCAAACTTTAAAAATACTGAAAGATTCGTTGTGTCAGAGACACGATCCACGAACTGTGTGCTTTTCAAACCAGTTTAAAAGTTACAGTACGGAACAGGCCGGTTCAAAATTATTCCAATCGGCTTAACTCTACGTTTAAGTTATTGTTTCTTCCTTTCTGTTTTCTTTTCCTTTTTTAAAGCTGAACAAGATGGCCAAAGGGATTGTCGCTTGAGGCGCAAGAGATGTTCAATGGGCATACACTCTGCCGGTCTGTGAGTGTACACACAATTTGCAGCATAGGGTAAATGTGAGCACAGGCCGGGACTCGCAAACAGTAGACTATCATACGTGGCTATTCCTGCTCACGGCTTATCGAAACGGTTCCTTCCTTCCTTCTTCCTTCATTCCTTTCTTTTTTGGAACAAAGTGAAGAGAGAGTTTGAAAGAACTAAAATGCCTTGAACATGGCCTGGTCCCCAGAAAAGGGATGCGTAGATTCTCTGACGCGCCGAAATGCTTCGACGTCAAAGTGCGAAGTATCCAGGTGACCGTTCAGCTCAGGAACCCACGGGGCCTTGATCTGCTTCTCTCTCAACTTGGGGAAGGAGATATCCTCAAAGTATTCGTGTGGGAGCTTGAGCTGTGCGCACGTGAGCCGTGTCTGAGGGTTCGGATCCCACAGCCGTCGGAGAAGCTGAGAGACAACCACGTAGTCGTGCTCGTGGGCAAACACCTGTGCTAATTGGTTCCAGTTGACTACTTTTGCACCTTCCATTATCCGCTTAAAAACAATCATATTGTCGTTGTTTCCCGAGGTGTCTGCGAAAGGAGAGTATTGCGTAAGCAGCTCAAAAATTAATACACCAAGGCTCCAACAGTCCACAGCCCAGAAATGCCCACTGCGAGAGACTGCCTCCGGCGCAAGGTAGTCCGGAGTACCGCACAGCGTTCGAGTGGTCTCTCCGTGCTCAAGTTGTTTAGCGAATCCAAAGTCGATAATTTTCAAGTAACCATCGGAAGAGAGCACAAGATTCTCGAGCTTGAGATCCCTGTATGCAATTCGCTTGCGGTGCAAGTACGATAAGCCTTCGGTGATACATGCGGCATAAAACTTCACGTCTTCGGCTGGCAGTCCGCCGTTACTACTTATGACGCGTGAAAATAGCTCGCCACCTTGAACAAGCTCGAGAAGCATGTATATGTGATGCCTGGTTTGAAATGTTTTGATCAGCGAGAGAATGAACGGGTGCGAGGTTTGCTCAAGTATACTACGCTCATTATTGACGTGCTGAACTTGATTTCTGGAAACGAGATCTTGCTTGTTCATGGTCTTGAGTGCAAAGGAAAGCTCCTCTTGTGCTGGCATCTCGTCAGCATTTGGGTTATTGCCAGGTGAAAAGGTGACAATCCTTACCACGGAAAAGGCCCCCTCGCCAATTACCTGCATGATCTGCAGGGAGTTGAGACTTTCTAGCGTAGCAGCAATGTCGCATCGCTCGTGCCTAAATACAGTTTCGTGATTATCCTCCTTGCGCATTTCTGATTTGCTGGCAATTCGCCGAATCACCGTGTCACTATTCGAGACCACTTGCGCAAAAGCGTTTCGAGAGAGGGTGAAGCATACAGTATACTCAACAGCGCGAACCGTCGCGCTTCTTGGGTCTTTACTCAAGAGCGCCATTTCGCCAAACCACTGCCCTTCCTTGAGCGTTGCCAAGTGGTGTTCGCGCCGCTCCACGTTTGTAGGAAAATGGCTCATGGTACTCGCCGCTCGTGAATGCGTTGCTCGGCCGCTCGAGTAAGCGGCAGTTGGACTATTACAGCTGCTTTTTGCCCGGCGATGTCCGGATCTCTCGCTAGTGTTGAGTTCTTCCATCAAGGTATCCAAATCTTCAATGTTAACAGCACCTTCGTGGGAATCGTCTTCGCTGGACTGCCGTCGCTTATTCACGTGAACTGACACCTCCACGGTCCCCTTCGAAATGGTATAAAACTTATCATTCACACCGGGCTGGAGTATCTCCCCCTCTGAACAAATCACCGTACCGGGAGGGAAGACCTCCTCTTGCATGACTGCAGCAATACGCCGTACTTTGCTGTTGTCCAGCTTCTCGAATTCCGGGATCATTTGCAGCTGCGCCACGCGCTTTTCTATATTTTCAGACATGAAGTTGCTCTCCAACTGCCGGAGTGTTTCACGTGGCAGACACCAAAGTCTGGCCGCTTCGGAGGAGACGGACACTGTCGCAGCTCGCAACGAGTCAAACAAGACAGCCAACTCCCCGAACACTCGATTCTGGCCGAGGGTGTCTACTACACTGCTGGACGCCTCAGAACTGCTCACATCAAGGACGCCGGTTTCCACCACGTAAAGAGTGTCCCCAACTTCTCCCTCTCTGATAACAACTTGTCCTCTAGTCGCGTCAAGTTTTGTCATCGATTTTGCTATTCGCTCAATCTGCTCTCTGCTCGTCCCGGAGAACAAAAAATGGTTCCACATGACATCCACCAAACCTGGCCATATTTCGGCGGCCTCTGGCACACTGTCCCATGCCTCTAAAGCCTTATCCTGGCTGGAGTCCTCGCAGGCACTGGGAGAGTCGCACCCAGCTGAGTGTTCTTGCAGAGCTCCAAGGGTCTGACTGCTTTGGGCCTCACTGCTTTGTGTTTCCGGCAGGTAAAAAAGCTCTTGGCGCCTCTTGTAAACCTTATCCATCCCGTCAGCTACCCAAAACGAGGAAGACCTCGTCCACGTGTGCGAAGCCAGTGTGTCTACGCTCGGAGAGGCGATCACGCCGATTCCACCGCCCTGCAAACGCTCGTCTTCGAGCTCGGTTCTGGCGCTTGCTTTCCCACTCTCAACCTGAGACTTGGGCTGCGTGGGTCTACCGCCCGCTGTGCACCGAGTATCGTATGGAGACGCTGAGACCAGATTTGTCAATAGTCAACAAGGTGACTGGGTGAGCGAGAACTTGGCCTTGACAAGACTCGCAGGAAGCGTCAAAGTGAGGATCCAGGCCGCGCGCAAGGCCAGTGCGCTCGCAGTTCGCCGGCTGTTCCGCTGGCTGAAGATGGCCGCGAATGTGCCTTCTCGGAAGCTGACAGACAGGGCGCTCGTGTGCTCGTGTGCTCGTGTGCTGTGCCGTTTTAGAAAGGGGAAAGGCGCGAGGCATGGCCCGTGCATTGGGGCCAAGGACTCGATAATCAAATCCCTAGTACTGCGGGGGCGCACACCCGTGGGCGAAGCTGAGTGTCAGTGACACACTGACACTTTCTATTGAGTCAATAAAGAGAACCTTAGTAGATTGGTAGAACTTGCCGTGATTGAAGGAGGTACTACTAAAAGTGCCATAAGGAGAGGACAAAATTGTTACCTACCGCCTTTTTAACAACAATGCTATGGTCTCTTACTCTGACAAACTTTTCCTATTGTTACCGCTAATAGTCATTCGTGCATTCTGCAGGACCAGCAGACAGACCTTCGGAGCATCCAAGCTCTCTCTGAGGAGTCAGACTTTGTCCGTATCAAACAGAGCAAAGGTTTCATTGGAAGATGGAATAAATGGAGGACCGATAATATATACATTCATACAGGACTCCCTCATCGTTTTGAATTTTGAACTGACACCGGCTTCAGTAGTGCGTTGCACGCAAGTAAAGGCAAGCTACTTTTTGTCAGCGCCGACGCCACCACTCAAGTACTTTTTGGAAAGCTCGTAGACAGTGACTGTGATGGCAGAAGATGGCATCACGCGCAATAAATTAGGCACGAGACCTCGATACAGACCAAGTATACCCTGCTGCTGGTACATGGATCGAAATGTCTGCGTTGTTGAGTGATATATGGATTGCCGCTGTTGCATGCGGGCTTTGACGACCTGGTATGGGTATGTGATGGTGGACGCCACACTTTTGGATATCGCACCGAGGCACATGTAGTCAGTAGCGTCAAGAGGTTTTGGGGTCAAGTGTTTCAGCTCTTCGTACACCATCCACTGGATCGCACCATTCGAAACCAGCAACAAAGCAGGAACAATACCCTTGTAAAAACCAGCAAGACCTTCCTCCACCCAAATTAGCCGGACTGCATGACGAAAGCTCTTGTACGGCTCTTTGCCAGGGGTTTGCAGCTCCATTCTCGTTTTGATTAACCACAGAGGATTTGTGCAGATCGAAGTCATGGATCCAGCAAGGGCGCTGGTCCACAAGTACTCGAACGCGGAGAGCCGCCGGCCGTCGTGCCCGACAATCGCCTTAATCCGCTCATAAAACAGAAAGTAGAGCCCCCATGACGTACAGCTGCCAAGAAGAGCCGGTACGACGCCGCGATACAGGCCTTTGAGGCCGAGCTCTCTTTGTATGGATCTAAGGGTCAACACTCCGTCTTCTGCAAGGCCCCCGCGGAGCCTCAGCTTCGTCCGCTCCACCCAGCCGTACTTTCGAATGGACTCATCAACCTGAAATCTTGTTTTGATGAGATCCAACGGGTGCAGAACCACTGTAGTCGCAAAGCCCGCGAACAGTCCGCTTACGAATGCGACCGGCCCACTTTTCGCAGCGCTTGCGCTCTTTCCCGAGGCCTCTGAGTCAGGGGAGCGGCTTGCCATCCTCCGCGGATTTAAGCTTCAGCTTCAGCTGCTGAGAGCTGAGAGCTGAGTGCTGGGAGCTGAAAGCTGAGAGCTGAGAGCTGAGAACGGACTCTCCGAGGGTCTAGCAGGACGTCCGCTTGTGGGAGGCCGCGGTGGCGATCTACTCTTGGTCGCTTCCCCAGTCTGGTGGCATTGTTCGCTCCACAGTCGCCGCTGTCAAGCTTATTCAATGTCAACACGCAGCCTCAAGTCTGTGGTTTCGAACTCTCATCCCACCACTCGCACCACAGACATTCCCGAGCCACAAATAGCATGTGATAGCATGTGATACTAGTACCGATAATGGTATTGACAGTGTGGGTACTGACAGTGAATACCATGACAGCCTCACCACAAATCACCGCCCTCGCAAAACAAAAGACGGATCTATTTGCATCTTATTCCCAGCCTCTACAACTTCCGGACTTCTGGGTTGTCTGGTGCTCTTCGAACGATTCAAGTTCGTTCGCCGTTATCATACTGATTGCAGCAGGCTGCCAGTGCCTGGTCAACGAGCACGCACACGCCTCAGCGAGAGCATGGTTGTGGCATTGAGGCGGCGCCGTTATGCTTCACCTCGTTCTTCAAAGTGAGGAGCCCGTTCTCCGGGAGCTTTTCTTTCAGTGCAGTAACGGTAACACCCAAGCTACTTTCTCGAGCACCTATGCGCGGCTTTTATCGTATGCGTTCCCTGTGCAGCTGGACAAAGCAGACCTCTCGAAGGCATTCGAGCAAGCTCGCGGCCCAAGCGGGCCAAGCCATCGACCCTTGGAGTACGACGAATGGTGCAAAGCACTGGCGCAAGCTAGCAAGAAGGTGTTTCCTGGAGCGAGTTCGACTTCTTCATCGTTAAGAAGCTTTACAAAACTCGTGTCCTTTTGTAATTTGATCTGCGCAGACCCCTCAGAATTCGTGCACTTGTTGAGCTGTGCGCAAATTCTAAACATCAGCTTTTGCTATTGGGACGCGTTCAGATTGCACAAACACTGTGCTTCAAGGGGTTTCCGCGGCCTCGTCCATGCACTTAAATGTAGCAAGGGAATAGAGAACCAAGTCGCCACGGATGACTTCCCAAAATTCGTGCAATTTTTGGTGAATGTCGATCGATCGTGTAAACCCAAGTACAGTTTGACTCTCCTGGCGACTCTCGACAAGCTCTCGGTAGTTCTCATCGAGCTCTATCCAGAGATGGGGCTCGGGCTCACATTCGTGGACTTTGTAGACAAAGTCGTTCGCGACAAACTGCTTCCGGTAATTTACGCAACACGTCTTTGCAAAGACGAGGAGAAGAAGTCTGCAGATCTGTCGCCTCCGATCGATAACTCCCCTAAAGTGGTGAGCTCTGAAGACCCGCAGCGTGAAATTGATGACCTCGAATCCGAATGCTCTCGATTTAGCACCATCGAAGCGTGGCTCAGGTTCAAGAATGTCTGTCCTCATCTTCTTGACGTCGACGTTGCAAAAGCTTGTTGGGAGGCAACTGACTCGTTCTCACTGTTTCTCACATCACTTGCCAAAATATACAACTCCTCCAATGCACTTGAAACCGGCGTCGCGGGCTCAGAGGCGCTCCTTTCCGAAGCTGAGCAATTGGCACGATTCCTTCATCTTCTTGCAGCCCCGGAAGATGCGACCAGACATGCCCGGGGAGGCCAAGGTCATCTGGATGGAACACTTGTAGATAAAAACTTTGACAGCACAACGTTCGACGGAGCATGCCTTGACGCACGTCTCAGCGAAGACGAGAGTAGCGTTTGGAGCGGACAGGGGGACTCCGCTCTGATGCGCCTTTTTTCGGCCGCGCGGATTGGCGATGAAGATGTTTGGAGTGCAGTGACCTGGTTTGGGTTCGTCTATCAGTTCACGACCCCTGTATTGAGTTGGGCAAAGCTTTGCGAAATTATTAGCCAGCGAGAGAAACTTTCTTTTCAGAACTTTATACGCGCCATGGAGCGGCTCGCTGAAGAGGATGTGAGGCTCTTGTTCCCGCGGAATGTCACTGCATCTGGTATTGCGAATCAGATACGGGGACTTGACGTCCTGTTTATTTTTCGTCTATTCCGTCTCTGCGAAGTGGAAATTGAAGCTTGTGGAGTGTTTGACAAGCTAGTGAGCCGGTGGATTGCACGCTGCGAGAAGAGCACGGCGAGTGCAGAGAGCTACCCGATCAAGGTTCAGCAGCTATACATTTCTCTCTTGAGCTCTGCCGACCACTCCTCCAACTTAGAGATTGCAACAACCTTCATTTGCGCATTTTTTCTCGGCGTGCGAGCTAATGGTATTGATTTCGAGGGGCAAAAGGTGGCACAAGTCTTGGCAGACCCTTCCCGTATGAGTACTATCATCGCGCTGGTCGAGCAATTCGGCCTCCTTGAGCAGAATAAAGTCGTGGACATATTCTGCTTAGTCGATATGTTGTACATGATTTTGCTGTCTTTGGACAGCACTGATGCGGACTCCACGATTGGGTCTTTCCTCTTGCATAATGATTCTCCGTATGAGGACGTACCTGATAAGCTGACAGAGCTCCGGGCAGATGTGATATGCAAACGAAGGCTTTTAATGGTGTCCTGTGCAACATCCCGTACTGACCTTGAGTTCGTCGAGCAGAGCTTTGCAGCCGTGCGAATAGTGGTTGATCTCCGGGCCTTTACGCCGTCAATCAATCTTGCCGACAAGTACATGGAGCTAGTCGGGTCACGTTTAGGTGACTCCACTGTTGTCTTTCTCCCATTGCTTTGCGAGACTGTACTTCGCTTAGCTTACGAAGAAGGTGCTTCACAGTCAGTTCAGGAACTCGTTGCTGGCCTCCTCTCGCCACCCCTGCATCTCTCTAAAATCGTGGCTTACGATTACTTGTTGCACCCAGAAGTCGCAATGAAGCTTGAGGGCGCACGCGATATGATAAGAAGAGTGTATAGTAGGTCTAAGAAGCTGTCGGAAGCTGAAAGTGGCTTGTTGACGAAGCGTGGGTTTGAGCGGATTGTAACTGCGCTGAATATGTCAATTGGTGTCGCGGATGATGTACACAAGGTTGCACTGCTCGACATTCTGCGAGACAAGCCTCTGCTCGCCAGCGTCTTTGCTTGCACCTCAGACGAACAAAATTTAATGAGCGAAAACGGCTTCCACGAAGCGTTAGGCAGGATCGCTCTTGCCAGTGCTCAGCTTGCCTCACGAAGGCTTCCGGAAAAACAGTCTGCAGGCAGCTGGAGCGGGACCGCAACAGAACAGGAGGTCGTTCTGCTTCAAAGCTCAATCGCCAGCATTGTTGGTGGCATTGTAGTTCTGCATATTTAAATAATTGAAGAACCTGTCTTGTACCAAAATGCAGCGATTTTTTTTTCTTCACTGCAAACTCGATTTGGGCAAATATAATTGTCTTCAAATCTCTGAGTTTTGATTAGCTGGGATTGTGTGTAAATTACAGAATTCAGAAAATGTGTGCTCCCACCTCTTCGGGGTTGAGCTTGACAGTGATTCTTTCCGCAGATCTAGTTGACTGACAGTGAATGCAATGCAATGCCAATGCATGAAATATGCTCTCTCCATTTCTTCGTCGTTGTCAATCAAATTCGGCTCAACGTTGCTCCTCAGCTCCTAGAGTGCTGCTCCAAGTTTTACAATACACAGCTCTTGACTGGCTCCTGTCCCTCAGCAAAGTAGCCGTGCACACCTACAGCGCCGAACAATACAAATCCCTTTGGTCATTCACGCACTACATATCTCAGACCACTCAAATCCTTCTTCCGGCTAATCATCAGCAACTTCATCAAAGTGGCAAGGCATTCGTTGGCTTGGAGGACCGAGCAGCTGCAAACTCGTACAACATCTGCCAGAGCTGCGCCTTCCTGCACCGCGAGTCATTTTGTGTTAGAACACTTGCGGGACACCACATCTCAAGTGGGGAAACGCTCTGTTTAGGACACTTACAGGTTTGGAAGCGACGATCCTCCACACCGACTCGAGCCGTCTGAGCTCTTCTTTGCTACGCGTGTATCGCTTCGGTACATCATGAAGCGCCCGCTTCATATGAGCATCCCATTTATTCGCCAATCTTTGATTCTGTGAGTCGATTTTTTTCTTGGCTCCATGAGATGCCGTCCCTTGCTTGGAGTTTGCTGTATACTTTGGGCCACTTTTAGGAATCTCAGGAACAATATTGGCATGCATTTGAGCAGAATTTTCCTTTTCACTGTTTGCTTCGAGCTCTTTGCGCTGCGCTAGCACCGGGGCGTCCGTGGTTTCGCCGAGGAGCTGCGTTGCCACGTTGAGTCTGCCTAACGGACCATTGAATTAAACCGTTGTTATATCGTGTCAACCGCGTTGATGCGTTAGTCTGACGCGACAGAACCCCCATGAAGTAGCGCGAGGTTTCCAACCGTCAACTTACCAAACCCGCCGTTCCAGGCCTCGAGCTGCTGTGAAGCCTGCGTCACAGCGTTCAAGTTGCTTGCGAAGCAATGCACTTCATAAGCAAGCTCCGCGAGACCCTCCTCTATTCTCTCCATATTCCAAGACGTTGGCAATTTTGCCCTCTAATCCAGTTTTCCGCTTCACTTGGCTGACGAGCGCACACGGGGAATTGCTCTCTCCTCTTTCGTTCCTGCGAATCACTGTGCCACAGCCCAACTCGAACGCAACCGAAACAACGCAACCTCGTGACACTCGTGACCCAAACTACCCAACTGCGATCAGTTTTTCGTCATTTCATCTATATACATTTCGTTCCGCAATTCAAATGTTTTTCCACCTCCCTCTTAATGCTATCGAAGATGGTAGTGGGTCTTCAGGTGACCAGCACAAGGCATCATCGAAATGGGTTCCGAGCACAACCCATATAAGCTACCCTCACCTACCTTCCAATAGGGTGTATTTCCGCTGCACTCCTCCAGACCGTGACTGCTTGATTTTTCCCGCCAATCGGTGTACTCACAGTCAGTACCAGTGCACATCCGCCATCGAAGCAATGGAAAATTTTTTTCTGAAGTTGAGGCCTCAATCAAATCAGAAGTCAGAAATCGGTGCGTAGAAAAGCGCCTCCAAAATGTACGACACTCACGACGGCCAGTACTCGAGTACCGGTACTGACAGCGAGTACTCCACCGATGTGTCAGACTCTAGCTAGTAGAGAGTGTATAGAGTACCACTAGTAGTACTGGACAGTGAGATATCTATTCAATTAGATACAGACTAAAAATCAATAGGATCTGTCTGTTTACTCATGCTTCTCACTATTCATATCATAGTGAGTTTTACCATTGCAATAGTATTCCAAAACCCTTCTGAATCGCTGCAGGGAGGAAGGACGAAGAGGGAGGAGAGGGAGTGAAGTGTGGGGATTTCACTTGGCAAAAGTATAGAAGCATCACTAATGTTCTGGATTCTGAACAGGATAGTGCTGGAACTTTAAATGAACTTTACCTTCAGTTAGAAGCACACATAAGTTAACTTCCCAGAATGCCAGTTGCCATAGTCTGCCTAGTCTGCCACGTTCTGAGTTCTGACTTCTGAACCCCGTGGTCAAATAACTTACTTTCCTAACCTATGTTCAGAGTTCAGTAAAGCGGCTAAGGTAAACACGCTGGACGAGGACAAGTGAGCGAGCACCAGAGTGTCAGACAGGAGCGAGGAGCCTTTCTAAACTTGGAAAGCAAGAGCCAAAGAAGCAGCGCCAAACATCCGCTCCAGTGGAAGCCGAATCGCGGATCTTTGCAAGTCCAAGGCACGAGAAAGCGGAAAAATCCCGGACCCAAGCGCGCGCGTCAAGTGCAGCTGCTGACGGCTCGGAACAAACCAACAACCAGTACTCATTACCTGACCCAAACGTCGTGTGTACTGCAAGAGCTCACCCGCCACGCAAAATGCATCGCTTCGTAGGCAAGAAGAAGGAGAAAGCTCCCCCAACGTCGTTGGAAGACACGAGCAAAAGGATCGAGGGGAGAGGGGACTCCATTGACACCAAGATCAAGAAGCTGGACCAAGACCTCGTCGCTATTAAAAAGCAGCTCAAGACCGCAAAGGGCCCAGCAGCGACAAATCTAAAGAAGAGAGCGATGGACATCTTGAAACGCAAAAAAATGTACGAGAAGCAGCGTGACCAGCTCTCGTCGCAGCAGTTCAACATCGACCAACAAGCTTTCATGGTAGAGTCCATGAAGGATACTGTGGATACTGTGGAGACAATGAAGCACTCTGCGAAGGCAATCAAGAAACAAATGAAGCAGATTAACATCGACAAAATCGAAGACTTGCAGGACGATCTCGCGGATCTTATGTACGACCATGAGGAAGTCCAAGAAGTCATGGGGCGCGCTCTGGGAATGGACTATGATGACATTGATGAGTCTGAGCTCGACGGAGAACTCGCTGCGCTCGACGAGCTCGATCTGGATGATCTTGGCGTAGAAGAGGATGAAGCGGAATATCTCAAGCCAAGCAGACTGCCGTCCGCGCCAACTACCGAGGTCTCACGGAACTCGGAGAAGGATAAATACGGCCTCCCAGCTGTACCTATCCCAGAGTCTTGAGCAATTTTTTTTTCCGGGCCGAAAACAGCCTTTTACCGAAAAATCCTGTACCCGATGCATCACTAACCTATGTTTAATTCCTTCTTCTTAATTATAGCATTGCGTGGGCCGGTTTGTAGGTGTTCATGCAAAGACAGACGCAAATTTTTCCAATTGCTTGTCTTGAGATTCACCCGCAAGCTTGTCCACAAAGCTCCTCACTTTCATTTTGTCGGATTTACTCAAGAACATAACCACCATGTCCATTCCTTTCAGCTGCGATAGAGCGACGGTGAAAGGCACAAGGTCTTCCATGCTAGCTTCCCCGTTCTTTTTTCCAAATGCAAGCACATCAATGATATCTAAAAGCATGTCTGCTTCTGGGGTCTCCCGAGAAAAGATCTTTCGCGCGCCATCTGCGCCCATTCCTCTCAAGAGAAGCATCAAGCGCAGAGAAGTGTCGTGTTGCAGCTCTTTCCACACCTTCGTAAATTCTGAAAACGATTTGGGCATTCTTTTGGCCAATTTGTCCTTGCTTTTCGCGATCGCGCCACTTGATAAAGGTACAGCCCCGTTGCCCTGAATACGCGACTGAGGTTCTAAAGAAGAAGAGGTTGAAGGAGCGGCTGTGGGCACGCTAGGAGTCTCCGCTCGATTCGTGCTCTCCACATTGATATTCACATCAGTCGCTTCCTTCGCCTCCTTCTCCTCCTCTATTGAACGAGGGTATGCTGGCGCCGTTTCGAGTGGCTCTGCCGAATGAGTGTCTTTCAATACCGTGGCGATTGCAATCTTGACATTCCGTTTAGGAGCCTTTCTGATTGAGCTTTTAATAAGCTCTCGTGTTCTCGCACATTGAGCAATGGCCTGCTTGTTTCCTGGCTCGAGTTCCTTGACTTTTGCGAAGTCGCAAAATGCCGCTTTGTGCCGGCCAAGGCTATTGCGTGCCGTCCCGCGTCTCATCAGCGATTTGACATGATTCGCGTCCAGGTCAAGAGCAGCGCAGCAGTCAAGCTCAGCGTTGACAAAATCATTAATTTTCAGGTAAGCCATTGCGCGGTTAGAAAAGGCGACTACACTGCTCGGATTGAAACCTACGGCTCTTGAGTAATACTTGATTGCCTGCTCCATATTTCCTTTCTTGAAGTAGTCGTTGCCACGCTCCCTCTCCATCACATCTCTGGGGGTTGCAAGCTGAGGGTCGCCATCTGGGTATGCTACATTCGTAGATCCAGAGCGCACGGCGGGGATGAAGTCATCAACTATTGACGCCGGGGTCATCACCTTGTTTGCTTGTTTTCCTTTGACTTCATGACCAAGCGATGGAATGTGCTTCGAGCTGCTCACACTTGGTGTTTCGGAGTCCGCGTCGCGCAGTGCCTCTTCAACGTCAAATTTCTCCCATTTTTTATACCCCTTGTCGTAGGTGTGATCTGCAGCGGTGCCGCTCGAGCTCCGCTTAGTTTCGGCCTCGATTTGCTTCGACGAAGGGGTTGAGACGGCCGACGAAGATCGAATTGGAACTGAGGATTCACGAACTTCTCTCACGCCAACTTTCCCCTTTCCCACCTTGTCTCGGAGTGAAGCATCTTTCGCCTTGATGCTATTCTCCCAATTCAAGAGTTCGCTGCTGTACTTCTAAACTTCAATGGGGGCCAGGAACGGCCGAACGGTCAGTACAATCGACTCTTCCCGAGCGACGCTTGCAACGTCTGGCGCACTCCACTTACCTGCAACACCTGTGCATTCTCGCGAATCTGTGCCTGGACACGGAAAGCCTCGTTCATATTCTGGAAACGACTGTTTACCACAGATGATGCAAGAGACCCCCTCGTCCCTTGAGCGTCTGACGACCAAACTGAGTGCTCTGATAACGTTCTTGCTTCTGCGTAAACTGGTGCCGTCCTCGGCAACGGGTGACTGTGGTGACTACGTTTTTTCTCTCAGGCTTGTTTATGTGAATTCTGGGTGAACTCGCTACTAGCTAAGTGTAATGTAAATGCGCATTAGGCATCGCCAATGGTATGAGTAGAAGTCATTATAAACAGATAATATATCGTCCCATCATCGAGGAAATACAACTGATTACCGGTACCACCTTAAAATTGACCAGTTTTAGGGACCACTATCTACCGCATTCACTGTCAGGATCTGCCAGGTGCAAAAAGGTTGGGGCGTTGGAGTACTACACGCACCCAGCCGGCCAGGGAGGAGGTTTCTGTCACGGCCAATGAGCTCCGCCGCCGTTATACGATGTGCAACCGTCTTAACCTCCGTTCAGACATTTCTTTTTCAAATTATGGATGTCGCCAATAATCGCAATTTTATAGGTTCGCCAATAAATGATTTTTCTGAACTTTAATAAGAAGAATGTGGCGGAACAATCGTATCCTGGAAGGTGGATCTGGTGGATCCCCATGTGAATCCCAAAGATCGAAGGTTGAGAAGCGAAACCCCTGCTCCCCCGCGGCCCATCCCAAACTGATTCAACTGATTCAGCCGCCAAGTGAGCTTGAACTTCGTTGAACGGAGGGGATCCAACGCATTCTTTGTCTCGTCTTTGCCCGAGAAGCGTGTGGTAATGACTTCCCAAATTCCTTAAATCCCTTGCCCCTATTCTATCGTTTTGCTGTTGGGGCATGTTGGGGCTATCTTACACGCACTCTTGTGCTCAAACAAGGCGCAACGCGTATGTGTCGCAAATTAATCGCACTCGACACGAGACGAGGAAACAGCGAGCTCACCTTGGTTTGCTTCTCAACGCGGAATTCCTTCTGTCTCTAGCGAGATGCTTGTGCTATCTGAGAGTGACGTTCGCGCTTGTGCCACTGTTTGGGAGGTGATTGAAGAAAATGAGAAAGCTTTCATAGATCTCGAGCGTGGGGAGGCAAACGTCCCGCAGCGCATAGTGATGGAGTTAAACGGCGTTGAAGGCAAGTCTCTGGTGAAACCTTGCGAGTGAGTGCATCTTGACTTCCGGGTGTGTTCACTTTGGGCTTGTGTTCTTCAGAGCCTAATGCGAAGGTGGCTGGCTCTGTCTTGGCGTTGTTGTTGCGCCGAAAAGTCTGAGCTTTTGAAAACTAACTGACAGTAAATTTCTTTTTGCTTAACCCACTCCGGCAAATCTTGATCGGCTTGTGATCGGTTGACCCATGTGCAACGAACGACATATGCGTTCGGCAACAATGATCGGAAATACGAATTCCTGTGGCGAATATTTTGCTGAAAAGTATCGAGAGGTCGGATGCCTTTGGGCTAAAAATCATTCATGTCCGCCCTGCAAACGCCAAAGCCGGCCTAGGAACCACACCGGCGACAATCATGCTGTTTGACCGTGAAACGGGGGCTCCAAAATGCCTCATGAACGGGACGTATCTGACCGCTCTGCGCACAGCGGCGGGCTCAGCTGTAGCAACAAAATACTTGAGTGCGTTAACGAGCGAAGAGCTGCTGGTCTTCGGAGCAGGCTTGCAAGCGGAGGCCCATATCAAAACAATATGTTGCGTTCGTGATATTAAACGTATTACAATTGTCAATCGAGACTTGGGCAAGGCAGACTCTCTCGGTGAAAGGGTGACTTCAGAATTGAGATCCATGCCGAGAAACAAATCTGGACAGGTCTACGAGAAGATTCCAGAAATCAAAACACTAGCGGCAAGCGACAGCGAGAGTGTGGGGGAGGCTATCAAGAGGGCTCATATAATCTGTACAACCACTGGCAGCTCCACGTCGCTCTTTCCCGCGCATCTTGTAGCGCCAGGTACACATATCAATGCGGTAGGCTCCTACCAACCTGAAACGACTGAGCTTGATGCTCAACTCTTTAAGTCAGTCTCGAATCTTGTCGTAGACACTGAGGATGCTTGGAGCGCAGGGGACCTGATCTTCCCCCTCCAGCAGAATCTCATCGCCAAAAGTGACAGCAAAAGACTGGCGGAAATATGTAGCGAAGGAAACGGTGGAGACGGCGAAGATGATGGGCGAGCCTCCAAAAAGCACAAGACTGACGATTCCTCTAGACATTTGTCGATTTTCAAGTCTGTCGGCACCGCAGTGCAAGACATTGCAACGGCAAGTCTGGTACTTCGCAAATGCCAACAACTGGGAGACGTTGGTAAGCAGGTCCAGATCGACTGAAGAGCAAGACATTCGTAAGAAAAATCACCGGGCACGCAACGACCACCACGACAACTTATTTCTCAGAATACCTAAGAAGGCCGCCAGAGGTCCTGCAAAGGAATACAATCTCTCTCTCTCTTCCGCTTCTATGACTTGGCGTCTTTGCGCGCTGCTGGGCGCAGATGCCGTTCAAACAGTGCACGATTTTACCTTTTTCGCCGAATTACTGGAACAGCGATGAGAAAAGCTGATCAGTGTCGACCGGGGCCTCGATCATTGGCTTTGGGGCAATGAAGTTGACGAGTTTATCGTGCACAACATATCGAATTTTTCGACCCTTGCTGGCACGAGTGTCGACGACCCTCTTTCCGGACTTGCTCCGCTCGGCCTTTTGTTTCAATTTCGCGTCAACTTCTTCGTCCCCGGTTGCTTTCATCTCTACAGACGTATTCGCATTGGCCGAGTTCACAAAGTTGATAAGAAGCTGCTGGTAGAACGAAGTGTCGTTGTATATGTCCGCGTCGAAAACTGACTCTTTAGAGGCTGAAACTGCTGCCCCGGATCGGGCCTCATCTTCCCGTTTCTGGTTATCTTCCTCGTCGTCTTCTTCCCCAAAAACCTTGGCAGACTTTGCCCTCATCTGAGACCTATGTACAACCTTATCACCAGCTTGAATAACCTCCTCCACTTGTTCCGTGATTGGTTTGTTTATTGCCTTCAAGCCCTTAGACTTTGCGTTTCCATAGGCTATGAGTTGTTTGTGCCATCGGTCGAAAACCCGGCCGCAGTACTCGAACGCGGCTTGGTTTTGACCGTCTACAGTCTTCCACAAAGCGTCTAGCTGAGATGAACCAGTTGATAACTTGCGACGCTTCTCGGTCAGCTTTTCGAAACCAGCTTGATCTGTAGTCCGCTTGAGCAATCTGCCTTCACGCATTGTGCAGAGGTCGTCAAGAACTTGTGCTACACCAGAGGAGCAAGCTTCGGTGGCTTCCGCAATGGCCTGAGGCCCGTGGTTCACAAATGCGTCGTATGTCTTCCCGCGAGGAAGCCGCTCGGCCGCAACGAGCAATCTCTGCATGCGGATCCGAAATCCAACCAGCTCGCTCCAGCCTGCGATCTGTGCCTTCACGCTCTTTGGATCAACCTTACCTCTAGCTGGCTTGGCCTTGCGAACAACCAGAGGTGTCCTACCAGCATCTTCCTCCAAGCCGTCATCCTCGGATTCGCTTCCGGCCTCCTCTTCCAGCTGATCGGTTCCTCGATTGGCGGATTCCGTCTCACTATGACTCTCTCCTCCGCTGCGGCCGCTGGCAGATGCGCTCTCCCCGGCCTCCGCCTCCTCGTCTAGAACCTCGTCATCATCGTCATCGTCATCGTCATCGTCAACGTCATCATCATCGTCATCGCCATGGTCGTCGACGTCGTCGTCGTCGGAGCCTGATCCCGAGCCCTCCTCCAGCAGCTCCGCGCGGGAGACCTTCTTGCCTGCATAGCGTGGGTCGTCAATTTGGGTTCCCCGAAGCCTCTGGCCCTCTGGCGCAAACTTGGTGGCCTTGTGTTGCTGAAGAGCGTCGTCATCCACGGCGGCCTTCTTCCTCCTTGGCGCGTGGTCCACTACATCCGCCAGCTCAGGGTCCACTGACTCTGGCGCTGGACGGTTCAGCCGCCTGAGCTCTGCGGCTAGCGACATTGTCTTCCTCTCTTCTCTCCTCTCTCTTCTCTCTTCTCCGCCTCTATGTACGTGAGCCCGTCTATCTATCCACGTGCCCGCCCTTCTTCCTCTCTCTCTCTCTCTCTCTCTGTCTGTCTGTCTGTCTGCCTGCCTGCCTGCCTGTCTCTGTCTCTCGCTCTCTTCTCCCACCTTGCTATGAAAGTCTCCGCGCACTCAGTCAGTCCCTCGAGTCCCTCGAGTCCCTCGCCACCATTGAGTTGCCTCCATTTGCCTCCTCACATTGCCTCACATTCCAACTAAATGCGTTCCGGGACTTCTAGCATAGAGGATCCTACTACCCACTGCCACTCGCTGATTCACTGACTTCACTACGTCAACGTTAGCGCACTTTACAATCTCACAAGCGTCTCTTTGAGGCCTCCGTGACGCCCACCTTCAAGTAACGGTCATAGGTAGCACAGTCACTGTAGCCACTGTCCGAAACCTTTTCAAACACACATCAGAGTCATCATAGTTCGCTCACTCACACAATTTACACAACTCACACGTCAAGTCGCGTCCGACTGTCCCGACACACAGTACAGGACCGGCTGTGAGTACTGACGCTGTCGGAATATCTAGTCCTGAGCAGTTCTAGTATCAAAGTGCCGTTCATCGTCTGTTGTTGGAGCACGAAGACACAGTTAGCAATGCAGAAATCCTGGGTCTTGCTTTCGCAACAGATAGTTGGACGATAATTTTTCACCGGGGTTGACCATGGCTGCACAAGTGACCATGAGTAGAGTGGAGTGAGAAGAGTGAGAGACATACTGACACCCCGACCTACTCCAAAGCATAGACCTACCTGAATTCTGGAGCTAACTAATTAGACCGAAGGGGGGGGGAAAGCGCGGGAGAGCAAGAAGCAGCGAGCAGCGAGCAATAGAAAATAGGAAATAGAAATAGAAAATAGGAAGCAAGTATTGGCTGGAGAGAGAGAGAAAGAGGGGCGAGGGAACTGGTACGTGCAATAAGTGCCCAAGCGCACAGAGCAAGCTCGAGGGAGCTCCTACACGGTGGTGCTGTCGGCTGCGAGAGGGGTGTTGTCACTGAACGAGCAGAACTTTGGCAGGCACACGTGTTCATGACACCACGCTAGTCATTGATTGGCAGAGATGTCGCTACCTGCTGGACCTTTCGAGGAGGAAGAAAAAGAAAAGGAAAAGGAGAGAGGACACAACTGGCAGTCAAGCTACCCTCGACGCGCTGAGGCAGCTCTGAGCAACGAATTGGAAGCCAGGTTTAAAGAAAGGTATGCGACGCTCAAGTCCATCTATGAATCGAGGCTGCTGCAGGTCACCAAAGTTCTCCGCGATGTGGACGTGACCATTGAAAATGATCCGGTGCTGAACACAATGCGCATTGATGAAACTACCGCGGCCTTTGTCCCGGCACGGACACAGGAAATTGCAATGGAGGCCCTTGCCGACGAACGAGAGTTGAGGATCAGCGAGCTCGCAGAATCTGTGAGTGAAAAGTCTGGAGAGATTGTCGCTCTAAGGAAAGCTCTTCGAGACGCTCAGTCCAGCATTGACACCTTGAATGCGGATGTTTTGGATCTTCGACGTGAGAACAAAACCCTCGAGCGCAACCTCGAGGAATCCTCCGAATCTAAACAGAACCGGATAACTGAGCTCAGTCTAAAGCTGGACGAACTGGACCAGGAACGAACGGAGGAGCACCGACGATTTCAACATGCACTAAAACGTTTGAGCAAATCCGTGCTCCGTTTAAACAAGATTGGCGAGACCTTGACAGAGGACGTCGAGTCTTCAGGGGATGAAGATGAGGCGACTTTGTACCAGAACAGCTCTTTCGCGAACGAATTCGCAAATTTAAACTCGAACGCACTCTTACAAATTTCTCGCTTGGAAAAAGGCTTGAAAAGAGCTGCTGTCGAGCAGAGAAACTCCGCGAACAAGGACGAAGTCATCGCAGGGCTAAAGTTAAAACTTACAGAGTTCCAGAACAACTGCGCAGATGCAGTGCGCACATCAAAATCTGCCCAGGAGGAGCTTGCACGGGTTCGTGCTGCGCTTGCAGCGTCCGAGGAGGACCGCCTTGAGCTTCGTGAGCAGTACATGGCACTTGGGCAAAAGCTTGAGCGCATAGTCTCTACTCAGGATGAGCAATCTCGTAGCGACATGAACATTATGAGGTCGAGGGTGGATGAAGCAGAGACCCGTTACAGGCAATACCTTCACATGAGCGAGAGGCAACAGAATGAGTTGAACAACGCCAAAATGAAGGCCGAAAGACAGGACAGCAAGATTGAGGAGCTGCAGGACAAAATCGCGCATGCAAACCGACTCTTGATCGACAAGGAGGAGTCGATAGAGCTTCGACACAGCAAGGAGTTGGAGGCCGAACAATTGAAGTTTAAACATCTCCAAGAGAAGTACGAAGAGTTGCGGAGCGAGAGCGCCTCTAAATTGCAGATTGCTCAATCAGAAGCCAGACTCGCGATGGATATGATTCAAGCAGAGAGAGAAAAATGGGAGCGAGAGAAGGATCATCAGCTTAAGGATTATCAGCTCAAGTTTGAGAATCAATTCCAAAAGCTCCTGGACGCCAAGGAGAAAGAGCTAAAGAACGCACTCAAAGCTCGAGACGCAGAACTCGTTCGCAAGACTCACGATTCGGAAAAACTAGAGGATACAGTGGAGAAACGGCTGCACGTATTGCTACGCGAGCACATCCCTCTGGCGCAGCACAGGGAAATACTTGACAGTCAGACGAGTCAATTTAAGGACCATGGAAATAGGGTTTCAGAGGAATGGCGAAAACAAGCGCTGCAAGAACAGAGGGAGGCTGTGATGCTTGCGGAGGAAAAGACTAGGGCCCAGTTTGAAGCTCAGGTCGAGCTACTGCAAAGCGAGAAAGGGCTTCTCCAGCAGCAGCTGGAACAGTCTCAGAAATATCGTGAGGAGCTTTCAAGAGCGAATGAAGAAGACCACCGAAACCAAGTGCGTATGCGCAAGCAACTGGACGAATCTCGCGCGAGGGAAGGCGTCCTGAAGAGTCGTTTAGATCAGTCGCTGAAGCACCTGACGCGCCTAAAGGGAATGGTGGAGCAAGAGCGAACGAAAAGAGTTCAGCTCGAAGCTTCTGGCGAAGCAGCCAAGGCGTCTGCGCTTTCCTATCTTCAAAGTCAGTTGAGTTCCTTGAGCGATGATAAGCAGCAGCTCGAGGCTGCTCTGAACGACAAGGAAAAGGAGGTGATGAACTCCCAGATGGAGTCCAAGCAAAAGTTGCTCGAGTTAACTCAGAGCCTTGGGGAGGCTCATCGTGAATGTGAGAGGTTGAAAGCTGAATGCGAAAAGAAAGAAGCCTTGGTTACAGCAGAGTGGACAACGAAAACAGAGAAAGACGTCGCAGCCCGGGAAGCGACCATGCGTCACGATCTAGAGCTTGAAAGGGTAAAAGCAGCTGCGAAAGAAAACGCCTTGCTATTGCAGATTGAGACTCTTCAGGAAAAATACAAAGTCGAGCAAGATGCGATGGCATCCTTGAGGCTTACAGAGGCCGCAAATTCCGAATCTCTAGGTCAATTGCATGAAGAATTAGCCGGCCTTCGATTGAAACTCGAAACCTGCTCGGAGGATTTGAACAAATCTCGAAAGGAGGTGTCGGAGAAAGATCGAAAGTGCAAAGCACTCTCCGCAAGTCTGCGCAGGGGAAAAGATCGTCAGATTCACCTATACAGAGTCGCTCAAAGTATCAAATCATCGTTCAAGCGCTTACAAGATGATTTTCGGAAAGAAACACTTGCTATGGAGCGATCAATGTATTCTATTTGTCAAGAAACCCAGGCGCAGTTGCGACTCTTGAAGAGCAAGAGTATGGAGAAGGAGTCGAGTCTAATACAAGCCCACGAGAATGCCACAACTAATATGAAAAGGCATATTGAAAACCTTGAGACGACCATAAGGTCGCTGCGTGGTGATAGCGAATCTCAGGCTGCAGAGGAGCTTCGAGTACGAGGCGAGCTTGACGCCACCTCGCAGGCTGTTGCTGAGGCAAGTAGCGCACTTGAGCGTACTCGACAAAATTTGCAGCACGTGAGCGCCCAATTAGAGCTCTCCGGCCATGAGATTGATGATTTGAAGCGTGCGGAGAAGGAACTGTCTTCAGCTCTGGCGGCGAGCGATGAGAAATGCACAATATTTTCCAAGAAAGTTGAAGAAAGTGAGTCAAGGTTCTTCGCCTGCTTGAACACTATAAAGGGAGCAATGCAACTCCCGCAGGCTGTTTTGGATGATCTGGTGGATTCGAAACGTTTTGCTTCTCACGGACTTCTTGGTTTACATAAATCTATCGAGTTGTGTCTACGCGAGCACGCCAACGCAACCTCTGGCGAAGCCGTGGCTTCGGTGCAAAAGCAGATTGCAAAAGTGGAGAGCCTGAAGCGCCAGACGGAAGAGGAGCTCAAGCGCCAAAAGAATCGATCTGGAGCTCTCGAGCAAGAGAATGGCAGGCTTGTTTCGGATGCAAAGAAGTTAGAGAAGGATTACGGCCGTCTCGAACGCGAGCACCAGCAACTGCTTCAACAGTACAACGACTTGGGAAGAGAAAAGGAAGAGCTGATGGCAAAAGTGGGTAAATTGAACGAAGAATTCACTCTAGCAGAAAGCCTTTTCAAGAGACGCCTCGAATCAACGCAAGCATCTTGGAAAATTAAGCTGGATCGTGAAAAGAGCCGAACCAAGGTGCTGAGAAAGGAAATGCTGACCAGTGTGGCAGGCAGCTCGTTTGCGGAGCACGGAGACCTTAACAGCTCTGTGAATCAACTCTCGGTTCGGACCAATGGCTCGGGCTTCGGAAGTCTTCTTCAGCGATCCTTGCCACGCTCGCCATCCCCTCGCCGCTCGCAGCGCTACTTTGATCGTGACAATGAAGAGTTGAGCTCATTGTTGAAAAGGTCCGAACACTTAGATAGTGCCGTTCAACGTGCGTTGACCAGCAGTGCTTCATCCGTCAAGTCAACTCAAGACTTGCAGGACCGCAACCAACTGAGCGTTTCACTGACTGCATCTCCGAGCGGGGCGATCACTTCCATGCGAATATCTAGTCCATCCAGCAGGAGCTCTTTGAAGACGAAGCAAAACTTTCGAGCATAAAGAACGTGGTGAGACTTGCTCCTATTCCTTTTTCGCATGTGGCCTGATGGGCGAGGTTTGATTCCAGGATCGCGCCGTTCAAGTTAACGTTCTTCGGATATCTACTGTCATTTTTTTGAAATCAATAAACATTTAAACTCGATTGCTAGTACCTGTAAGGCAACTGAAGTTGTTCGGACGCAACACATTTTCTTGATCCAACAATTCCAAACCTAATTCTCTTTTTGTTCTGTTTGCAGTTTGAGGGACCTTCTTCTTGTCACGGGATGTCATGGGTTGCCTTCACGTGGTTGCCCGCGGCCACGCAGCAAAGAACCGCTAGGTAGCTAGATATACTATAGTCTAGGGGTCCGCATCAATTATCAAGCAGGTAGATAGGCCTAGAGAGGGAAAAAAGGGTAAAAGGGGTTTACTTACAGGGGTTTACTTACACTCAGCTCGAGTACTGACAGTGTGAGTACTGAGATGTACTGACAGTGAGTACCCTTTCTGCGGGTCGGTTCTGTGAAAGCGCACAGACAGATCGGAGACGGTGTTGACGCTGGCAGGAGCAAGGGCCGTGAGTGCGACAAAGACTGGGCTTGAGGTTGCAGCAGCTCAGCAAATCCAAGCCTGTCGGAGCTCTTAGGGACGATCGATCGGTCCTCTTCTGTCAAGCCCGCCTTGAACGATCCGAGGTAGCGATGGATGAACACCTTAGCGGTGGCAAAGTGAAACACAATCTTGAAAGTCAAATCAGAAGGCTTTGTGATGGCCAGCGACAGCAGGAATACGTTGCATATCGATGCCGGGGGGTGCACCCGTTAAAGGACATCACAAATGCAGCCAAGTCTGCAGCACCAACTGGAAAAAGGCCGGCACAGTCCATTTCACATCTGTTGAGTGGGCGCAAGTTCGGCCAAGTACAGGTTCAAGCCTGCGACAACCTGGCGTGGTCGCTCTCATGTGGCGCGAAGAAGAATCGGGAGCATTCTCTGCCCCCGCCCTCCGCGGGGTATTTTAGTAAGCCGAGCGACAGGAAAGGTCTACCACCGCAATCGACGCCTGCGCCATCCGTCGAGGCACTCCGCCTCGCAAGCCCAGCGAATAACCCATTTGCGGCTGAGGTGGATCAAGACGCTCGCCGAAAGGCACTTTTGGAGGCAGCTGGATTTGGCGACTTGGAAAGTCTTGCAAATGAGTTGGACGACTCAGGTGATGATGCAGATTGCGGTAATGCTGAAACATGGAGTGCTCAGCAGAACTCGCGCGGGATCCTATCCCCGGTTTCTAGCAAGCTTGGTAACGAGACTCACCGCAGTCGCTCCGCAAATGAACCTCGAACTTTTCAGTCTCCCATAGCGCGGGATGTTATACCTTCCACTCCTGCTCGGGGCCAAAAGCTTACAGGTGGCGGCAGCAACTTTGAGAACTCCTTTGCACTCGGCGCAAGCATTTTGCCAGTCTCTAGTCACTGCTCTCCCCATAACAATATGGGCGAAGCGGGAGTCTCGGGGGGCACAAATTATGTGACACATCCTTCCAGCTTTGCGTTGCCTGGAGCCCGACCGGATCCTACACCTTCTCTTTCATCAAACTGTCCGACCCCTTCAACCTCTCAGACATACCTACCAAACCGTCCTTTTAATTCGAGCAATTCATTCGCTCGGAATGTTGCTCCCGCTTCACGGCAGTCTGGAGGAGGAGGAGGAGGAGGAGAAGAAGAAGAAGCTGGCAATGGGCAACCGCACTCTTGCGAGGAGTTGCTACGCATCGAAGATCAACTTGAAGCCAGTACCCGTTCAACGTTCGATTGGCAGAGCGTGTATGGGGTAAACAAGGACTACTTTGGTCACGGCAACTTTCGTCCTGGTCAGCGCTCCGCTGTGTACGCCTGTGTGACTGGGAAGGATGCATTTATTGTTATGCCAACCGGGGGAGGAAAGTCTCTCTGCTATCAAGTTCCAGGAATGGTGACCGCGGGCGTGTCCATTGTGATTTCGCCGCTGGTGTCGTTAATCCAAGACCAGGTGAGCCAATTGAACAATGTTGGAATAAGTGCTGTTTTCTTAATGGGGCAAACAACCTCCGAAGAGTATCGTAGCGTGCTGAGCGGACTCTTCAGGAACGAGATCAAGTTTTTGTATGTCACTCCTGAAAAGCTCGCTCAGAGCAACTCGTTCATTGGAACGTTAACTTCTTTGCATCAGCGCGGTCAGCTAGGCCGTTTTGTTATAGATGAAGCGCATTGCGTCAGCCAATGGGGTCACGATTTTCGAAATGATTACCTCAAGTTGAACACACTACGAGCGCACTTTCCACAGGTTCCGATTATTGCGCTCACAGCAACAGCTACTCGGTTGGTCACTGATGATGTTGTGAGTGTTCTTAATCTGCGCTCGCCAAGCCTCGTACGGCTGAGCTTCAATCGTCCAAATTTAGTCTACAAGGTGGAAAAGAAGAGCACGTTTAAAACTACAATTGCCAAAGTAGTGAGATACATACAATCGCCAGAGCGCCGGCGCCAGTGTGGGGTGGTGTACTGCTACTCGAGGCGAGAAACTGAGGAAGTTGCGAGAGAGTTGGCTAAAGAATGCGGCCACAAATCAGTGACCTACTATCACGCGGGGATCGAGGATCCTCAAGAAAAACAGCGGAGGCAAACGCTGTGGACATCCAATGTAGCCCGTATTATGGTTGCCACGATTGCGTTCGGGATGGGTATCAACAAACCCGATGTACGATATGTAATCCACTTCAGCATGCCCAAGACAATCACGAATCTTTACCAAGAGAGTGGTAGGGCGGGCAGAGACGGTCAAGCAGCTGAGTGCATTTTGTACTACTCTCTTCAGGACAAGAGGAAATTGGAACGTATGATTCGAAAAGATGTCCCAGGATCCGCCCAGCGCAAGCTTCAGTTACAACTGAAGAATCTGAATGAAGTGACAACCTATTGCATGAACGAAGTAGATTGCAGGCGCATGCTGATATGTGGTCATTTTGGAGAGGTTTTCAGTGCAGCCGCGTGTGGCGAAACCTGCGACAATTGTTTACGAACGCGTGGCGCGGGAAGGCAGCAAGTCGACGTCTCAGAGATGGCCCGTTCTGCTCTTCGCGTTTTCGAAACGGTTCCGAGCAACAAGCGAGTGACCATGAATGCATTATGCAAAACACTGAAAGGGTCTTCTGGAGGCTTGGATACCACTCCTGAGCGTGGAAGGCTTTCTAAGTGGACGCTTGATGAACTGTCCCGTCTGACACAGGAAATGACTCTACGCAGGCTTTTGGAAGAATACGAAACCAATGACTCGCACTCCAAGTTTCAGCATATCTACGTTCGACCCGGCCCCGAAGCTGGAAGCATTTTGAATGGGAATGAGAAGGTTTTAATGACCATTATATCCAAAGTGCGGGCCCCAACTCAGAGCGCACAGCGAGCCGGATCAAGCGAGCACCAGATTGGTGAGAAACGCAGCAGGGACCTAACTGCACCGGGAAATGGGGCACAGTCGGCTAGCTCGTTCTTCTCCCACCAGCCCAAGAGGAAGAACCCCAAGACCGCGTTCAAAATATGCGATGATAACGAGGATGACGACGCGGACTTTGTTTGCTTGGTTGAGAACCCAGCGAAAAAAAACTCTGCGATTGCACTGCAACAGCCAGCAGCAGGTCGATGCCCTCAAGAGCACTTTGAGTCCCTCAATAGCCATCTCAGATCTTGGAGAGACGAGGTGGCCCTCAAGAGCGGAAAACGCTTCCATGAAGAACAGGTAGTGTCGAATGATATCTTGGGCAACGTTGCGAGACACGTGCCTCTCACCCTATCACAAATGGCCCAAATCAATGGAATGACAACTGCCAAGGTGTCGAGTTTTGGTCAGCTCATAATTCGCTCGTTACACAGCTATTTGAGGGCACACAGTATTGACTCCAGAGCATTGGCCCCCTTTTCAGGGCCAATGACTAACTAATGACTGAAGTAGTTTAAGCCTTCGCCCGATACCTGTCTTTAAAAGAAAATCCTCCTGACATCAGGCACAGGTTCTTCTTCTTGTTCTTTACGCGCTTATGAGGTCTGTGAGCCCGCTTCGGCGACACGTCACTTCCACGGCTGGTACCCGCCATCTAAGGCCTGGATTGCGGAGACGCATATTGCTGCAACCCCGAATGGAATTCGTGAATCGGGCCTGACCACAGCTGAATACGAGACCGCAGTGCAGGATAAAGACAAAATTCGCAAAACCAAAAGCAGCTGCGGCGGGTAGGTCCAAATACTCATCATCAGCAAAAACACCTTCACCGAGCTTCCGAGCAAAGTAGCCCTTACGAAGATGGAGATCGCTTGCTCAGGAACGAGGATGGCGCGAGTCCAAACCTTGTCCAGCAAGGCAAATAAAACAGCGACAGCCAGCGACGCTCCGTTATAGAACAAGCTTTTGGAAGCTGTAGCGGCCATGACGTCAATTTGAGAGCCTTGCAACGGTACGGGTAGAAAGTACGTTCGAATATAAAACTCCAGCATAGTCACGAAAAAAAAGGACCACGCAACCCGGAACGGGACCTTCTCCACGTCTAGATTGAACAGAACATGTCTGTACGCCTCGGGCTTATGAAGGAGGACGTCAAAAGCTATCACCAAACCCTCATACTCCACATACTTGTCCACTACCTCCCCGCAGTCTACACAGCGCTTCAGCTTGATATTCCCAGGACTGTACTCGACATAGCTCTCCGAGCCATTTCCCCTCGAGCCGCAGTTCACGCAGAGCATATTCAGGAACAAAAGGAGGAGTCTGTGAGGCCGACCCTGAGCACTAGCCTGATTTCTGGCAATCCAACAGAACACATGAACCACCTCGATCCGTCTTTACACTTCGTAGGTGGCAGCATCCACGCCGCGCACTCCAACTCTGCAACACTGCAGAACAGTACCACTGCAAAACTGCGACACTGCAACACAACAAACACAACAATGCAACGCCGCTCTGAGATCTTAAATGCTAATGTCAAATAGCGAGTTGTACTATTGAAGGACTAATTCGAAATAGCCTTTAAGGACTCCAAGGCAAGCGCTTACTTCCCTTAACACCCCTTACCACTATGCCATAGGCGACTACTCCACTTGTGAGAGCTACCTCTCGACTGGCTACTTGATAGACCAACACGGATGATGTATTCAAGCGCTGGTGCGCTGGTGACATAATTTTCAGATCAGAGTTCAAGGGAGCTCAAGGGTACTCGATATTCGAAAGGTGTCCGAAAGGTGCCTCGGAGAGCGGTGAGCTCTCGGTTGCTTGCTGTTTCTCTAGCTAGCTATCTAGTACCACCTGCTTGCGGGAAAGAGAATCCCAACCCTTCGCCGCGACTGATACACTACGTTAAACTCGCTCGAGCTCGTCTGCTCGTTCGCTCTGTTGGACAAGAAAGCCGACCGCGCTGGCCAGTATGCCAAAGTCAACCTCCAAAAAGGCTGACGGAGCTGATAAGGACTCCACCAACAAGGGTCACCCTGCGCAACCTGAGTGGAGGTCGCAGCTTGATGCGTCTGTTCGACTCGCCACCAAAAAGGGGAAGAAGCTGCAACGCTGGGTCCAGAAAGACCCCAAGCGTGGCCTAGGCCTCGGTGTGGTCCTATTGCTTGCTCTGTACATAGTTTTCGGGGGTTCTAGTTCGACAGAGGGAGCTTCGGCTTTGCAGTTGCGATCGCAGAGTAGTTCGTCTGGCGGCGATTTCGATAGTTACGGCGGCGGGGATTCTGGCGAGTCAGACGATGAGGGAACCCCGAAAACTGTGAGAAAGAAGAAAGAAGACCTTGGTCCGAGTTCTGCTGACTTCAAGGCAGACTTGGAGAGCGCGACTGGGAAGGTGAATGCTATAGAGACGCCTGTATCAGCGCAAGCATTCAACGTCAAGTTGAGACCTCTGGTTCAAAAGAGCGGGATGCTTATTTGTCCTGATCAAGGCGGGGGCAAGTACAACAAGGTGTGCAGCAAGGCCTACGCAGAGTATCTCTTCTCGGTATCAAAGCCAGGGACCTATTACGTTTATGTCGAGACTGTGGCCCCAAATATCAACGACAACAGTTTATGGATTGGCGCACCAAACGCCGACTCTAACGCTCTCAACCAGTGTCCGTCTCTGAAGGCTGGTCCACTGGTTCCCCACAAGCACGTCAAATCCAAAAAATGGCTTTGCTGCCCCAAGTATCTAGAAGCGAACGCAAAGAAGGGTCAAGGCAAATTCTACTCGGAATGCTGCATTACATCGATTGGGCCATTCGGCAAGGACACTGGTTGCATCCTCGATTTGGAGGTGAGCACGAAACCGCAGTGGAACATGATTCCCAGAGCTTTCGAAGTCAAATCCAACGTTGATCCACTGAAGATTCGCATCTACGCTCGAGAGGATGGCTCCGCTTGGACAAGAGTGTTGGTGTCTAGTAATTCGGCCCTGAAGAGCATTTAGTGTGCTGAGCGAATGTGTAATATGAACACTTTCAACCCACGGAAGACTAATCTTAGAATTTGTTTCTGAATCTGGTTATTTCTATCACTCTCTGGAACACTTTTGTTCTTCCACTGGATTAGTCAATAGTAGTTTAACATGTTACACGACACCGCAAGCCGACATTTGCGACAAGGCAGTACCCTAAGCCAGCAACCGCTCTTCGGCCTGCTCTCGCGCTTTCCTTTCGAGCTCCTCCATACGGAGCAACGTTGCAGACTTGAGAGGAAGGATTTTTGGCTTGCACAAAATCTCGCTTAGATTCCCTCTTTCGGAGAAAACGAGACCAGTCTGCGGGAGGACCTCTTCCAACACCTTTTTATTCGACACCACGGAGCTCTCCGTCTGGTTCACTGAGTTCGCTTGGTCCATCTTGACTAAAACCACAAACAGACTGTTTGACACCGTAAGCCCACCTTGCGCGGACCCAGCCTAGGTTCACCGAACTCTTTTTGTTTGCTGCTTCCGCTTCAGGCCAACTCCAACGCGCTGCGCTATGCGCTCTGAACGAGTGCTTTTTTGGCGTGCACCGGTGGACCGCTCTCACTGACAATCGGAGGGTCTTGATGCCGTCTAGCGAGGCGGAGAGATTGACAACGCAAGGCTCTGCTCTGCTCTGCTCTGCTCATGCACTCTCTGACAAGACTCGTTGCCGGTCACGGTGCTCGCAAATACTCGCAACTTGGAAAGTGCACTACTGCCACACTGCCTTAGCTAGTAAATACCGTAAAGAACACTACGATTGCCCGGTGGGACGAGACGTTAAAATATGTTACCGTGACGCTTTAGGACGCTTAAGACATCATAAATTGGAGTAAGAAAGGTTTAGCTGGTCTTGGTTGGTCGCTTGCTATCTAGTGGCTACAGTTACACAGTAGCACATCCCCACATCCACCTTTGCTCAGGAAAGTCAAGAGTGGGGCGCAGTGTGGTTACGAGTGTTACGAGTGTTACGAGTGACACTGCCAGCGGAAGGTGAGGTGGGTCTGGGCAGGAGCTGCAAGAGCCGCGAACAGTGTGACGCGCGAACAGTCAAGGCAGTCAAGGCAGTCAAGGCAGTCAAGGCAGTCAAAGCAGTCAAAGCAGTCAAGGCAGTCAAAGCAGTCAAAGCAGTCAAGGCAGTCAAGGCAGTCGGCGGGTCGTCGCCGTTCCGCTCTCTTTCGTGCGTCGGATCTCGCAGCTTGGGGCAAGTCGCCAGAGTGAGGGCAGCTAGAAAATATCGCGCTGCGCCTCTGCGTGAGCTCCACAGCGGCTGATTGAGGGGCAGTCTGGACTGTCGAGGCAACTTATGAACGCGCGTATCGGTTGCCTCCTTTGAGGACGGTCGTGGTCTGTTCGGTTGGCATTCACTCTTCGGAGTGCAATCATATTGGAGACGATTTATCAGAGACGCACTCTTCTGGAGTTTCCATCGCGCTCGCTCCCTCGTTGGCGCTCTTCTTGATCGCGGTAGAGAACTGCCTCGGTACAAATCCTATACGCGTCTTTGAATTAAAAGGTTCGGTTCTGTGCGTTGACCTATCGCATCGCGATGCAGGCCTTCCCAGAGTCCGAGTGCAGCATCCGGGTTGCTATGCTCCAGCTTGACCCGATTCACTCCAATCGTGAAGCAAATATGCGCAAGGCGGACTCGCTTTTGCAGATGGCCGAAACTAGATTCGACCTTTTGGTGCTTCCGGAATGTGCTTTTACTGGTAAGTCAAGGCTGGTTTGTATATCGTAGTTCGTATTTCTCATCGGTTCCAGATACTCATCCGTCTTTTGTCCTACTTTCTTTCGCTTGTGATTGTAGGATATCTTTTCCTCACGGAGGAGCTGGCGCGGCCCCTGGCGGAGGTGCAGGACAGTGGGCCAACCTTCTTATGGTGCCAGAAAACCGCCACAGAACGTAATTGTGGTGTTATAGTGGGTTACATTCGTCTGGACCCAACAACTTCCAAGCTGTACAATTCACAAATGGTAGTCAGTCCCCAAGGAGAACTCGTGTTCAGCTATGACAAGCATTTTCTTTTGTACGTTGTAGAAAGACGCCGCCCCATTTCTCATAGTCTTTCTAGTTGCGTTTCCACACTAACAGCCGTTTTGTCTTTCGTTTTGATTGAATCGGTGCAGCGAAGCTGACAAGACATGGGCGCAACCCGGCAAGGGTTTTGCGTCTTTCCAGTGTGATTGGCTTCACGGATTGCGGGTCGGCCTCGGGATTTGCATGGACATCAACCCTTACGACTTCATCTCACCATTTGATAAGCATGAATTTGCTCGCTACCACGCTGAGCAGAAGGTGGACCTCATCGCTTTTTCGTCGGCTTGGTGCAATCGGCATCCTGATGATGTGGGGCCGAGCCCGATCAATCGTCTTGAGACTCAAAACTACTGGCTGAAGCGTTTGCAGCCACTGATAGGCGCAAATACTTATTTCGTCGTAGCTGATCGTGTCGGCAAGGAACCAGCTGCTCTCATTCGCCCGCGCGCATCCGGAGACGTTACCTTTGTTGGATGCAGTTGTGTAATTAACCTGAAAACGCGGGTTTTGATGGGCACGCTGGGAACTGAAGAGGAGCGAGTGTTGGTCCTGGAGCTCCCATTCTCGAAGCCCCAAGCGCAGGACCAAGAGTCTAGTCTTGCCTAAATACGAAAGGTGCTCTTTCACCGATCAACGCGCACGCTTTTTCTGTCCATTTCTGTTTGTGTGCGTTCCCGTACTCTGTTTCGATACCGAGAGAATGTTTGAAGGCTGGGCACACCTTTTTCTTTCCCTTGGGGAGCTTTTTTCGTGGCGAATGAGTTCAAGTCATTTAGAGCTAATAGAGATGTTGTACAAAATATTGACAAATTGTATTTTTGATAAAGAATTCAAATTTAGGTTGCAATCAAAGGTTTTAGGCCGTGAGGCGCACAGCAGGAGAGTCGGGACACTCAAGGTACATCACAGTAGCGGTTCTTCAAGTAGGGAACGCAGCTCGAAAGGTGCCTCCAAACCAAGATTTTCCAAAGTGAGTGCCCCTGTTTGGCGCTTTTGCTTACCTTCGATACAGTCTGCGAACGCCATCTTCGCATTGTTAGCATGGCGCTTATCGATTTGCGCCGCTTCAAATAGAGACAATGCGCGGATATAGTGCGTTCCGGCTGCATCTGCTTGCTCTGAGGCCAGCAGAAAAGTTTTGAGATCTGTTCGGCCATTCAATATCTTCTGATAGAGCGCAGTGCAGTACGTGACATGCGGTTTGCATGGCTTGTACACTTTAGCGTACGTCTTGAGCAGAGAGAGCACCTGCTTAAGATATTTGCGCGCGTTTTTCCGGATTTGCCTTGAGGAGTTAGTGGCCGAAGTATTATCATCGTACGGAATCACTTGAGAAAAGCTCAGTCTATGGCTCCGGCGCTGAGCATCCTTGATGCGCTTTTTGCGAAGCGAAGTGCCTCCGAGGCTTTCAGCAAAAGCAGTAAACAAAAATGCCGCGGTATGGAACGAGACGAGAGGAAGATCGGACAGATTGCCTGATTGCAAGAGTTGCGTGCCGCGAATCGCCGCTGCAATCGCAAAGTCGTTCTTACCATATTTGCGGACTAAGAGGAGAGAGAGGGCTAAGAGTGTCTCTGGCATTTCAGATTGAATGAGTTTCTGGTATGCCGTCTGGAAGTCGTTCTCAAAAGTGCCTGCTTCTAGGCGGCCGATTCTCTCCAGGGACGTTTCTGCGAATTTAAAATCTCCCACAAATAATGCAGTTCGCGCGGCAAGAGCCAAAACCAGATAGTTTGGCGACTGCTGCGGCATTTTGTGAACTGCCTGTTGCAGGTTTTTCCTTGCTTTGCCAAAGTAACCCAGGAAGGTGCTGATAGTGACAGAGAGCTCTTGGCACTCGAGATTCAGCTTCTCATAATTAAGAAATTGGCAGACCCACATAGCCTTTCTCACGCCGTCGCTGGCACGCTTAAGCTCGCCAACCATCGCAGCGAATTCTGAACACTTAAAGTGGACTAGCGCCTGCGTCTCAGAATCTTTCACAGTGTCGACCAATAGTGATGCAGTTTTGATATTGTCCCGCCCCATATCTTCCATTCCCGGTGACCCGATGCAAATGTAGAAAACCGCAGAATACGCATAGCTACGGGCGAGCTCAGCAGCAGCGAGATCCACCAGCACGTCGTTACCTTCCTGCTGCGAGCCAAACTCCGACTCGCTCTGCGCATCGTCCGGTGCTTTGGTTTCCATGTTTCGTACGTGACGGTCAGCAGCCCTTGCCAAATCGAGGGCGTTCAACCTGTACTCCAAAGCCTCAACGGAGCCGCGGTCGTTGTTGATCTTTCCCAAAAGCTCGTATGCGTTTGCCGCCTCCAGCATGAGCTCCACGTCTTGATTTCTGTTCATCTCTTCAAATGCAGCAGTTGTCTTCACGAGATGTATTTTGCGGCCCTTCTTGAGAAACGGCAAGCACCCTCCGCCCTCAATGGATAGCATGGGTCGTTGAAAGTTCATTTGATCGAGAGCTTCGTGCAAACATTCTTCTGCGTCTCTTGGTTTTCCAAGGTACAAAAGTGCTTCGCCAACTTTGCGATTCCAGCCTACCTTACGTGCGAGTGGAATATGTACGGTGACGTCCGGATCTTTGCGATCGAGCTCGAGAAGACGAGTGAAGCATATCAGGACCTGTTGCATGCCGTGCACGTCTAGTGCGTCATCTCCAGCCATTTCGGAATAGTGGACTGCCTTGTCGTGAACTTCAGCCAAGTAAAAGTTCGTTGCGAGCAAAAAGTAGACAGGTTCAAGATACTCCTTGTTTCTCTCTTCGTGGAATTCTGCAAGCTTTCGGTGCAAGTCTTTGCGCTTTTGGAAGAGCAAGAGATTGTATGCGCTCTCTCGCAACATTGCGTTGGTGAATCTGTAGTGATACATCATACTCGCATCCCGCACCAAGAGTCCTGCTTCGACAAGGCTGGTGATATCCGCATTTAGGCCCTTGTGCTCATCATCGATGTCGTCGTCCGAAGGTGGCATAAGCGCGATGAGCTCGTGCTTTTGAAAGTCAGTTCCAATGACTGCTGCTACCTTGAGCACAAGCTGTTGCGATGGAGGAAGCCTGTCCAATTTGCTTGTCATCAATGCCGATATGGTGTCTGGCAGCCCAAAGTTCCCCTCCTGAGCCTTCTTTGAAAGCTTGCATGTGTCGTTTTCAATAATGATCATTTCCTCGGCTTCCATCAACTTGGCCAACTCTGCAGAAAACAAAGGATGTCCACCAGACTTCTCCATCACGGCAGCTAGGGCCTTGTCGGGAATCTCTTTCACCTTTAGCCACTTGCACATTCCTTCTCGGACTTCCTCGCTCCGGAGGTTGCCTAACTTGAGATGAGTGATCTCGTTCAAGTCAAATCCTGTTGCCTCCGGCGAGCGAGTTGACAAAATAACCACCAGGGGGCTGATTTCTTCCGCAAGTTGGCGGATAAGCCTCATGGAAGACGGGTCTATCCATTGCGTGTCCTCAATCATCAGCACTGGTCTTCCTTTAAAATTTGCATCTGCGGACAGGCTTTGCGCTCCGTGCTTTCCAACGCGCATTCTGTAGCTCGTCTCTCCATTTGTACCCTTAGGGATGCTTGCAATGAACGAGCCTTGAGAGGGCTGGCTTTCGTCCACCTGGTTGAGGGTGATTACGGTGGAGTCGGAATGCTTTGAAGCTTCGCCTTGAGCTCCATTCGTGGGTACTGACTTTACGCTTTTGCTGCTGCTCTTGGACGAATGGTCCTCGATCCCAAGAGTGGACATTGCCTTGCTAAGCCGCTTCTGGTTCTGCTGAAGTCTGAGACTGTGTTCTCGCACGCCCTCTAGCTCTCGCACGAAAGACACGAAGATTTCCTTGATCAGGAGCATAAGATTTTCTGCGCGAAGCTCTTTCTTCATATTTCCCGTCGTCTCATTGTCCTTCACCTCGACGATCTTTGGAAGAAGTCCCGAAAGCAGAGGATACATTTCCTTCAAGCTACCTTTATCCGAAGGGATAAGGTCTTTAATCATGGCAAGCTTGATCTGCGCGCTGACTTTATCTAGATGGGGAGGGTCGTACACGTGGTTGACAACAAGATCCTCAATGGGAGCGTCTGTAAATCCCATGTACCGCAAGAGCTGCTCAGAGCTCTCGTCCATTCTAACTTTTTCCTTCGACTCCACCAAGGCGTCCAATTCGTTGAAGACGGCTTCGTTCAAATCGTCGCTGAGGATACGGAATTGTCTGGCTAATTCTGGAGAAGATACCGGGGACAGCGCCCCTGCATCTCCGTGTGCTGCCGTTGCTTGCGGGCTGCCGGATTGAGTGCTCGTGGTGCTCGTCGTTTTGTGAATGACGTTTACCGGAAAACCAGCGGGGCTGCTCGGACTGGTGAGTGGGTTAGGGGGTGAGCCAGGGCTCTTCTTCCCCCCCTTGTTTTGAAGCCACGCACGAAACCTAGCGCGGACAACTTTGTCGTAGTACGTCTGAACGATCTGATTCAGAATAGACTTGAAGATAAACATCGGGGTAGATTTGTCGGTATCAACTCCGATCCCGGAGAGGACTATAAGCTTTGACTTTAGGGCCTTTTGAAACGCGTGTTGCACAAGTCTTGATTTGCCTATTCCGGCGTCTCCGCTAATCATCACAACTTCTGAGATGGTCAGCTGCTTGAGCAGATTCCTCAAAGATTTCTCGATTGCCAGGCATTCCTTCTTTCGGCCAACAATAGGGGTCAACGACTTTGGGTCGAAGCTTTGCTGCAAGTCCTGGTCCTTGGCTTCCAATGGCCGGTATACAAGAACTGCCTCCTTTTTACCTTTCACCTTAAGTCTTATGGGTTGGTCCTTGAAGGTTACTTGGTGCATTGACTCCTTGTACGTCATCTCCCCGCATAGCACGCCATCTTTGGCCGCCACCATGTACCGCGCAGCCAAATTCACTAGTGTTCCGTGCAGCGTGTACTCGCACCTGATGCGCCCTCCGGTGGTACCGCAAAACACCCTGCCACTCGTCACCCCGATCGAGCAGCTGAGGTTTTCGCCGTCCTTATTTTTTAGCTTTCGCATGCACTTGTGAATCTCAAGCGCCGACTTTGTGGCACGGACCGGGTCATTTTCGTGCATGTATGGAGGCAAACCAAAAGCCAAAAGAAGGCCCGCACCTTTATCATCAACAATAAATCGACATAATGTACCTTCGTATGTGTAAATTTGCTCCTGTACTGTCATCACGGCCTTTTGTATTAGGTCCAGGTTCTCCACAGATTTGAAATGCAGACCTTTGATCTTGCAGAATAAGGTAGAACAGAGGCGCAACTCCGAGAACCAAAGACTTTGCCCGGAGTCAATTGCCTGCAGCACCGGTCGCGGAACATAGCTACGGAGCAATTGGAGCATTCTCCCTAATTCAGGAGGATTCTCCAGCAGCACCTTGAACTCTGAAAATACCAACGCATGGTCTTGAATATTGGCTTCGTCGGTAATCTCCTCCACCTTGAAGTTCCCACTTGCAGTGGGCTCCCCTTTGCACTGACAGTGCTTGGCAACGATTTCGTACGCCGCTTTATGAATAACAACCTCCCCAGCCTCGGCCTCAGGCTCGGCTGAACCAATCTGATCCACCGGGTCACCAGTGATAACATACTCCCATCTATCGTGCAATCCACCCACGTGGTAGCTCACCACTTTACCGGCGCCAACTCCACAGTGAACAGAGAGTTCGACTCCTCCGGCGCGAAGCTCGAGCTTGAGGAGACTGAGGGCGACCTTGATACAGGTATGTGTCGCTTCTGCGAGACTGTTATTGAAGTTAGCGGTGGGGAATATAGCGAGGATGGCATCCCCCGCAAATTTGATGACATCGCCTCCTTTGGAACACACAGCGTGGACCATGAGCTCCAAGCTCTTGCCGATATAGGACGAGAGATTCTCGGCAGCGTTGGCGGCGCACCTCAAGTCCTTGGCGAGTTTCTCGGCAAGGCTGGAGAAACCTGAGATGTCTGCGAATAGGACGGCTCCTTCGTACTCCTCTGAGAAGGGTATGAGCTGGCTTTCGCCCGCGCGAACCAGGTGGTGCCTGATGACTCTAGCTGGCACCAGGCTCCCCAGCATATTCAGTCGCTGAAATGCGGGGTTTTTGCTCTCAAAGTCTGGGAGGTCGCTCGACATCTTGCCCAGTTCCTCTTTGGCACGCCGTTCCTACTTGCCGCGGAAAGACCCGCCAGATGAAGACAACTCAGCACGTCTCTCACTGGCAAAGGTCACTATGGCGGCGTGGAAAGACCACTCGGCCGCTTCTGTTGACCAACTTCCTCGCTACCTTTACTCGCCCTTGCCAGGGCTTTGTCTCGCTCGCCGACGCAACCCGTGCGTCTGAGTGCTCTCCGCTCCTGTGTTGCGTTGCGTTGCGTTGCGACTGGGGCCGGCCTACACGCGTAGGTGAGTGACCGAACAAGTGCGTCCGTGAGTAACAGAGCAAGAGAGCGAGTGAGTTGGGTTGGCAGGAGCGTGCGCTTGCAACAGCGGGGGTAGCCGTTCCTATCGTGCGGAAAGAAGCGCGTAGACCGACTTAGCCGCGAGTACGGGCAAGAGTGCCGGTGTGCCTTGCTCGAGTTGGACTTTGAATAGGTTATACAATTTAGAAGTTAGAGTTTGGATTATATTTATCAGAGGGACGAGCTCGCGTTCTCTTTGCAGCCAGCTTTGCTTATTTGGGCAGTGCAGTAGATTCACAGACCGATTATCCCAGTTGCCTCTCAGAAGTTGACTTTCCATTCCCTCGGTCAGACACCTCGCCTCTCTCGTATAGTAGTTATAGTAGTGCGAGATTGCAATTGCAACGAATGTTTGCTTGCGAGTTTCACTATCAATTAACAGTGAATTGATTAGAAACAGATCACATCAAATTGAAATCACAAAGGAAGAAACAAAGAAAGTGCCCCTGTTGATGATGGGAGACCCTGCTACACTCTGCTGGCTTCTGTTGTAGTTGAGGCTCGCCGTCGCTAATCGACTGGTTTCCCCATGCTACACCCGACTTGCTGTTGTTTCTGATGTTGTTACTGCTGTTTGATGGAGACGTATAAGTAGAATTCAGCTTTCAGAATTCAGGATTTCAGAGTTCAGATGAAAGGCGAGTGGTCTGGAAGTGGAAAGTTTGGCGGCCATCCTGTCACTGTTCAGACGAAAGTGCAGCAGCAATGCCCATCGAAAGAATCTCTGTCTCCGCCCCCCTCGATCCCAGAGCTTTCTCTCTCTCTCTCTCTCTCTCTCTTTCTCTCTTTCTCTCTACTCCTGCTGGTTAACTTACCCTCTGATTTGGAGTCAACGAACAAATCCGTGCGGTTCTCTTAGCGATGGGCATAGCAACATTACTGCCGGATTTGTTCGTTCACTGCGAAAAATTGCGAGTATTAAAGCTAGTAGTAGCAAGAGCCATCCACAATCAATTGCTAATAGTGGATAGAGAGCTTGCTTTCGATCTAACTAAGTACTTGTTACTTATAATAGAAGATACATAGATAGAGATAGATAAAGATATATCATGATAGATCGATCGATCGAACGGCAGAGAAAGGTAAGTGACCAAAATAACTCGTGCGGCTGTGGCAAGGCGATGAAAGCTTTGCTTTTGTGATTTTCACCAATTGTGGCGAATTTTGAAAAAGAGGGCTTCACCTACGCTTTGTGGTTTGGAGACCCATCACTACTGTGCTTCCACAAAGGTTGGACGATGCACCTTTGAGCTCGCCAAAGTTCCCTCGATCATTCACTTTCGTTCGCAGTAATACGACGCCCCACACTACTTTTAACCTCTCCAAAGAAGCAGCACATCAAGCCTATTGGGAGTATCCGGCACGAGACATTCCGAACACAGGACTTCGGCAATATCGCACGCGGGCGGCTGATCGCCTTCAATTGTCTAAGCGATACAGTCGAAAGCCAAATTGGAAGCAGCTCATGACTAAATGTACTGCAAGCGCATTTTCGCGGAGGAACTGCAAAAGAGCCCACTTGTCCGCGTAAAATCAAATTTCAATCAAACAAAGCACAAAAGAAAGGCTCACGGCAATCGGTGCGGCAAGTATAGTGAAAGAACCTCGGCGAAATGGTTCTACACGTCATGACCGAACAGCTGAAGTTTCCAATTTGTCTTCATACAATTAATTTGCTTTCTTACACTTAAAATACGCTTGCAGCCCCCGCAGGCAATCAAATTTCCTCGCCAACGCTCGTTAAAATTCTCTGAGACATGGAGACCCCAGAAAAGGTTAGTTTGAGACCAGAAAAGCTCGAGAGAACTTTCGCATTCCCAAGCCCAAAGTCACACGCTGATTCGGTTTCTTCAGCTTCATCGGTATCAGCATCTCCATCTTCGGTTTCTTCATTCGAAGAGAGCTTGTCCTCCGTGCTGCTTGAATCCTCCTTTGCACTCTCCCATTGTTTTTCAAGCGCTAATTCATCCGATGCTTTCCCTTCTCGAAGGTATTCAATCTGAGATGCGACGTGCCAGTTTGCAACGTAGAGTTCAGTGCCTTCGTCGATGAGGGAACCAATTTCGCGCAATAAGACCCGAGTGGCATAGTCGCTGCCGGCACCTTGTGCGAGTAAAATTGAGCGAAAGGAGCCATCCGCAAGATTTCTTCGGCTAATGTGCTTGATGGTACTCTGGTCGCGCTGCATATCTTCCTCCGAAGGCGATTCGGAGCATAGGACGAAGTCGACTGGGACGCACATTTTCAACGCTCGCTCGAAGAGACGTCGCATGCGCTCTTTCTCTTCATCCCGGTAAGTATTAATCTCAAATACCGCCTTAACTTGACGAGATTTTTCCGGAATTGCAAGTGAGTCTACTGTGAGATCTCGTGACACAAGCCTCTGTGCAACCTCGCCCATCTCCAGCAAAGCGACTCTGAATGCTTGCGCAAATTTACCTGTGAGAAGAACCTTGCTAGCCAAATTCCGATCCAGAGCGCTCTCAATGAAGCCAAGCTGAGATGCAAAACCCTGCTCGCGAGCAGGGGTGTTGGTAGTCTCTTCATATGAAGAGCCAGCCGGCTCATCTACCAGCTCCGAACGCTCAGTCGTTTCCCCTTCCGAAGGAATGGGTTCGCCATCAGCTTCCTGTCCGCCGAATACATCAGCCGAACTACCTTCAAGCTCGCAAGACTCGCCATTTTCTTCTGCCTGGCTCCCCTCTTCGGAGCCTATTGATTTCGTGAATGATGCCAGCGAAGACGTCTGAGAGCTTGCCACCGACTCGCGCTCCGCCTCTTCATTTGTTGGCCCCTCTTCGTTCAAATATGGCTCTGCAGAGCCGCCCACGACTAGGATGTGGCTCGTGTTGAGCATACTGTCTAGCATCATGAGATCGCTTTCAAGAGTTGGCCCAACAATAAACTTTGCGTCAGACGATCCAACAAGCATCGTGAGCCAGTTCTCCCTCCCGCTAGCCAAGAAGCTTGTCGAGTCTTGCACGAAAACCTCCGCGAAGCGTGCCAGGACTTGCTCTAACGTCTCAGCTGGCAGATCTTCATCTGGTGTTCCGCTCTCAGACGCCCCTTCTTGGTCTTGGTTCTCGTTGGATTCAGAGTCGGTCTCCTCATCTGGTTTTTCCAGGGAGATCATCTTCTTCATTCCAGAGAGCGCGAGATTCTCGAAAAAGTACATCGGGACATCCTCCACATCGACTGGGGTGGCATCCGCCTTCCCTCCAGGGGGCTTTTTCGATCCTTTGGCGTCCTTTTTGGCCTTTGGGTCAGCGACTTCAGGAGGTGCAACCGGCTGGCGCGATAGATTAACCACTTGGCCAATTGTTTCCGGATCTTCAACATTTTCGCAGAATAGAATTTCCCGTCCAAGCCTTGTTCCCAGAGCCTCGCACACACCTTGCAGTGAGCAACGGTCCTTGTCATCTTTTGGCGCATCTTCATTCGGGTTCCGCTCGCTAAACAATACGATCGCTTTTGGCCCAAACTTTACTATCCATTCGACAGCTGCGGCGATACGTGCCACCCGGACAGACAAAGTAGCATCATCCAGCAATTGGGGGTCAAATGGGCTCTGCGGAATATCGCCATCAACTTGTAAAAGCACGCGTCTGCCTCTGAACACTGCGCTTGGATCGACATAATTCTCGCTCTCTGGCGAAGCCTCGTTTAATTGCGAAGCGTAAACCCAATTTGATGGAAGCTTTTGCGGCCGAGATGACTTGACCAGAGACTCTCTAGCCTCCGCAATTGCTTGTTCGTATGACTGCGCAAATTTGTCCAGAGCGTTTGTGATAATTGCTTCAAAGTCAATGAGATTCTCTGCCTCCGTATCTTGAGGTTCTTCTTGTTCGTCTGGTTCCTGCGGAGGGTCTGTTTCCCCCGAAGCTGTTCGATCTCGAGACACGACAGCATCGGCAATGTCCAAAAGTAAAGTCCGTGCGATTGGCCACATGACAGACTCTGCTTCAGGCCGACGGACAGCGAGCTTTGCGATTCTATTTAGCTCTGACAATAATTGCAGCCCTTCTTCTTTCAACCTCGTAGATTCAGCCAGAAAATATGTTTGTGGAAGGTTGCCTTCGTCAAGGTTTTCTTCCGGGGCGACTTCCGAGTCGGAGGGGTCTACACAAAACTCGTTTTCCAAGGTGAGTGGAAGCACAACATCCGCCCCAATTGCCTCGTCCTCAAGTCCACCGGCGGAATATCCACTCTCACTTTTCACTGTTGCAGCGCGATGCTTGGGTTCAAGAGGAAGACCCTCCATAATATTTCCGATTTTCTCCCGCAATGTCACCAGAGAAGGCTGCGCGAGCCACACTTGAACGTCGCGTTCCATATCGACCTCGTCTTGGCGTCCTTCGCTGTCCAGCGAGTCGCAGCAATGCTGAAGGCTGACGACTCGGCGGCAAAGTGCCTCAAGGTCACTTCGAAGTTCAGGGCGGTAAAAGAGGGCCAGAGGTCTGTTGGCTTGCTCAAAGCTATCCGCCAATTCTTCCTCTGGACGCTCAGGTTGCTGGCAGCTTTTCCGTGATCTTTCGTCCGTTAATTTTTGCTCAAGCAAGACCTCCTCACTGTTCTCGATTTGTTCGAATCGCTCCAAGACTCTGAATCTGGCTACTTGAGAGCGGTCGGCTCGCGTTGAAAATCCTCTCAGAGTGAATCGGTTCTCAGCCTGCTCGAACGGAACCCTGGGAGAAGTGTTAAGCTTCCACTCCTGTGCCCATGCGCCAGCCGCCAAAGGGCGAAAAAAAATGACACAGTCGAGCTTGCACCCTGGCAACAGTACTCCCTTCATGCTCGAGCACGAGAAGTTGGCTTCCACAGAGGCATGGGCATCTCCTGTTCCGACCTCCCAGCTGTAGTACACAGCGGTTGTGCCGGAGTTCTCCAAACAGATCGATGTAGAGTCCCACTCTCCAGGAGGGCATGCGAAGGTGTAGCACGGCGATTCGTCCGCCGAGCACCATTCTTCGCTGACAAAATGCATTTGCAATCTTGGCCCACTAGTTGTGACTTGTGTGCCTGCCGACCTAGCAGAACTTTCCACGTCCTGCAGCTCGTTTGTATTTGAGGCCAGAAACTCTTCTTTTTGTAAGCGGCTCTTTTCCAAGGCAGCTTTCTCAATACTCAGGAAGGCCCACTCCAAAAGTGGCTCGCCGCAGATTCGCAGGCCATCGGCATCGTTTTGCGACATTGCATGGGGCCTGACCTTGACCATTTCGCGGGCTAGTTGTTTCTGACGCACCTTTAGAGTTTTGTTGTCGGCACGTCTCGAGCCGCTATCCGTTGGCCTGGATCGAGATATTGGAGCGAAATGGGATGCCGGGGTTTTAATTGTTTCCATTTCGATGTTTGATGTTTCGCGAACAGGGCAAAACAGCCCACTGAAGATGTTGCCAACAGCAACATACCTCGTACCCATCCCTCGAAGACTCATCTGCCAGTACTCTGAGCCATGCTTTTGATGGTGAGGGGTTGCCATGCTGATCAAGCGGTGCTCTTCCATCTTTTCTCTAAATTGCTCGGCCCTGGACACAACAAGCTCCTCTTCCGTCTTCCCTGAAATTTCGCACATTGCTGTCTTGAAACGAGTCCACTCATCTTGCCACTTGTCGTACAATTCTAGTGCACGTTCCTGGCGTTCGTACATGATGCGCTCGTGTGCCAGCATGCCTTCGAGTGCCTCTTTCTTCTCCAATTCAAGTTTAGGTCGAGCGAGCTCAGCTCTACGCCTGGTCTCCTCTCGCGCAGCGTTGCGAACCCCTTCCAAGTACTCCTCGTCACTAAGTTCATTCGAAGTGCCCATCCCATCCTGAGTTGAAATACCGTCCACCGTCACATCATTTTGAGTGAATGAGCCCAGTTCTGCAACTTGCTGCGGAGAAAGACCAAGTGACGCCAAGGACCCTGTTCTACTCTTTCGCAATTGACTCAAGACGACTGAACCACTTCGCGAGCTCCGTCTGGACAAGCTGGAGGCAGCGCGGCCCGGAGAGTTCTGAGAAGAGTGTCCATCCGAGAACCGAAGATAGTCTTCCACCTTGCCTAGGATTGAGTACGGCACAACTTTCCCGGACTCGTCTCGGCGCAGTGTGTGCGTCTTTGGTTGACCTTTCTTACTTGACGGCGAGAGAGCTCCAAATTGCGCGGAAAACACCGTCCCGTCCTCTTCGCTCGAGCCCTGCAGCGTGAGATCGTCGGCATCCAGCTTCCGGGACACCAGTACCTTCTTTCGTTCAGCGGCGGAGTTCTCTTGCTGTTGATGTACTGCCTGCTCCTCGTGCTGATCGTTGCTGTTCGGCTGCGCGCTGCTTTGCTGAGCCCCCAACTCCTGCGCCGATCCCGGAACAGCCTTGCGAACTAAAAGCCGCTTCTTCCCCGGCCGCATAGGAAACGTAACTTCCGCTTGCGCATTCTCGACCCGCGGGTCCATGTTGCCTAGCCTGCTCCGAGAAACTGACCGAGTTCCGCGTTGGCTTTCTTGTCCTCACGGGCCGGAGAGAGCAGCACGAGAAAGAGCGCACAGTGTGACCGCCCGCGGCTCCAGAAACCAGACGGCTAGAGCGGATGGAGCGACAATTTTAAAGGTGCACGTTCCTGCACGCGAGTCGCCTTGAGCCCGCGTTGAAATCGGCGGCAGAACGTTGTTGACGCCCAGCACTCAGTACTCGCTACTACGCCGCGAAGTCGCAGCGGTAACCGCTTCCAATAGCGTGTGTTGTATATATACTTCGGACACGGAGCGCTTGGCGATGGAGTCCTCCAGCGTTTTCGGCTAACAGGCTACGCACTGCGTAGGTTGGTTGGTGATCCTCCAAAGCAAGCCAATGTTTGATGTTTGTTTCTTCCAATAACCTCTGACATTTGACTTTGTTTATCGTTTTCTGCACTGCGCAGAACAGCAAACTATTTCCTTTCCATCTCCATGATATTGTTTACTTGTTTGGTTCGCGGCAGCAGAGAGCAAGAGCCCACATGCACGACAGGCTCTCGAAACAATTTTGTTTTTTTGCTTTTTTGAGACTTGCCACGACTGCGAGAGATTGCTTGACCGCTTCTGACATTGGTTTGCAGAATTCAGAAAAGACTGCGAGGTTCTTCTTTCCAGCCCAGTGGGCTTTCATCATGCTTCTCATTTATAAACATTTAGCAGATGATTTGACTGTGCAAAGTCTATCGAGCGATTGCCGTTCCACCTCAGTGTTCAACTTGCACGACGGTTTATTCGCTCTGTTCCGAAAACGGACACCTAAATTGCGCGAAAAGGTATATAAAGGCCCAGGCTTGAAGCAGAGGTAACACAGGAACCACATGGGTCCTTTGCTCCGGTAGTATAATGGCAGTACATTGCGTTGTGGCCGCATTGGCGGGAGTTCGATTCTCCCCCGGGGCAGTTTCTTTTTGATCTTTCATTTCTTGTTCTTTATGACGGATGTTAGAGTTTTCTTTACTTGCGAAAAGAGGGCAGCCCACCGCACCAAGTGGTCTGATACGACTACGGTGCTCCGGTAGTATAATGGCAGTACATTGCGTTGTGGCCGCATTGGCGGGAGTTCGATTCTCCCCCGGGGCAGTTTCTTTTGTCTTTTGCTTCTTGCTGTTTCTCCTTTACAGTGGATGCGAGAGTTTTCGTTAGATGCGAAAAGCAGCAAGGCCTATGCACCAAGTGGATGGGAAGTTCTACGGAGCTCCGGTAGTATAATGGCAGTACATTGCGTTGTGGCCGCATTGGCGGGAGTTCGATTCTCCCCCGGGGCAGTTCCTTTTTAGTCATTTGCTTCTTCCATTACCTTTTGTATGATCAATCAAATTCATCAATCAGGAGTCGGAGAACTCCTGAGACTCTCTGCGAATATACCCACTATGTGACAAGTGACAAGAAATATTGATAAAAGTCACGTAAAGTCATTGAATGAATAGAGTGAATTTAATTTAAGCACATTTTCAAACTCAGAATTGAGCTCTAGATCCTTTTGCCTTTCGCACACGTTCGCTTGCTGTCGCACATCCATTTATGCTGAAAAGAATATATAGGTTTAGAGACATTCGCAGCCGTCCAGTTAGGGCTCCGGTAGTATAATGGCAGTACATTGCGTTGTGGCCGCATTGGCGGGAGTTCGATTCTCCCCCGGGGCAGTTTATTTTTTTCGAAAACACATTTTGATTCACAGTCAGGAGAGAAAAAAATGTACGTTGGAAAGCTTACTACTCATTTAATCCTCCCGGTAGGATTTTTCCGATGTCAATTTTTGGTACAGGGGCAACAGAGGAGAGGTGCATTTTTGGGAATCGCGCAGAGTAGGAGGTATTAGAAGATATTAGGATGGCCCCTTTCGATTGGCAAGCCCGGCGATCAAATAATGCACCCTCCGACGATGTTACCGTTCAGAGGTGGGATCAAGTGTTTGAATCCTGAATCCTGATGGTTTTGGACACAGCGTGCTTTGCAATACTTGCAAGAGATTGAGCTCTTTCCCCATTTATTTATCTAAGCTTTAAAAAGTACTGGAGAAAGCTCGGAGAAAGGTCCATGGAGAGAAAGAGAAATAGATAGATAGATAGATAGATGGATGCATGGAGCATCGCGTCCCTGAACAGGCCAGTCACTTCATGAGCGTGGCCATCCCTACTGCTCCTGGTTGTGCTAGTGCTACTGCCACGCGTTGGCTGTGTCTGCTTTGGTGCCAAGAGGTGGAGCTGGGTAATCTTGTGAAATGTGCCACATAGGGTTGTTTTGTCCGCAGTTCATTCTTCACAAATTGGAAGGCTCGGCGAAGAAGGAGAAGAAGCTTTCAGCAAAGACTGCGCCGAGGAGGCAGGCGACGAGAGAACTGAGAGAAGCGTGGGAGACGGGGCCTTGTGATTGACCTCAGGGCGTCTGTGCGCGGCGAGAAAAGAGACTGGAAAATGATAGGAACCGGGAAAAAGGGAAGGTTCCTGGTCGATGGGTTGGGGTGCGCAGCTTTAGTCTCCGTATTTCTGGTTTCGATCGGGGTGTTCACGATTATTGGGCAGTTCGCGCCGTCTCCATTGTCCGTAGCGCAGTCTGGCGAAATTGGCCTTTGCACAGATGGAAGCAACTGCAGCAGCTGCGTGGACCCGAGCGTACGAATCCAAATCAGTCGAATGCAGTCGCTACATCAGTTCGTGAGGGTCAACTTTGCGTTTGTGCAGCCCTTGGACGCGTCCGGGGCTTTTGTTAGTATTGGGGAGGTGGAGGGCCCGGTGTCACTCTCTGTTTCTGGAGATGACGGAGCCGAAATGAAGAGCATCGGCGTGTCCAGCGAGCATATGCGGAAGGTAGATTGCGACAATTCGGGAGTCCTCACAAGCGAGGACGGTGTGGAACTAGAGCTGGCGTCTGCTTCTTCTGGAAGATACTGCAATCCTGCCCAGCTCTTGACCCTGAGTTTGGTCGAGTATTCGGATTATAAAGTGGACCTGACATTCGAAGGCGACTGGACCTCAAAGATGTGCGGATACTACCTTGGAGAGCAAAGCGTGCGAGGGACATTTCTGATGGAGTACAATTCGGTTGACTTCACTAAGTTCGAGCTCGCGATGAAGTACTGCCTGATTGGCATCAACGTGGTCTTCCTTGTTCTCTTTGTTCGCGGGACCAGCGCTCTGGCCAAGAAAACCTATGAGCAGCAATGGGTGATTGTTCTCTTGGTAGCGCTGTTTGCATACAACGACCCTCTTGTCGCATTGGAGGTCTACTTGCAGGGGTTGGTCTTTGAAATCATCGCGGTTGTCCTTTCCACAACCTTCCTTGCGCTGCTTTTGTTCTTTTGGCTCCTGACGCCATCAAACATTAAGAGAAATGCCACAAAGCTCAAGGAACGAAATGGAGCCGTGCACGCACCATCCAAGGTGATTTCCACCTTCACTGGCGTGAGCTTAAGCACGGAGCCGTTTTCGGCTCGCCCAAAAGAGACCTCACCCACTGCTAAAGAGGCAGGGGTGAAGAAGCTGATTGGCGCGCACTATGGGAAGGCGATCGTCTGTGTGGTGTGCTGGGTCGCTGCAACAGCATCTGAAATCTACATTGCCGTGCGTCAAAATTCGGACCCATCCTTTGATCCTGAGCAGGATCTCCAGCTATATTGGGTATATGTCGGAGTTGTGATTGGTGTCCTCAGTTTTTACGGAATCTGGGTAGCAATACTGCTTGCAAACGGTGTGGCTCTTCGTAAGTTCGTCACGCACAGCGACTTGTTTCTCTTCACCACCACTGTTATCACGCTCCTCCTCCTCGGAGTGGGAATCGCGATTGGTTCCGTGTGGATCGCAACCTCACAAAGCGGGCTCAGCCTTGCTTTGGTACACGGGGCATTCAGTGCGTACGTGTGGGTTCTGGCAATAGCATACTTTCCTTCAGAGGAGGCCCTTCGGGAGGCAAAGCGGCTCCAGACGATGCAGCTCGAGGAGATTCCTGCTGAGGCAGCCACTGATACCGAAGACAACGAAGACATCATCGCAGAAGAGGAGCCGGAGAATGAAAAACCTATGTCGTACAACGAACTCACTGTGGACCTGCCTGGAAGCAACGAGAGGAGTGGCGAGATGACGCCTGGCTCTCGCGTGGAGATTGACAGTGCAGATTTGGAGGTGGGAGAGTTCCAGGAAAGCTGGGCAACTCGCTCCAGACCGCCAACCCGAGCTTAGAATACATACATCTATATATTATATGAACATAAAAAGAAATGTTGTGGGATGAAATATGATGACACCAAAGGCATGAGGCCGGCATTGAAGATGGAAACGCGTACTCAGACTCCATCCAGAATCGCTTTTGCGCGCGTCGCATGCAAAGCGGCGCACCGATTCGGCTGGCTGCACTGTGCTGCGGTGCAGAGCAACATAGCTTGCTACTTGAGCATGCGCGTGCACACATCTGATGTCAATGTACAAACTCTAATCTCTTGAAAAGCAATCAAGTCATCACTCCGATGATGATGATAGAGAGAGGAAGAGAGAAAGAGATTTCGAATGTGGTCGTAGACGTCTGTTGTTGAATAATAATCGAAAGAGAAGCGGCTGCATCTATCCTAATGATGGATGCCAGGGGTCCTTCCTCCGTTGACAAGATTATAGATCACCGTGCTTGGAAATACTAGCTCGCTACACGCAACTGGAAACAAAGAAGGTGCACCGGCCACCCAACGAAAAGCCGGACTCTTAAGTTCTTGCTTTGTGGGGCGCAGAGAAACGTCTTCGAACCCTGCTGAGCAACTCTTTTCTAATCGACTCGAGGTGGGTTCTTTCGCTGTCGATACCGATATCGATATCGGGCAGATTGAGCTGGGACGAAAAGCCAAACTCTTAAATTTCTGCTTTGTTGGGCGCTGGAAAACGTCTTCGAACCCTGGTGAGCAACTCTTTTCTAATCGACTCGAGGTGGGTTCTTTCGCTGTCGATATCGATATCAAGCAGAGTGAGCTGCGCCTCAAACTCCTTCGAGGTCTCACCAGGTTCAGCCTTGAGCTTGTCCCTCTGATCGCAGGCGTGTTGATAAATGTTGAACCTATCAAAGTAGGCGAGAATGTCTTCACCGAGGTGATACACATCTTGCAATTCATGAACGCGCGTAATTTTGAGATCCATCTGCGCGAGAGCTGGCGAGTCCAAGGTCTGCAGGAGTTCTTTGAAGGCTTCCTTGATAGCTGCAAGGGGACGCACGCAAAGTCACGACGACGAATTCATGGTCAGACACAAGGCTGCGCTTACAAAATGGAGCGTGAAAATGACGGTGTGCAACTCAACATCTTGTCGAAAAACTTACGTCTTCGGGCCGACACGAGGTGCGGGGGACCCTGAACCTGCTCGAGCAAGTTGTTACTGAGCTCGCGAATGCTTGTGGCGCCAGAGGGGGAGGCCGCCGCAAGGTCGCCGATGTAGTCCAGCGAGGGGAGCACGGTAACCTGCATCCCATTGGCGCCGGTAATTGCCTGATCAATCCCAGTGACGCTCACAGACGCCCCGGAGAGCACCTCTAGCAGCTTCCACACCCATACTGCCACCTGGTCGTCCACACACTCGTCGTACACCAGCGTCTTCTCCAGCTCCTGCCTCCAACGCCCGACCATCTCGTCCGCGGCGACGTCCAGAATTGCGTCCAGCTCGCGGCCCAATGGCGCGTGCTGCAGCCCCTTCTCCACGCGCAATTGCCTCGCCTGCAGCACCATGTCCTCCACGTCCGCTAGCCGCCAGCCCACTTTGCCTTCCAGCCGCTCGCGCACGGCGTCGTCGGCCGAAGCTCTTTCAAGACCATCGAGACCATCGAGACCATCAAGCTCGTCGCTGGCATCGGCGATGGCAGCCGCTGCGGCTGCGACGCGTGAGTCCTTGGCAGCGGGGTCTGCAGGGTCGGCCAGGCGCACGGCCTCCACGTCCCTGTCGAACCCAGGGAACCGTTCGCGGAACTCGTCCAGCGTCTGCGCCTCGCTCTGCACCACCACCGCGGCCGACCGGTTGCGCAGCGCCGCCAGCACCACCTCCCGCTCCATCTGCTCGCCCTTTCCATTTCCATTTCCCTTTCCCTTTCCCTTTCCAATTCCCTTTCCAATTCCCTTTCCAATTCCCTTTCCTGCGCCCAGGCTGGCGCCCAGCACCACCCACGTGGCGCCGTCCTCCTTCTCCATCGCTTCCAGCAGAGCGCTGCGCCAGTGCGCTCCGTCCCACAGTGCGCGGCCCCAGTGGTACGCGAGGTACGGCGCCCAGGCCACGTCGCCAGCCACTGTCGCCCACAGGCCGCGCCACAGCGCTCCCGCGTCCGCGAGGACCTCCAGGTCAACCACGCGGACGCCTGCGTGGGACGCGTGGGACTCGTGGGACGCATGGGACGCGTGGGACGCGTGGGAGGAGTCCGCCTCGCTCGCGAGCTCCCGCGCGGCCATGAGCGCGGCCGCGCGCGTACCGGACCCGGCGGGGCCGAAGAGCAGCAGCGCGGGGTACGCGGAGTGCGCGGGGTGCGCGGGGTACGCGGACGTGCCCGCAGGTGTCCGCGCAAGGCGGGCGGCGAGCGCCCCGGCGCAGAGGTGCAAGGAGCGGTCCACGAGGAACTGCGGCGCCTCGGAGGGGCCGCGGGAGACCGCTGCCAGCGCGAAAGGCGCGGAGCCGTGCTCGCGCGTACGGCGCTGCGCGTCCCACGCGCACAGGGCGCATACGGCGGAGAGTGTCCCCGCGGACACTGCCGCCCGGGCGCGCTTGCCGAGCATGGGAGAGAGCGCGGGTTCCAGAGATGACGGATGGACGGGCGGCGGGGCAAGGGCTTGCGGTTCCGCGGTTCCGGGGTTCTCCGGTTCTCCGGTTCTGCGCAACCCGTCTGCAAGCCCGCGCTTGTCCTGGTTCTTGGTTCTCCCTCGCGGGCGCTGCCGGCTGGGTTCCACTGCGCGGTCTTTCTCTCCTGCACAGTCTCTCTCTGTCTGTCTCTGTTGTGCTTTCTCTACTCACTGCTCCCTCGCCAGTGTTCCCGAAAAAAGTAATGCAAAGCAGTTATGGGTAAGTTAGGGTAAAGTGTAATTGTGACGGTCAGTGTGGGAATTTGTGGGATGGGCGATGATGAGGTAGGTGCTGCTCCATGTGCTCGATGTGCAAGCTTTCCAAGTCACTGTTGGTGGCATTCGACAATTTGCTTCTCACATGTCATGCCTTGCGCTGCTTAGACAAAGACGAAGGAGATGACAGCGGCTGTGAGATCAGATCAATTCGACGTGTATGCTCCAGTTTCGACGGCAGGAAAGGAAAAAGTAAATCTGACTTTTCAAATCAAAGAAAAAAAATACGCCTCGCAAGTCGTGATCAGGGCTCGCCTCAACGAACGCTCGACGAAAGCTAGCTAGGAAGAAAGGAGTGTATTGAAACGCTGCTTCAAAGTCTTATATATATATACAGGGCAGAGCGGGTTACAGGCATAGATAGCATGGACAGATCAGAGCAAAACGGCGGGGGGCGGGTTCCACTATGTATCCCGCATCGCGAGCCGCGACTTTGCAGCTTCTGCGAAACTGATTCGCAGGAATGACCGCGCCGCCGTGGCCCCATTCACGCACTTGTCCACCGCTGCAAAGAACGACTCGCGAGGCATCTTGCCAGTCGCCTTGCACGCGAGAACTTCCCCAGAGTCGCGCATCGTGCACACAAACACATTGCCACACACCTTCTTGGACCGCGTCTCGTCCAGCGTGGGGTCCAAGCACAGAGAATAGTCCTTATCGAGCCTCACCAGGCAGCACGACGCGCTCGGCACGCCGAACATGCATATTCCCGCATCCAACATGGCGCCCGAGCACGCCAGCACCAGGCACGCAGGCAGCGATCCATTGTCGCTGACCACCTGCGCCGTCACGCGAATGCACTTGCGCGGGTACAGCTTGGCCTGCACCACCTGCGAGAAAATTCCGCCCAGGAAACGCTCCATGGACAGATCGCGCTGCTGCGACTCCGCCGCGGGCCCATCCGCAGCCAACGCGTTCCCCATATGCGTCACGGTCACCTCCACTCTCGCGCGGTCCGCAAGCTCAAAACGCGCGGCGGTCTCCTCCACGGGGCCCACCACGGACGCCAGCACGATGGTGTCCGCGATCTCGAACCGGCAAGACCCATCTGACTTGGACAACAGTGAGCACTCCACGCGCAACGAACGCAGCTGGCCGTCCGACCGACCGTCCTCGCGCTCCTGCTGCTCCTGCTGCTGCATGCTTTGCCTTACTTTCCTTGCCTTGCCTTTACTTTCCCTTTCCCTTTCACTCTCGCCCTTGTTCACTTGCTTACTTGCTCAATTGCTCACTTGCTCTCCTTCGCCTTTCGCTGTTCACCTCTTTTTCCTCTTTTCTTCCCTTTCAATCTCTGTCAATCCCTGTCATTTCCCTTATTTTCCCTTTCTGTGGCTGTTGCGCGAGGGGCATTTGCGTTCCGCACAGATCGGGCTCCTAAAGATGAACGATAGCTAGCTAGCGATTGTAATAGTACTTATCATGGTTTGTAGAATTCCGCGCAGGGTATGGTTATGAAGGGATAACGTAGCTTAGCTGGTATAAGTCAAGTAGGAACTCCTTCTTAATCTCAAGCTTACCAGAGCTAGCTACTTTGCATTTAGAGGGTTGAAGATAGCTAGCTTGCTCTACCAGTGTAGGGGGTAATGAGTGCTACTGAGCTTACATCACTTTTGATTGCTTTCAGGAATGGTCTTTGGGCATGTTGGGATTTTCTATTTTGGGTCATTTTGGGTATTTTGGGCTTTGAAACTGCACCCCCCTGCACACATCTGCTGGTGCTCATTGGTACTGAGTGACGCGACAGCTCACGATCGAACTGTCCCTTTTCGATTTCTCCTTTCCGCTTTTGAACGTTCCTCTATCTCTCAGTCGCTCAGTCGATCTCTCGGCCGGACTGCGGCGTGGCCGAGTATTTAGACTGCGACTGACTCTGATCCGGATTCTGAACTGCAAACGAGGCGGTTTTTAATTGAACGAGTTGACTGTGAGCAGAGTGGCAGCAAAATGCATTGGGCGGAGAGCGAGGATATTCTAGTCGCTGCTGACGAAAGTTCGCTGGCAGAGAGCGAGGACATCCAACGCGGGGACAGGCTCAGCGCGCTGGATAAGACGCTCTTGCAGCAGCATATTTGGGTCGCCTTCAGGTTCGATGAGGCCCTGGACCCGGAAACCATAAAGAAGGGCTTGGCCAAGACGCTGCTCAAGTTTCCGTGCTTTGCGGCTCGTGTGGATGCGTCGCAGGATGGGCTGAGGCCGCTGTTCAGACTAGATACAGGGAGCCAAGGCATGTACTTAGAGGTGAGAATTGAAGAGACTCGAGAGCGCTCTGAATTGCCTGGGGACCAGCACCCAATGAAAGCCTGGGAAGCAGCAGATTTGTTCCCGTCACAACCCTCTACTTTTGGATCCGATGATCGCCAGAGGCCTTTGTGCGTGGCCCGCTTATCTGTATTTCAGAAGGCTCAGATCAGTTATCTTAGTCTCTGCGTTAATCACAGCTTGGGCGACGGCCAAAACTATGTAGAATTCTTGCAAACATGGTCGTTTTATTGCCAGGGTCAGCCTCCTAACAACAGTGAAAAGGAACCGGTTAGACGTCCATTCGGAAAGAGGCTGACGGAACCCATCACGTCGTACGATTCCCCAACAGAGTTACACAATGCATGGGGCGAACGAAGTCATGGTCCGAATCCTTACAGCAAAATTGCCTTCTTCAGCACTATCTTCAAGCTCTTGTGGTCGCTCAAGTCCAACACAGTTTCCGAGCTCCGCGTGGACGGCGACAAGCTCAAAGCTCTAAAGTTGTTGGTGGCGAAGCATCTTCCCAAGGAATGTGAATGGGTTTCTTCATACGAGGTTCTCTTCGCTGCTTTCCTGTACGCAAAGCACGCTTCTGCTCAGACGTCATACTTTGGGTGGCTCCCATGGGGCAAATCTGAATCTGAGCAAACTATTCACGCCGCTTGCAATGTGCGCGGGCGGGTGAGTCAGTATCCCAAGGACTATTGCGGAAATGCCGTTTTTGACGTTGAGTTGCCAATTGTGATCCCCTTCCCGAATGATCGCGACTGTTCAGTGGAACAGGAGGTAGCTTCGATTGCTGCTCAGATCCACACCAAACTTCGACGCGCGCTTGCAGACGAGAATACTCTCGTTTCCAAGAAGGACTGGCTTGAAGCGGCACGGAAGCATGGGTACTCTGGCCCTGTAGAGCTTTGGAACCCACTTTATGATTCGGTCCGCGATACGGGAGCATTCATCAACTCGTGGAAGCCCTACCCGTGGTTGGAGATTGATATGGGCGGGAAGTCGAGAGCAGTGTGTATGACTTCCAAGTTCGATGCAGTTATTCAAAACATGTGGGTTGAGATACCAAGAACGCAGTCAGGAGACTCGACCATCTTCTTGTCACTCTCTTCATCGCATATGGACCGATTCTTGGCTTTCGCACAACAGAAAGGCCTCCCGTTCTCTCTGGTTCGCTAGTTCGCTGAATGTTTGTCTGGACGTCTCGTGTTCTCTCTGGTTCGCTAGTTCGCTGAATGTTTGTCTGGACGTCTACTTTCAATATAGAAGACGTTCAGCATTGGGTTGAAACGAATTGTAATTTGACGTCGGTGGTGTGCACCGGAATACTTTCAGCCTCCAACTCGACTCTTCCTCAAAGATTACTGTCAGAACTGAAATTTTCTTCTCTTTCCCGTATGTTCATTGAATTGTGCTGCGATGTCTCTTCATTCCGGCCTTTAGGTTGACCAGGTATCAGCGAAAATGCATCGGAAAGTTTGAGCAAAAAGAGTTTCACTGAATGGTTTTCGATTTTCGAACCTGAGTGGTGATGGGCGAGCAAAACCTGAGCGAGGGTGTTTATTTTGGCATAGAGCACGCCGCGTGGAGCACCTGAGAGCCACGGAACCGGTGGCAGCACAAGACACCGCACCATACTTACTCCGACACCGTTCTCGACTCCTCGAAAATTGCATCAGTTGCATCGAAATTTGCAGCGATTGCCAGCGCCCTACCAGGCGCTAGAAAGGACCCATCATGTAATGGAGGTGTACCCATTTCTTGCCCACCCCTTTTCCATATTGGTCAGCGGAAGTGCCGCCACCAAGCGATCACGACAGCGGTGGCATCACCACGTGTATAGACCTAAGGTGTTGACAATGAGTCAGTTTTGGGTTGTTTTCAACGTTGACCAAACTGTGAAACCAACCCAAACCAGCAGCCAGCCAGGTGCTCGCCCATTCTTAGCCAGCTCTTAGTCGATGCGGTCGAAATGCGGGATGATGCGTGGTGCACATTGATGATGTGCTTACGGGTTTCACACTTTCGCCGTATTGGCTAGCTACGTTTGCTAACAGCTTGCGATGAAACACTGTGACAAATACCACCACGTTATGAGTCGCTGCTAAGTGGAGTGGTTTACGCCTTCTTAGGGCATGGTCCTAGCTGGGTAGTCCAGGTCTTCCAGGTCGCGACTACCTGTCAGATAAGGAAAACACTGGGCTTCCGGCTCATGCATGTCCAAATCCTTGCTATGAATACGCTGAGTCCTACTCCCTTGCTAAAAGAACAGAGTACTGGCGAAGCGATCGTATCGCATCGTATGTGTTTTGGATAAGTGTGAGCTACTATGAGCTACTCGAGGCACAGCCAAGCGTGCTGTACTAACACTACTATTGCACAGCTAACGCCAAGATATTCTCGTTAGAGTCCTGAAGAAGCCACCCTACCCAAAGCATTAGCACCCGCACCTATCCACCTGTACCAAGTTCCTAATCCCGCTAACACCTGCTCAGCGAAGACCTCGAGGATCCACCCACCCTAGCGCTCATCACAGTATCGCGTAGCCGAGACCGCCTCAGTAGCAGGTGCTACCTCGAATGTTCAGTCGTTACAGCGACCGTGTCCTATCAACTCCTACGACGTCCCGTGAGAGAGGAGAGAAGAAGAAAGAAAGAAAGAAAGAAAGAAAGAAAGGAAGAAAGGAAGGATCAGAAAAAGCAAGAAGAAAGGAGAGAAAGAAAGGAAAGCGCGCTCGTTCTCCTGAGTCTCTCACATTGCACATCGCACATCGCACATTGCACATCGCACATTTGCAGGAGCTAGGAGCCAGGAGCCAGCGCGGGGACAGTGCGAGTTGGGAGAGGAGTAAGCAGGAGTGAGCAAGATGGCTGAGGAGGGAGGCGTGCGTGAGGCGCCCGAGTCCGTGCGTTCGTACGAGCCAGCGGACTGGGAGAGGGCTGTGAGCGCAGCGGAGGTCGGGCGCGCGGAGACGGGTCTGGGCAAGGCTCTGAAGGGGCTGCTGGTGTCGCCCGAGCTGGACGGCGGGGTGGCCAAGTTCAAGATGGGGTACGACAGCGGTGAGGGGGTGTACAGGAGCGTGAAGGCCAAGGACGGAGTGTTCACGACGCCCGGCGAAGGACTGGACACCTTGGGCGCGATCTGGAGGAACGCGACGAAAAAGTTCGCCAAGGAGAAGTGCCTCGGATGGCGCGACATCACGTCCATGACCAAGAAGGGCAACTTTGAAAAGTACGTGCTGTCTGCGTACAACTGGATGACGTTCGAGGAGGCCTACGCCAAGTCGTCCGCGTTTGGCCGCGGTCTCGCGGAGCTGAAATGCATCGAGCCCGGGGAGATGATCAACTTTTTCGCGGAGACCAAGGCCGAGTGGCAGCTCGCGTCACAGGGCTGCTACGAGTACGGGTACGTGGTCGCCACCACCTACGCCAACCTCGGTGCCGAAGCAGTCGCGTACGGCATCAAAAAGACCAACAGCAAGGTTGTCTTTACCGACGCCGACCTCATCAGCACCATCGTCAAGGTTCTGCCTGACTGCCCTTCCGTGGAGCACGTCATCTTCATCAGCGACAACCGCCCTCAGAGCCACGAGGCCTGCCACAAGGACGACGACCTTCGCGCCAAGATCACCGAGGCGTCCAGCAAGGTGCAAGCGCACACCTTTGACGACATCGTCAAGCTCGGCATGGACAAGGAATTGGAACCCCCTACGATCGACCCGAACTCCACCGCCATGATCATGTTCACGTCCGGTTCCACCGGCAATCCAAAGGGCGTCGTCATCACGCACAAGAACGTGGTGTCCACCATCGCTGGAGCTGGTGATATCATTCCTTCCATCGGAGTTGGCGAGTTCTACTTGGCGTATCTGCCCCTTGCTCACATCCTCGAGGTGTGCGCGGAAGGTACGTTGCTCGCTGGCGGTGCTGCGCTTGGGTACGGTTCTCCGAAAACCATCACCGACACCTCGGTGTGCGTGGACAAGTCCTGCAAGGGAGACGCTAGCGAGCTCCGCCCAACTCTGATGGCTGCGGTGCCAATGATCATGGATAAGATTCGCGCCGGTGTTAACGCAAAGGTAAAAGAGGCTGGCGGAGTGACCAAGAAGCTCTTCGACATGGCCTTCAGCGCCAAGGCCACAGCTCTAAAAAATGGTTGCGATTCTCCTTTCTGGAATAAACTTTTGTTCGACAAGTTGCGCGCCAAGTTGCTCGGTGGCCGGGTCCGCTACATGCTGTGCGGAGGTGGGCCGCTCTCTGCTGAGACTCAGGAGTTCATGAATGTCGTATTTTGCTGCCCAGTGGGCCAAGGATACGGCTTGACCGAGACCGTTGGTGTTGCCACAACCGTCTGGCCTAATGATCGCACCTTTAACCGTGTCGGCGCGCCAATCCCGTCCATGCTTGTCAAGCTCGTGGACTGGGACGAAGGCGGCTACTTTGCAGATCCTAAGAAAGCCCCGAAGGAGAAGAATGTTACAAACCCTCAAGGAGAAATTCTCCTCGGGGGCCCACAGATCACCATGGGATACTACGATGAGCCGGAGAAGACGGAGGAGGCCTTTTTCGAAGAGAATGGCATTCGCTGGATGCGAACTGGAGATATTGGAGAGATTCACCCGGACGGAGTTGTTCAGATCATTGATCGCAAGAAGGATCTTGTGTAAGTTTGCCTTTTTTGCAACTATTATTTCCCTCCCTCCATCCAAACGCGGGTCGTCATTGTCTTGATCTGCAAGCCCTTTTTTTTTGTTCCTTGGTGTTTTGCAATGTTTGTGACCGACCGTACCTCGGACAACTGACTAATTCATTTTCTTCTTCGTGAATGTCTGCAGCAAGCTGTCCCATGGAGAGTATGTGAGCCTCGGAAAACTCGAGCCAATGCTCCGCGACAGCAAGTATGTGGAGAACGGCATGGTGTACGGAGATTCTTCTCAGTCGTACTGCGTTGCTCTTGTGACCACCCCTGGTAACACCAAAGAAGTTGACGAGAAGACCATCCTTGAAGACGTCTCAAGAATTATGAAGAAGGAAGGCTGTGCCAAATTCGAGATCCCGAAGAAGATCCACATTTGCGATGAAGAATGGGGCCCGCACAACGACCTCTGCACCGCTGCACTCAAGCTCAAGAGGCAGAACTTGCTGAAGCACTACAAGAAGGAACTCGAGGAGCTCTACAAGGACTAAAGAACTTGAGCATCCCAATCGCTCTTTGTGGAGATCCACTTTTAGGACTCATAACTCCTTGGTGCGATCGCCGTTCATTTTGATCCAACATAGAAGGTGCCAGGGACATGTGTGGTCATGGAAAGAGGAGAATTCGATTCTCTCATCTCATCGAGAAAGGGACCAATAGATAAGACTATTCCATTTTACAGTTAATCAAGAAAATACCCCCTTTTCCTCACACGCTTGAAACAGTTGCACAGATGTTGCTATTTTGCCGTGGACGCCAGTGCCGAGGCCAACCCCAAGCGCGAGCGCGAGCGCGTGGCATGTAGGACTTTCATATCATTTATGAGGGAGCTACTGCATGGCGCAAGCGCAAAAGCCTGTCAAACCAAACAGCATTAGCAGTACAGTCCAATTCTCTCGGCTAAGAAACGGTCCATCGACTCAAGCTAATCGGAACTTGTATATGTGCCTGCATGGCCGCATGAATAATGGATGACAGGGAAAAGATGACATTCGAAAATCTAGTATATACATTTACAGCTCAATCGATCACACCCTCTTCATTTTCTCAAAATTTTGGGCACTACAATCGAAATGAGGCATGGACATTACAAAATAATCCACCAGCTGGCCTTTTTCCATGGTGGTGATTCTCCCTTTCCGATCAGGTGGTTCAACACTAGTTGGCGTGAAAGCATTCACCCACTTGTGCTTTGCAATTTCCGCCTCATCTTCCGAAGAGTAGGCGCCCAGAATACAAAGTGCGTCATTCCATGCTTCGTCAAGGGGGACTGTCGCGTTGCGCGCTGGCCCATAATGCTTGGCTTTCAGCACGGCGTAGTATCTCGCTTTGGGTTTTCCAGTACTCGAGACGTCACATTTGAAGATAGGATCGGTGTCCCAAAACTCCTCCCAGCTGGGGCTGACTTGGTCGTTCCTCGCATCTCTCCTATCACTCTCATCGCTCAAGAGCAACTTCGTTTCTTTGGCTGTGGGTGCCTTCGCTTTGCCCTTGTTAGAAGAACCCGAAATGATCACAGCTTCACCCTCGCTGTCTTGAATTTCTTCTTCATCTTGCGTCTCATCTCTTGCCGGATTTGTTGTCAGTGAGGTCTGCGTGTCGCGCTGAGTACTCTCGGAATCATCACCAGTCTTTTTCGGTGATATTGGATCTAGAAGGGAGGACAAGGACTTGTTTTTTCCTAACTGTGAGGTCGACATCATGTCCGTCGGCGAGGGATCACTTTTTCGAGACCCATTCAACAACAGACCATCGTCACTAAGGTGGCGCTCTTTTTTATGTTTCCCCGCACTGCCCACCGACTCCACATCGCTTTCAATCGTCTCATATGTGGGCTCCGATTCCTCAGGCTTAGTGCGTTCGCAATCGTTAGTTGCTCTCTTTTGCTTCTTGGCTTCCACTTTTTTTGAGTCAGGAGATTGGAAAGATGCGTCAGCCTTTCTCTTTGCGAAAGTTCTCTTTTGCGTCTCGCTGTCGGGGCTGCTTAGGTCGGACCCGAAATCAAACGTCTTAATAGCTGGAACATCATGAATCGCCCTCACGTCATTGTCTGTCTCGTCTTGCAATAGAAGCTGATGTTCTTGAGATTTGTGCGAGGTCATACTTCTTCTCATCCTTTTTCTTTGCTGTCGCGTCAAGCACTCGTCCTTGCTGGCTGAAAATCTTAAAAAAGAAGACTCAGCCCCACTTAATGGAGTTCCATTGTGCTTGACTGGCTTTGTCTGCAGCAGAGTCAGAGAGTCTCCGCTGCTGCTAGAAGAGCTCCCCCTGTGAAGAGATTTTTCAAGTATCTCAGGGCAGTGTTTATTAAGAGCGCTGAAGATATCTTCTCGGTTGAAAAAATCTAGCTTGTCGATTCCATCTAGGTTTTGGTCAGTTTCTCCTGGAGAGCTGTTCAGGGTTTTCAGAACTTGACTTAACTTGGACACCATCTTGACCTCATTGAACACCGATGTCCTCCATTGTGCGTACCCAGTATTCGGCATATCCTTCAACAACTTGAGAAGCTTCATGTCCTCGCCCCCATCTTCCTCATCCTCGTTCTCATCCACGTCAATGACTTTCGGTGGCTTCTTCTCTAACGATCGACGCATCACCCCATTGATATTAAAAAAATGCATCGATCGAAAACCCAGCGACGACCAAAGTGGGACCACCGCTGCAAAGACTTCCGCTTGGGCAGCAATCGCCAAGCCACCGCAACCACAACCGCAATTGCAGCCGCAAGCACAAATTCAGACGCAACCACAACCACAACCGCAACCGCAACCGCAAACGCAAACGCAAACGCAACCAACCACGCTTCACCAAGCCCAGACACGCAAGCAGCGCTCGGTCTCCTGCACACGCAATTCACCCACGCCAAGCCCTCAGCTCTAACCATGAGCCCGGGCGTATCAACCCACGACCGGACGAGGGCCACCCGGAGGAGTGATCAGGGCGAACACGCGACTTTGGCAACAGGCGAGAGGAGCAACGCATGGAAGGAGCAAAGGAGGGCGAGCCTTTTTGAGGTTGGCGAGCGAGTTTCTATTCTTTCCATTCATTACATAAAACCTACTCTGCCATACCCTGGCGGTAGCGCCAGCCTACTCTCAACGCGCTGCCATGGGGACGGGCTTCTGGTATTGAGTACTGAGCACTATAGTCTAGAGGCAGGATGGCAGTCCGCGATGCGATGGACTGGTTCAAGATCGTTCAAGGTTTGGAAAGGTTTGGAAACGAAGAATGCAATTGTTTGGCGCTATTCTGGATTGTTGTTTTATCATTATCAAGGGCGAAGTTTGCGCTGACGGGGTGAGATGAATTTGAATGTGAATGTGAATGCGGATCGCATCGTATCACATCCGAGTCGTATCTGTATCATGTCGCATCGCATCGCATCGCCGCGAGGCTAGCTTTCTTTCTGGGCTGCGAGCGCAAGAGGGGCTGTTGCTTTGAGAAAAGAGTGCCACNGCAAACGCAACCGCAAACGCAAACGCAACCAACCACGCTTCACCAAGCCCAGACACGCAAGCAGCGCTCGGTCTCCTGCACACGCAATTCACCCACGCCAAGCCCTCAGCTCTAACCATGAGCCCGGGCGTATCAACCCACGACCGGACGAGGGCCACCCGGAGGAGTGATCAGGGCGAACACGCGACTTTGGCAACAGGCGAGAGGAGCAACGCATGGAAGGAGCAAAGGAGGGAGAGCCTTTTTGAGGTTGGCAAGCGAGTTTCTATTCTTCCATTCCTTACATAAAACCTACTCTGCCGTACCCTGGCGGTAGCGCCAGCCTACTCTCAACGAGCTGTTATGGGGACGGGCTCCTGGTACTGAGTGGTACTGAGAACTATAGTCTAGAGGCAGGATGTTCAAGGTTTGGAAAGGTTTGGAAACGAAGAATGCAATTGTTTGGCGCTATTCTGGATTGTTGTTTTATCATTATCAAGGGCGAAGTTTGCGCTGACGGGGTGAGATGAATTTGAATGTGAATGTGTGAATGCGGATCGCATCGTATCACATCCGAGTCGTATCTGTATCATGTCGCATCGCATCGCATCGCCGCGAGGCTAGCTTTCTTTCTGGGCTGCGAGCGCAAGAGGGGTTGTTGCTTTGAGAAAAGAGTGCCACCTGAAGGTGCGGTGAAAATTGAACCAAAATTTGCTTGCCGCCGAGAATATCATCGAAGCTATCGCTCAAGGACAAGCTGCAGCAAAGAGGGAGGTGTCCGGATTTTCCAGAGTGTCTTGCCCAAGCTCCCAGAAGAACACGCCGCCAAAACCTGACCGTCTAGCCCACTCGGTTTTCTGAGCGATGGTTTTTCTGCCATTATAGTACAGCGAGCCGTCAGACGTTGTATCTGCGGAGTGAGATGATGCACTTTCAGACTCTTTGACGATTTCAGAGTAAGTTTTCACCACGTTGAAGTCTTTCACCCCCCGGCCGTACGCCGGAAGGCCAATGAAGAGCTTTTCGGGGCTGACGCCCATCTCCTTGATGGCGATATGGGCTGCTCGCTGCGTGTCTGAAAAGGTGGAGTGTTCTCTGTTCATGTCGTACGCCATCAAGTTCACTCTGTGAACAGCGCTGAGGGCGTTTGCGTCCAGCTTGGAGAAGAAGTGGATCGCCACAGAAAGCTTTTTGCCGAGGGTATCCATCTTCTTCCTCGCCAGCTGAAGAAACTTGCCGAAGTTTTCAATATCCTTAGGTTCCAGCGACGCCTCCCAGTCAAAGTCTGCGCCGTCGAGATTGTTGGAGGCGATGATACGCGTGACTTGTTGCAGCAAAGTCTCACGGCTGACGTCGGTTGCAACCGCCTTCGAGAAGCCATCTGAGCGGCCTCCTCCACCGACAGAAAGCATGATGTTCTTCACACCCGCCGTTTTCGCCTTGCCAATGAAATCTGCCATGTCGGACTCCTTGAGAAAGTCAAAACTGAGCCTGCCATCGCTCGCCACTGCCGCCGAGAAGAGATAGAGATCACTCACACAGTCCTTGAACTTGGCCAGGTTCGACCCGATGTACCCGAGCCTGTAGTCCGGGGCGTAGGCCGCAACCGCGAAAGTCGATGCAAACTGCGAACTGGTCACCGCTGACCTCGCATAAAAGGCCGCAACGGCCCCGAAGACCAGCACAATCACCGCTGCAACCACCCATCGTCCCCGCGTGAAGTCCGGGTCGCCTTTCGCCCTCACGCGAACGTCCGTTGCAGGAGCCGCGTCCGCCGGCTGCTTGCCGCCCTTGCGTTTCCGCGCGCTCTGTGCTGCCTGAGACGTCTGAGAAGCCATGGCGCCTCCGCACGTTCGCCCTTCGCCTTACCTTCCCTACCTTCCACACCTTCCGCACCTTCCGCGCATGCACTCTCTGTCCTGTGTCGGCCGAGGACCTAGAGTTGGGCTTTCAACTTTGGTAACTTTGATCGTCAGCTTCAACCAGCCCATAACTTGCTACTTGCTGCGTTTGAGTTTGCCTTTCCTTTCTTTGGTGGAGGTTTTGGAGGTTGCCAAGATCTCGTGATCTAGCCTGGTTGGATAGGGTTTAGTAGTTTGTGTCCGCATGGTTGTACTTCAGGCTCTGCTCAGTGACGGGTGGGGTAGTAAGAGTGCCAGTGAATGCATCGCTGTGCTTCTTGAGGCGAAGTGTGGTTGTGGAGATGGGGTGCTGTCATGCGCAATGCTTTGGGAAGGCACCGAAGTCCATCGTCTCTCAGGTCTTGCCTCTTGCCTCTTGCATCTTGCCTCTTGCCTCTTGCATCTTGCATCTTGCCTCTTGGTTCGTTCGTATCTTGCTTTGTTTTGTGTTTCGTCTTGACTTTGCGTTCTCTCCTTTCTTTCCCTCGTTCTTTCTTCCTGATCGTTCGGGGTCCTGACAGTCATGGAATGTCGCTATTGTTTCTTGTTGGTCTCCATGAACTCCGTGCAGTTGCACGTGAGAGGCTATCAAGTAGTGACGTGCGAGTACGTTGGCGGTGTCTGAGTGGCGGTGTTCACTGTCAACATTGGACCCCTCCTCATTCACAGGGATCTTCAGCTGCAGGCTGGGTCATTTTGTTCGTTCGATAAATAACGCGGAGGATTTCAGATTCAGCAGAAACGCCCAACGAAAAGAACCCGTCGATCGCAATATGAAGCCATCCATTCAGAATTTCGAGTTCTGAAGAAACAAAGCAGGTCTTGTCCATCCCCATTCCCATCTCCATCTTCATCTTTAAGCGAACCCGTTCGACCTAACGTCTTTTGGCTAGCGAGCTTGAGCCCTTCAAGATGGCTCGGCACGACCTGAGTCTGGCGAACTGCCTTGTTACTCTTGGAGCAACGCAAAATTTGCAAGGAGGAAAGGGGGCGGAGGACAACTGTGAGAGAGGTTTGTTTGCGCTGCAATCACAAACTGAAGATAAATTTATATCAATCAATCAATCACCGTTCACAACTCACATGTTCACTTCAAAGAAAAAATATCTTTCGTCTGGTCCTGAGTAACGACAACCCCATCGTTGTGGTGGTCATACGAACTAGACGAACGATAAATGTCTGCCAGGGGACTAGTGGCCAGTTAGGGTTATGAAATAGGCACATAGGCACATGGTATTGGGGTCCCGAAAAGGGCAGAGAGTTCTGAGAAGACGATCATGACTGCGTGGTACTCGGTTTCTTGTTCTCATTGTGATGCATTTATTTCATTCAATCAATCAAAATAAACATCGATTTTAAAATTAATAATCCAATTCGAGCTTTTATTTCAATCACTGCAAGCTCAGCTGTAAACTCGGTGCTGCAAAATGCAAAACGCAGATGGAAAATCACACACAGGATTGTGTTCTCTAGGGATTCTCGATAGCAGACACTATGAGTCCTAGTAACGCACACCTCTCTCGCACACTCGTCAAGGAAAATCCAAAACTACGTAAGGTCTCAGTGTGCACGACTCGTAGCCTTAGAATATCCGCCAAGTGGGCATAGTTCAAGAGAACATTTCTCTTGTTCTATTCGAGACCTGTTAGCGTTTCCCGGGTGTTTGCAGCAGTCGATGTGTAAGATCTCTTGGTCATACCACTTTCATAGACACATGCTTAATAAAATCACTGGATAACCAAAAATTAGTTCAGAAGTGGCGAGAGAAGAGAGTGAAGAAAGACGGAGAGAGAGAAATTTTGTCTAAGCTCTTCATAAGCATCCACCTAATTGTCCTACCAACGTCTATCAAATGCCTATAGTACATGTGAACTAGAACTCCCATAGCTCTTCAACCAACGAAGAAAAGCGCAGCTCATCCCGGTACACCTCTCCCCTACTGAATCCCATAGATCCACCACTAAGCCAGGACGCAAGCTATCCTAGCAACCAGCACCAAACCCTATGCAAACCGTCACACTAGGGCCCTGCCAACTACGCCTACCTAGTCGCAAGGCCTAAAGATGCCTAAAGCCTAAAGAGGGGAAATGGGAATAAAAAGAATTAGAAGGTGTCAAAAAGACTACGACCCTCCTACGCAGCGCAGTGAAGAAGAGGAGAGAGGAGCAAGGGTAAGTAGCAGTCTCCTCACATCTTCTCACAGAGAAAGCGAGAGAAAAGAGAGAAACAGATACCAGAAGCGAGAGAGAGACAGAGAGAGACAGACAGAGACAGAGAGAGAGAGAGAGAGAGAAGGAGCGAAAGGAATTGACCGACGGTGAGTGGAAGCGAGTGCGCGAGGACACTTTGTGAGGCTTAAAAAGTACGTTACTCTGGCTGGTCACATGGATATGGGCCGTGGGCGCTGTGTTGCGAGGAGGAGGCGTGGAGGCTTGCGTTTGCTTGTGTGTGTGTGTGAGAGAGAGAGAGAGAGCACGAGGTTGGCGAGTTGGCAAGTTATGTGGTGAGCGGATTGCTTTTGAGATGGTTTTCTAACAGGTTGGCGATTGACTTGGTCCTCAGAAGTTGACGAGTGGAAAGAGCGGAATTGAGGTGGTGTGGTGAGAGGAGCCCTTCGCACCGTGGTGGTGGTGGCAAGATGTTTTCCAAAAAGAAGTAAGCTCGTTTCGTGTCACGATGTTTTGCTCGGATTGGTAGGCCAGAGACTGACGTTTGGTGTTGCGTGTTTGTATCGTCCATTCGCAGCGAAAAGAAGACACTCAAGCCAATCAAGAGCCAAACAGTAAGTGCCAACAAGCTTGGATGCAAATTTTGTGTGTATCAAACTGACACTGTGTCTCTGTCTCGTTCAGACCGATCGCCGAGCAACCTTGTCGAATCACACAAAGCGCACGCTTGGAAGTGGAAACCTCCGTGCAGCTGTCAAGGTTCCTGATGGAGAGGACAAGAATGAGTGGATTGCGGCAAACACGGTAGACTTTTTCAATGAGCTCTCCTTGCTATATGGTCTTTGTGCTGATGATAGCAAGCGATTTACCAAGCCGGGCGAAGGTTTCCCGCCTTCGTTCGAGTACCTGTGGGCAGACAGCAACACCAAGAAAGCTATCCGTGTTTCGTCCCCTGAATATGTTGACTATGTGATGACCTGGGTTGAAGGTAAGCTTGTTTGCGACTCCGTCTATATAGTGCTACTCTGTTGTTTTGGATGCAGCTGACGACTTTTTTCCCCTCTTTCGTCTTTTGATGTCACGGCTGCCTTTTTGCACGATCTAATTAGACCAAATTGACAATGAGGAGATATTCCCGGTGCAGGAGTCTCAGCCGTTCCCTACGGATTTTGTGGAGTATGTCAAAGCAATCTTTAAGAAGCTCTTCCGCATCTTTGCTATCATCTACCACCAGCACTTTGCCGCTGTTGAGGACAACAGTGCCGCAGCTCACTTGAACACCTGTTTCAAGCATTTCTTGTTCTTCACATGGGAGTTCAACCTTATCGGCGACGATGACAAGGAGCTTCTCGCACTGGACGGTCCAGTAAAGCGTCTTCGCGAGCAGTGGAACGACCTCGGCTCCAAGTGATCATACCTTTATTCTCTTTCTTTTTTTCCAACGCCAAACAAACTCCTCACCCCCACCAATCCAGTAAAAGAACAAAATTAAAAAAGAACAAAAAGCGAATCTATTCAGAACCTTATTTTGCGCATCGTTTTTTCTTTTTTGAAATGAATGACTGCAAAGTTCGATTCGCGAATGAGATGTTATGTTCGCAAGCTTGGCGTCGACAGTGAATCTCAATGAAAAATCTCACGCAACAGAAAGCCCAGAGTGCGCTGGTCTACTCAAGATCTGAGAGCTACCTCGCTGAGTTTCGCTCGCATCGATCTGGAGCACTCGTTGAATAAGCTCTTCATTAGCGTCATTCCTACGACATGCTTCCCCATACTTCACTGTGGGAAGGGTTATATAGAACAGCATTACGTTGCTCTAATCCTCTCGAAGCCTACTCCCTCCTAATAACCACCCTAAATTCAACCCCGTAGAGCGCTTTACCCAATCATGTGGAGCCGCTGCTAGCAAAACCATAACACACCGATATGCGAATTCAAACCGCTCTCTTACCGCGACAAGTAGCTACCTCATAAGCTCGCGGGGATAGAGACAGCAATTGCCACTAAGTAAACTTACCAACCGTCTACTAGACTCCACTACTCCCTGGTCCTAGCTAGCGCCCAGGTAGCCGCGAGTATCCAAGAACACACGTTGCCCACAGAGCGAGCCCGTGCGCGCGAACAGTACGTTGTTCCCCACTCACAACACTCATACGCACTCATACGCCGAGCGGTCCAGAGAGAGAAAGAGAGACAGAAAGAAAGAAAGAAAGAAAGAAAGAAAGAAAGAGAGAGAGAGAGAAAGAGAAAGAGAGAAAGAGAGGGTAGTTCATAGTGCTCTGCGAAAAGAATATCAACATGTTGGCGAGAGCGGCAAGAGCGGCGCAGCTGGGCAAGTTTGCGGCTGGGCCAGTGGCACAACGTAGCGCGAGTGGGTTGTTCAGGCCGGTAAGTGTGTGAAGCAGGCGGGCGATTGGGTTTGGGATAAGTGGCGAGAAGGTTGAGGGGGTTGGTTGTATGGTTGTGTGGTTGTGTGGGATGATGGAGAGTGGAAAGTTTCGCTGGCCTGACGCAGACGAATTGTTTTTGGCTTGGTTTATTGTGTTTGTTTGGTTTGGGTTTGGCTTTCCGATTGTCTCTTTTGCGAATTGCTTGGCTTTGGTGTGCTTTGCGCTTTGGTCTGTTCTGGGGTGGGTGTACTTTGCTTGTTGATTGGGTGGTGACTGTGGGTGGCTGCGTTTCTGGTTGGTCTTTCAGATTACGCTTGTGCAGCCAGGATGGAGCTATGGTTTCGCGACGGGGGGCAAGAAGAAGACGCCGGTCTACGATTTGGACGATGACGACGACTTCGATATGGAAGAAGTTGTGGAAAAGGTCAAGCCAAAGCGGAAAACGGCAGCTGCCAAGGCTCAGAACGCGGAGCCTGTGCAGAAGAAGCGCAATAGCGGTAACCAGACTATGAGCCAGCCTGTCAAAGTCACCAAGGCTCTAAGCGATGTTCTCGGAAAAACTACACCGCTTCGAGGTGAGGTTATGAAGCTACTGTAAGTTGTGCATATTGAGAGGCGTGTGTATGGCAAGGAATCGATTCTGACGTGAGGTAAATGGTTCCAAACGGGATAGCTGGGAGTACATCAGAAAGCACAATCTTCAAAGCTCTTCCGAAAAGGCGGTTGTGAACCTTGATGACAAGCTCAAGTCCTTGTTGGTGACCACTAGCGAGTATCCGGCAGCGAAACCGACACGTGTACAGCCAGGGAGCAACAGTGCCAAGATTACCCAGTTAATGGGAATGCTCTCGCCGCACATGGAATCGAAGACCAATGACCTTTCCTGGTACACGAAAAAGTAGAGCGTTGCTTTGCATAACGTTGATCTATCAACGTCGGTGACAGTCGTATGGCCATATCGTCTCCTCTCGCGCTGTTTGCTGAGAAGAACCAATCACTTCAGTCTCTTGTGCTACCCCGAAAAAATAGTGCAGTTTTTTTATCTTTTTGTTTATTTGTTTGTTTATGCTCCTCTCCCCGGTGCTTCCCTTCAGTAAGACACTATACACTACGTTTGGATCTTCGTGTCGAGGATTTGCATGCGCGTGAAGGAAAAAAACGCACAGGAAGAACACACAAGCCAATTAATTAGTACTTGGATTTATGACGAAGAAGGGAGTGGCCTTCCTTACACTTTTGGCCTCGATATAAAGATCGAACGCCACCGGATTCCAGCCAGCGAGAGGAAAAGCTCGCCGTCTAGCGAGGCCGAGCTCAAATGTTAGTCTGTAGCAAGCGAAGTGCTTTCTCTTCCCGTGACCTTCCGAGAAAGGCAACTAGAAGGGCAGCTTATGATAATTTTACTGTATACAACCATGGCGCGGGAAGGGACGCTCGCCGAAATAGATATAATAGAACAACAAGGTAAGACACACTTCTCTCGGCGGCCACACGACCAGAACGAAGAGAGAGAGAGAGTAAACGACCTTCATTGCGCGAGACACCGGAAAACGCGTTTCATCCCAAACAATCACGAGGACGGTACAGAGCGCGGCGTGTTCCGAAAACTAGCTCGGCTAAGCATGTCTGGCAGGAGTGTTTGCGCAGTCTCGCCGGTGGTCAGGCAATAGTAAAAGATGTTCCCCATCTCGTCTTCGCATTCCTCCCACTCATATTCTGTGGGATTGGTGTCCAGCGCTGCAAAGACTTTTTCTTCCTTTGCAGCAGTCTTAGAAAACTTCGGACCAACACGAGTACGGGACGCCAACGATCGTTTTGTTGCAGGCTCACTTGTGCCAACATCAGTGTCAGACTCAACCTCGCTCACATCATCCTCATCTTCTTCCTCATCATCTTCTTCATCCGATATTCTTCCAAACTGAGCACTTTGCTTCTCATACGCCCGGATGGCACTCTCAACCTCTTTTTGGTCAACTTTAGAAACCAAAAACTTGTACATGACCCAGGCGCTCGTCCTGGCTGGATGCTTCCACTGAACGAGAAACTCGAAAGCACCGCGCTCATTGGGTTTAGGCCGTTTGCCAATAATTTTGTCAATGGTCCATCTGATTTTTCTGCCGCTCACTGGCAGATCGTCAGCGGACGCATCCGCCACAGGCACCTCGTCGTACTCGTCGTCTTCGTCCTCCGAGTCCAGCATATCCAAATCGGCCACGCCATCTTCAAACATATATTCTGCCTCTTCCACGGAGTTTCGAAGCGGAGTCTTTGAGCGAGCCCTGCGACGCGCTTGAGCTGTGGATCCGGACGACCGAGATTGGCGCTCCTCGGCGGAAGAGCTGTTGCGCTCCGCGGCAATAGCTCGGCGCTGCTGTCTTCTTTCACGCGCAACTTTCTCCAATTGCTCTAGTTTCTTGACATACATGGACCGCCCTGCTTGTCTCGGGTCGAAGAAGAAGAGCGAGAGAGCAATGATAAACTGTGACACGGCACCCACAGTTCCCACTGTGCCCAGGGTGATCTTTGATGAAAAGCCGTCCGAGGCAGAATTGAAGAGCTGAAAGAGCTCCAAACAGACGGCCACCAAAGAAATGGCAAATAGCATCCACCCCACGGCCTGAGTTGCTGCAAACATCACGCCTCCACGGAAGGGCATCACCAAGTGGTAGGAGAACTCACCGTGTTTCCATTTTCCACCCACGACGTTGGTGAGGGCAATGGCCACTGACTCGAGCGTGACAATCACGAGCAACATCAATCCCTTGATGACACTCTTCTGCGGGATGCGCTCCGCCAGAAACGCGACCGCGCAAGAGTAGAGTGCCATGGAGCACTGCAAAAATATGAAAAGCCACCAAAACTTGTGGCTGCTATCGCCAAACATTTTGTTCCAGTTCCAATTCCCAATCTCTAACGAGCGAAGATCCTTCCTCGTCAGCTTTTGGTTGTTCGAGTCGAAAGCCATGAGCGCCACAATGACCAGGCTCTGGGACACCATGCCGAGGGACGCGGACGACACTAGCAGCCCGCCAAAGCTCTTCGAGTCGGAATGAGAGGTGCCCACGTGGCCAAGGTAGCTCAACAGCCCAATCTTTTCCACAGAGAGCCATGGCATGATGAGCGCAACCGAGAAGAGCGTCCACAGCGCGCCCTGCAACAGCACGAACCGCAGGCCTCCACGCATCGGCTGCGCAAACTTCCATCCGCGGCTCTGATACAGCACCCTCCCCAGACTATAAGTCCCAAACACCGTGGACACCATGATCACATTCAGCACCGCAGGGTACAGATACGCGCCATAGCTTCGTTTCATCGGCGGATTCTCCAGTATGCCGCAGACGACATGCACCAGCGTCGGCGAATACTCCCTCAATAGGCTCGAGTCTAAGAAGCTCGCAATCTCCTCCCCAAAGCCCGCCCACAGTGAGAACAGGAACCCCAGCAGCGAGCACAGGATGCTCGTGCACAAGATCAGAGGGAAGAAGAACGCCACGAAGATCATCCCGTCCATCTTGCCCCCTGCGCGCACCCCCCAAGCGTCCCCACGTACGTTAAAACGCGTACGTTACACCGTTACAACGCGTACGTTACACCTCCCACAGTAAACGGAGACCAAACTCCGCCAACACCACAGCCCCTGAGCCCCTGAGCCCTTTCGCCCGCACCTCAATACCTCAACAGCTCAATACCGTACCCAACGTAGCTCCCAGCACGGTAACTCGAAGCCCCGCAGTCAAGTGCGCGCGTACGTGCGCATGTACGCGCGTATGTGAGTGTGAGAGAGAATGAGAGAGAGACAAGTTTTGCTGCGGAACTGAAAGAAAGAAAAAAAAAAAAAAAAAAAAAGGTCCTCGGACTCCAAGGAACCGGGTCGTAGCGATGGGATAGGAGAAACGGTGATAGTCGCACATTGCGTAGGACGATTCTCTGGCACTTGCGCAATGGCAATCAATCCATTGGATAAGACTATCTACCCTTGTCCTACCTATGTTAAGCTGCCCATGGTTTACCATAGATAAAAGCTAGCGAAGCGGGTTAGTCTACTCGGTAGATGTGCTACATGCCTACCTGTGCTACTGATGGAGATTAGCAAGACTGACTAATATGTATGTAGCACACCGTTGAATGGGCTCCTATTGGTTTACAATGGATAATGAGTAAGCCAAAGCGTAGTACTAGGCCCAGATTAAGATTTGAATAATGAGAATACCACTACTACTAATGAGTCCTCGTATCGTCACAGAGAGTTGGGTAGCTGACGCAAGCTATGACGACATGCGTTAGAGAAGGAAGGATGACGTCAGAAGATCATTGGCTGGCGTCAGCCGCCACTTGTACGCGCTCTGAAAACAATACCATAGCAACGACATACTGACACATACCGTGACAACAACAACATTCTCACAATTTCTCACATGTCAATCATCAAAAGAACAACAACCACAACAACTTTGTCAAAAGAACAACAACCACAACAACTTTGTCAATCAAAAGAACAAGAACAACGTTCTTGACTTGAAAGAACAACAACAACAACACCAACAACGAAACACACAACCACCTCCAACAAAACAACGGAGACATTGTTGAAAAGCTCCGTCGCTTCCAAAACTCTCGAGTTTGCGTCTTCTCTCTCAGTCTCTGTGCGGCTCTCTTTGCATCCCTTTGGTGTGTGGCTCTCTGCACGGGTACTCTGCGAAGTCTGTGACGAGTTCTGGTGCCGCTCGGAGAAGGGTCGGAAGTTGCTGTTCTCGCAGTCGCCATCGTTGGTTGTTTCGTTGCTGTTCGGGTTTGGCCGAGTTGGTCGAGCTCTCCAGTCTCTGGACTGTTGACGCTGGATACTGAGACGGGGCCAGAACTTGATCCATTCGGTGAGAGATCGGTTCCCTCTCGCAAAGGTGAAAGGTTTTCGGGGCAAGTGATTGAGGCTTCTTAGCTCACCAGTGACGTTCTTGATTGTTGCTGTCGGAGAGCACGTCGGCAGAATACTCGCGTGGAGAACGTTGGAGATAGGGGATCATACACATTCATTCAATTAAAGCTCCCTGGCGCTTGCAGGTTGTCCATACTGCCAATCGCGCCGCACGAAGGAGAGGGGGAAGTTGAGAGTTTAGCGCATCGCGCTACATTTGGTGACCTGCCAGACATTGAGTGAAACTAGTTCACGCACCCCTAAACTGTCGAGAACCCGCTGGAATCGAAAATGGCGGACGAATGGACCGTTGTGAGCCGGAAGAAGATGAGCGCGGCAGCTCAGGAGAGACAGCAGCAGAAAGCCTTGGAGAGGGAGCAGCAGAGGGCTGCGCAAAAGCTTAAAGAGCAGCAACTTGAGGAGGAGCGCAAGTGGAGAGCGTTGTCAAAGCACGATCGCACATTAATTAAAAATGCGGAACAGCGCAAGAGAGCCGCAGCGCAAGAGCAGGAGGCAGAGAAGGAGAGGAAGGCTCGTAGCGCGAAAAGGCAAGAAAAACGGGCGAAGAAAAAGGCCAACCAACCAAATAACGAGGACGTTCAGGCGAAAGAGCTCCGTTCGATGTTTGGAACAAAGATAAGCTACTCCGAGGCAAACAAGGAGTACGCTCGGAAACGGAATTTGCTAGAAAAGGCATCTCCAAAGGATGCAGCTGAGGCCAAAAACCATCCTGCCGACACGCAAGGGTCACAGACAACCGTTTCCAAGAACAAATCCCCGACCGGCCCCGGGTTCGTTTGGGCCGGAATTCTCTGGGCCGGGCGGGTGCTTACAGATTTGATCGTAGTGTGTGTCCAGGGTCTTCTCTTCGCTTTGGCCTGTCTTATTCTGTACGCCCTTTTCGACACGCGGCCATTGCTTGATTGACGTTTTACATTCATCAAAAAATTAACTTCTTAATTCTAGCACGCATTATACGCTTCAGTACCAACGGCTCGATCAAATTGTGGCTTGGCCGAAATTTAATTAAAGAGGAGGCATTGCGAGTTATGATTTTTAAATGATATTGTTGAGTAGATCTTGATAAAAGGAATCCATCGATGCCTTTGATATTTCATAACTCTTCTTGGTTCGAGAGAAATCGAGCTTCGCAAGTTGTACTTGTCCAGCAAGTTTAGCCTAAGTAAGTAGGAGTTGACTAAGACCTTCCCGAATTATGGAAAAGTGAACAACGTTGTTGATAAATTTGGTTCTTGAGGTTGGTTTTAGTTAGCTTTTAATTGATTTGTGTCGCCCCCAATCTCTTTTTGAGCATGTGCTTGACATTGTTGACACGCGTCTTGAATCTCTTGCATGACGCATCGTCCGAGAGCCAATCTTGCTCGTGAAAGGCCTCTCTCGCACGGTTGAGCAAGATTGTCGGCGCGAGGTTTGGATCCGTCTCCAGACTGTTGTGAATGAACGCCTCCAACTCCGCATGAATTCCAAGNAGAGCTAGTAGAGTAGAAGATGAGTTGCTAAAAGTCTCGGGGTTTGTCAAACTAATATTTCAAGTGGGGGCTTACCGATACCGAGATATTGGCTGGGCAACGGAATGGCCCTAGTTCTCTTCAGTCGTAGCGCCCTGCCGCGTCATTGTCTCACTCCGCTTTACGATGCTACGTTTGCGGGCATTCTTTTTACGGTCATAAGTAGAGATTCTTCGGATACTCGACCGCTTGATTGGTTTATTAGATTTGCGCTTCTGCTTGCTTGGTTTTTTAAGCTGCAGCATCCAGTCAGGGACGTCGCACCCACTCAACTTGATGACATTGGCAATGGTCCGAAGATTCTCCACGTCGTCGAGCGTGAAGAGCGTCACCGCTTTGCCCTTGCGCTGGGCACGACCGGTACGACCAATGCGATGAATATAACTAATGGCCGACGTAGGGAAGTCATAGTTGATGACGCCGTTCACTCCTTTGAAGTCGATACCACGACCCATCAGGTCAGTACAGATCAACACCCAAATATCTCCGCGGCGAAACTTTTTGACAATTTCATCTCTTTGAGACTGAGTGCGGTCTGCGTGGATCGCATCGACCTTGAAGCCATCATACACAAGCTCTTCGTATAGCTCTTGGGCTCGTTCTTTACTCTGCACGAATACAAGAGTCGGCGGAGCAAGCTCTCCGCTCTGGAGCAACTGTCGGACTGCAATGAGTTTTCCGCGTTCCTGGCCAACGCAAAGCAACTGTTGCTCAATCGTCTGGGCACCGGCGTTGCGGGTTCCAATAATAACTTCAAGAGGGTCTCTTAGGATTGTGAGGATCATCTGCTCAATCTGAGGAGGCATAGTGGCGCTGAAGAGCGCCCGCTGCGTATGTGGCCCACAAGCTGCGATGATTTCGTCAACCTGCTCGAGAAAGCCCATCTCGAACAGCTTGTCAGCCTCATCCATCACGAGCATCTCGACTCCTCCAAGATCAATGACACGCTCTTGGACCATGTTGACGAGCCTGAGGGGTGTGGCGACTACAAGGTCAAATCCTGCCGTAGGGTCTTTGCCATTGAACGCAGCAGAAATATTGCCAGCGTTCGCTTTCCGCAAGAGGCACGCCCGGAAGTGCTTGCCTGCAGTCAGCTTTTCAAACTCTCGCAAAATCTGCGCCGCCAGCTCGCGAGTTGGGGCGAGCACGAGAGAACGAAGTTTACTGTTTGGTTGAGATTTCTGAGCATCTTCGGGAGTTGCCGAATCGGATGCACCGTTTTGCGCTTTGCTCTTTTTTTTCTTTTTCTTACTGCTGCCAGAGCTGTCCACCGCTGGTTCGGGAGCATCACTCTTGTTTGCCGCGGACGAGCCTGCTAGTTTCATGATAAGTGGAACCAGAAAGGCGGCTGTCTTACCAGAGCCGGTTGGGGCTATTCCAACAACGTCGCGACCAGCGATCAGGGAAGGAATTGCTTGCATCTGAATGGAGGTTGGTTCTGAGTATTTGCTAGCCTCGATGTTTGAGAGCAAGATGTTTGCCATGTGCGCCCTTTTGCTCGCCTCGGCACCAGAAGAGGCAGAGGAAGGCAACTTGCCGATCAAAGCGCGTTTGCTGAACCTCGGCATCGGATCAGGCACGTCCGAGCCCTTCACGTTAATTCTAAGACTATTGCGAAATTCGCGCACGTTCAGTTTGTCTTCCCCATCGTCGGACTCTTCTGCCGCGGCCAAACTCCTTTGCTGCTTGACATGCTCCGCATCGGACTCTACTCTTGCCCTTTTCTTCGGATGTTCTTTGCTCTTTTCACTCGCAGCCGCCGCGGGCATCGCACTTTCCGCGAAGAAATCCAAATCGGACAGCATCTTCTTCTGTCCAGCCTCCCCTGCATCCTCTTTCTTCCTCTTTGCAGTCGCCGGCTTGCTCTCCTTGAACAGCGCCTTCGCGTCCGAGTTGGCCTTGTGCCCAAACTTCATTCCCCGCGTCAAGCTCCGAAATACGTCATCTTTGAGTGACATTTCCCGCGTCCCAAACTCCGCAGCCGAGAACCAGCAATATATCTGCACTTTCTTTCTTTTCTTTCTTCTCTCTCTCTCTCTCTCTCTCTGTGTCTCAGCGGCAACCTCACCTCTGCCTACTCCTATCTTGCGCCTTTCGCTAGCACCTTGTCTGCCCTATCTTGTGTTTTCTGTCTTGTGTCTTCTGTCCCCGCAACTTGTTCAACGCGCAGAGTGAGTGAGTGAGGGAGTGAGTGAGCGAGAGAGTGCATTCCCGCCGCCAATCAGACGGCACCCTCCCGCCCGGCGAGCAGCTCCTTGTTCGCGAGGCACCCTCCCGACTGGAGAGTGGCTCTTTGTTCGCAAGACACCCTCCCGGAGAGCTAGGTCCGCTGGTAGGAGTTTGCTTGGCTAGCTAGCGGGAAGTAAGTACCATGGTACCAGTGCTTAGGGCCGAGTGGGATGGCCGTGGACTACTATATAATAAGCTTGATGAGGAGTAGATGCAACGAATGATCCGTTGTTCCGTGAGATTTCCTTTTGCAAGGATTGCGAGTTTCTATGAGCTTCTGATCGTTTCTACCACCATGCGTAATTGCGCAGCTAAATGGATCTCCCACGCACGATCATGCACGATCGCACGTGAGGAGTGGATCAAGACTGCGCGTTTGGCGAAGACCGACTTGGAGTATGCCGGGCACCGCGATGGCAGGAAGGCTCGCGGCGCGGGCAAAAGTGTGTACCCCGCGCGCGGCGTTTGAAAGTTACGTCGGGAGAGTTCGAAAGCTGTCCTCTATGTCTGCTGCACACGACTTTAACGCGCACGTGGATAGGAGGTTCTCGGGGAGCATCAAATATGATAGGTATGCAGTGGGGCGTGACACGGAGGGGATGAGCTATCCAGATGTGCTGCCGATGTGGGTGGCTGACATGGACATTAGATGCCCGGAGGCGGTGTTGGACGCTCTGCGGAAGAGAGTTGATCATGGCATTTTGGGGTACTCCGGACCCGATCATACGGTGAAGGGGGCGATCATGAAATACTTGGAGAAAAGGCACGGGCTTGATTGGGTCGAGCCCTCGCAGCTGGTTTTCCTCCCCGGGCTGGTGGTGGCCCTTAATCTGGTGAGTCGACTTGCTGCAAGACAGGGCAAATCGACCATGACGGCTTCCCCAATTTATCCACCCTTCATGAGTAGCGCAACGAACGCTGGTACAGAGAGCATTAGTGTGCCGATGAAATGGGACGCGAGTGTAACACATTTTTCGTTCGACTGGGAGGCAATGGAGCAAGCTATTCGCACGGCACAGACGCCTGTGGGGATGTTTTTGTTGTGCAATCCCCACAACCCAGTTGGTCGCGTATTCACCAAGGCGGAGCTTGAGCGGGTCGTGGACTTTTGCAAAAGACATGAACTTATCCTCGTTTCGGACGAAGTGCATTGCGACCTGGTATTGAACCCACAGCAAGCTCCGCACATTCCGATCCTCTCTCTGGATGACGAATGGTTGCGTGAGTCCTCCATCGTACTTCACGCACCAAGCAAGACATTCAACGTAGCCGGTGGATGTGCTTCGTTTGCTGTGGTTCCCAGCCCAAAGCTGCGTGGCAGGCTTAAGCGCGAAATGAGTGGCATTACCGCCGATATCACCCCGTTCGGTTACGAAATCATGAAAACGGTATACGGAGACCCCGATGGCTCCTGCGCTGAATATCAGAGCGGGCTCGTGAAACACCTTGCTGGGAATGTGGACGCGCTTAAAAAGGCATTGCCGAGCGAGTTTATCTCGTTCGAGCACAGACAGGAAGCTTCCTACTTGTGTTGGCTTGATGCCAGGCGCTTGCAAGAAAAGATCTCCAAGGATCAGAAGGCGAAATCAAACGTCACGCTGTGGCTTGAGAAAGAAGCGCGTCTCGGCCTGAACGACGGTAACACATTCGGGCCGGGAAAGTATTATGACGGCTTCGTACGGATTAACTTGGGCTGTCCGAGATCGACCGTGGATAACGCTATGGAGCGCTTGGGCGAGGCTATTGCAAAGTTGAAGTAAGAATTTAAGCCTTGCGCGATGACATTAGGACCTCGCTTCCTGCCGTACTTGCCTTTTGACGTTCCAGAACGGGCACGAAAACACGAGTTTTAATTTCTCTCGTCTTTGCCTCTCAGGATGCTAAGATTTGTTTCTTACAGGCTCGAGCCCAAATTCTCACACACTTTCCGAATTGCTCACGCTGTTTCCTTGTGTGCGGTGGCGACACGCTATGGGCCTGCGTGGCTCCGTCCTTGTACAGTTCTTGTGCTCCTCAGCCGCTCAGTGCAGCATAGACATTATTAAAAACAATTTGTAAAAAAATCAGAATTGATGAGCTTAGGCCAACAAGAACGCAAGGACTACGCCATTGAACGTTGTTGGCAAACTCGACCAAGATCCTTTTCCACAATTGCTTTAGAACGACATTTCAATCTCCGAGGGCTCTGCTTGGAGCTACGCGCCACCCACGACCCGGGGCGTGAACATTTTGAAAAACCATTAAAGGAAGAGGCATATTCTCTGAAAGGCTGAGGTGGTTTTTGGACCTACAGAACCCCGTGCTGTAACATGAGTTGGAAGCAATTCTTAAAAGATATGATTGGTTCTTTCGCACTACCTACGTCTTCTGTGGCTTGAAGGGAGCATGGCCGTACAGGTCCCCCCTTGCGCAGGAGATGGATCTCTACAATGTCAAAAAGTCACCTCCTGGCGCTGGAAGAGCTGGGGTATAGAATGTCGGTCGAGCTTTGCTCGTATAAAGCCTTTCACCATCAGCTTGTTTGTCCAGACGACATCAGCTTTCATCACGCACTGTCACACAGCTTCACATTGAACACTGCATTTGTTCGGGCGAAAAGAACCAAGCAAGCTCCAAGTCTCGACTTGGAAGCAAGGATTGATGCACACACACTCCATCTGAATCTCATCTGAAAGGAATTCATGAGTGCGGACGCATGAACGACATCAAGGGTGCTGCGCTGTTCATTTTGTTCACTAATGAATCTCGCGCGCGGAATATCGCGGAATGGCGCAAATAATGGCGCGCCGCTCTTGCGCATCCATGCGCTAAGGGAATGATTCAAATTTTTGAAAGGCTGGGACATTGATGAGACTCGTGGTCAAGATTGTCAAGATGGACAAGACACAATTTCACTCTCAGTATCACACTACCAATCAAGGGGAACACGTGCTACTTGAAAGCATAGACCAGCAGTACAAGGAAATGGACTTAAAAGAATGCTAGACCTTTCCTCTAGGAATCAATGGCAAGTCAAGGCAAGTCAACTTGAAGGGTGCTATAGTTTATTGTAGATGAGTTTTACCCGCGGTGAGTGTTTATGAGAGCGAGTCCCAATCCCAACCGTTGCGCTGCTGCCCACCAACGTCCCAATTTAAACCTTTCCGATCAGTGGTTTAGACTAGCTGTACTGTAAGAATGTAGGCAATCCACGCGGAGCCTTCCCAACGCCAAAATACCGTTTTGCTAGCCTTCATTATGCAATCCCGTAAGGTCAAAACGGGAGAAAAACTGACCAACCTCCGCGACCATCCGATATTATCGTTGACCATAGCTGCACCACTAATACCACTGACTCTTACCATTCAATCACTGAAATTCAAACTCCACACAGCATTTGCAAGATCCCGCGGTGGCCCGCACGCTAAGATGCTGCTATCTCTTCTCCTAGTGCATGTCAGCACGAGCCCAACATCATCACAACCACTATAATGAGTTAGCGCAAGTTGTGGCTGACGCCAGCGGTAATCCATACGGGCGAAACTGTAGTACCGCGCCTGCAATGGAAATGCATGGAGAAAAGCGCGACTGTTTGTTTGGCAGGAGAGCAGCAGAGCAGCAGAGCAGAGGAGCGGGCAGACCCCAAACGCGAATCAACTTCTGGTCTCACCACCAGGGTTACCCAGGCAGTCACTCGAGCAATCGAAGCGATCTTTGAAGCGTGCAATCAGTCGTGAGTCGTAGCAGCAAGCAAGATGCGTGAAGTAATTTCCATCCACATCGGTCAGGCGGGAGTGCAGGTCGGAAACGCCTGCTGGGAGCTGTACTGCCTCGAGCATGGCATCCAGCCTGACGGCCAGATGCCATCGGACAAGACCTTTGGCGGCGGCGACGATGCCTTCAACACCTTCTTCAGCGAGACCGGCGCCGGAAAGCACGTGCCACGCGCTGTGTTGGTGGACTTGGAGCCAACTGTGTGTGATGAAGTGCGTACCGGAACTTACCGCGCGCTTTACCACCCAGAGCAGATCATCACCGGCAAGGAGGATGCTGCGAACAACTATGCTCGCGGACACTACACCATCGGCAAGGAGATCGTGGACCTCGTGCTCGACCGCATTCGCAAGCTCGCGGACAACTGCACTGGTCTCCAGGGATTTCTCTGCTTCAACGCTGTCGGTGGAGGTACCGGATCCGGTCTCGGATCGCTCCTCCTCGAGCGCCTCTCCGTCGACTATGGCCGCAAGTCCAAGCTCGGCTTCTGCGTGTACCCATCTCCACAGGTGTCTACCGCAGTCGTTGAGCCATACAACTGCGTCCTGTCGACCCACTCGCTCCTTGAGCACACTGATGTCGCTGTTATGCTCGATAACGAGGCTATCTACGACATCTGCCGTCGCTCTCTGGACATTGAGCGCCCAACCTACACCAACTTGAACCGTCTCGTTGCTCAGGTTATCTCCTCTTTGACCGCATCCCTTCGTTTCGATGGTGCGCTCAACGTCGATGTGACTGAGTTCCAGACCAACTTGGTGCCATACCCTCGCATTCACTTTATGCTTTCCTCTTACGCACCAGTTATCTCCGCGGAGAAGGCTTACCACGAGCAGCTCTCCGTCGCTGAGATCACCAACGCTGCGTTCGAGCCAGCATCCATGATGTCCAAGTGCGATCCTCGCCACGGAAAGTACATGGCCTGCTGCTTGATGTACCGCGGTGACGTCGTGCCAAAGGATGTGAACGCTGCTGTGGCCACCATCAAGACCAAGCGCACCATCCAGTTCGTCGACTGGTGCCCAACCGGATTCAAGTGCGGTATCAACTACCAGCCTCCAACCGTCGTTCCTGGTGGTGACCTTGCCAAGGTGCAGCGCGCCGTGTGCATGATCTCCAACTCGACCGCTATCGCTGAGGTCTTCTCCCGCGTCGATCACAAGTTCGATCTTATGTACGCAAAGCGCGCATTCGTCCACTGGTACGTCGGTGAGGGTATGGAGGAGGGTGAGTTCTCCGAGGCTCGTGAGGACTTGGCTGCTCTTGAGAAGGACTACGAGGAGGTCGGTGCTGAGACCGCCGAGGGTGAGGGCGAGGAGGAGTACGGCGAGGAGTACTAAATGTATTCTAAACCGGGCCTCGAGGCGTGGGAATTAGAGATTTTCATTTTCTGTAAGGGGGCTGCCAGCTGTTGCTTGGTGCTCCTCTGATCTGTGTTGCGTTGCTCGACCTTTCTCCAACATGAGATTGGCGTCGCGCGGTCGGTCAGGGGGTGGTGCTTTGTCTGCAGACGTAGTGCTCTTGCTTTTTGGATAAAATTTAAACCATGTCCCCGTGTTTCCCTTTTGTATGTCAAATGAAATCAATTATATTTTTTTTTTCTCACTCCAGCACTCTTGCATCTCTATAACTCTCGGTCGTGGTCGAAGGCAGAACTTTGATGTTGCAAAGTTTGAAGGAGTGAGAGTCAAAGGCATGTGCTCGTGATGGAATTTCAAACTTGACATTCGTTTCTTTCATACATCTTATTTCGTTGTTGAACAGTATTCATTTGGTTTTGAGGTTCCAGGTCTTGTCGCACGAATCGTCTCTCTGCAATCGCCAAGCGGATGTCGAGCAAGTGATGAGGGAGGGAATGAATAGTATTTTCGCGCATGGTTATTTGTTCAATCGCGAGGATACATCCGCCCTCAACAGGCCTGAGGGAACCAGCATATCACACAAGCTTTTAGAACTGTTGAGCCAATGCCAAAACAGCTGCGAAGAGGAGCCCAGTGAATGGAGCCGAGAAGGTAGATCCAGCATTTGGAGCGAAGGTTGGGGACGCGGTGGTTGGGCCAGCGTTTGGTGGTGGGCTGCCGCCACCGCCGCCAACTGGTCCGTCGACACCAACATCATGACCCTCGAGGACGATGACAGTCGCGTATCCAACCATGCCTGCGGAGAGACCAGCGCCTTCAGTCTTCTCGCGAAGATCCACCACAATGTTGTCTCCGTCAGTCACAGAGTTGAAGTGCATGTCAGTGGTCAGGTACGTGCGAGTTTGAGTCGTGGAGGTGTATGGTGCGTTGTTGGAGGTGATGTACGTGGTGATCTCGTCAGAAGGAAACAGCTGTCCAACATGGATGATGGTGCCTTCTTCGTACCCGGTGCTCGTCTTGCTCACGCCGGTGTGAACCTTGACGTGGATGTGGTCTGCGCGACCAGTGTAGAATCCTGGGAAGATCGTCGTGAACGTTGCGTTACCGTCCTCGTCAGTGATCTGCATTCCGCGCAAGAACGTGGAGTCATCGACGTTGGCCTGGCTATCGCTCAGGTAGTGCGAGTAGCGGCCCAGCGCATCACAGTGCCAGATCTCGATGCCAATGTCTTCGATTGGCTCGCATGTGGTAGCATTAATCACTTGCAAGGTCAGGTCGAGCTGGACTCCGACAATGTCTTCGCGAATATCGCTGCGCACCTCAGTCTGGCTGTACCAGTATGGGCCTTCGGTCAGCTCCGAGTGCATGACGCAAGTTGCCTCAAGCTTCCTGTTGCGGGCCTCACAGGCGCTCATCAAAGTGCGATGAGCCAAGCTGCGGTGAGCCAGGTTGCGCTCGTGCAAGTGGGAGGCGTCATCGCTCGCATCAGCCTTCACCGAGGCCACGCACGCAAGCGCTGCGACAGCTGCGAGAACCTTCATTCTGACTTCTTATTCACTGCTTTGAGACCGCGTTCCAAGTTCTCACGTTCTTGCAATTCGGTTTGTTTGCTCGTGGCTTTTGGGTTTTGGTTGCGTTCTCGGAATGACCGACGCAGATGCATCAACTCTATCGCACTGGCTCTGCTTGTACAAGAGAGAAAAGCTAACCAAGGAGTTATATGTAATTTGCAGAGGAGGCTTGAAAAATTATGCCTTTTGCTTTGTAATACCAGCTACATGGACTGCCTTTTTTCACTAAAAGAGGGCGAGGGAGAAGGAGATCTCTCGCTGTGTGTGTGTGGACCCGGTGGAAGGGCCATGTGTCCTTCGCTCTCTTACAAACAAACTCACAACAGTTCCCACCCCTCACGCGCGACCACAGTTTGCCCAAACCCTTCTGTGCCACAATACTCCTAGCCGCCAAGCCAATACCTGTACTTGGACTTGGAAGCGACGATGATCCTTTTTGCTGCTCCCTCTCTCCCCTCCCCAACCCGGACTCGAGTGCACGTAAGAAAAGTGTGATGTGATCCACATGTGATCATCAGCATTTAGAAGGAGAGTCCAAGGCGTGATAAGCGCGTGATAAGCTTGTTCGCGGAAAGAAAGCAAGGAAGAAAGCTAATGCTCATACCAAGTTCCAAACAAAGCAGGAAAAGCAGGATTCGTTTTCCGCTTCCCCGGCCTAACCCAATGTTGAAGGAGTTGAGAGCGAACCCGAGACATCTTAAAGTTAACAATTAAGTGACAATATCTCCGGTCTGAGGGATGCAGTTGTTCGTCCTCGCATACGGACACTCTCGGCGGCGGCCCGGGGCGTGACCCCTTGCAGAATTAGAACTCGGCAAGGATACCACTATCGAGCCGCGTGCACTACAATTCACAGAATCTGTGCTAACGTGCAAGTACGTGTAGACAGACACAGTCACATTGCACATCCACTCAGTCACACGACAGAATGGAAACGAACGCAGCTACGCGCTAGCCTAATCCTGCATAGCCCTTGTCCGAAGGACAAAGGGACTTCTACCGCAGTGCTGAAGAGTGCTAGTGCCCGACGAGTAACTTCGTCTATGGAGCTCGCTAAGGCCAGTGGACCGCTGCTGAGATAGGAAAGGCGAAGTGTCCGGCATCCGGGTAATGAGCACTAGAAGTTTGCGGTATGCAGTACGCCTAATGTCTCCTACCCGTACCTCTGTGAAATTGTTACTCTGCTAGGGTACCTATCTGTGTGACATTGACTGAAGATGATTGCCATGAACGAGGCGATGATGAGCGAGGGAGTCGAGCAAAGGACGGGAGAAGTGGACTCGAGAAATGATGGATGGATGCATACATAGGTAAGAAGTGAGCCAGTGGCACTCAGCACTCACCGACAGTCAGCACAGTCAGCACCGCCAGCAGGGTGAGCGGGGGAGTGAGTTGAGAATGGACCGTGTTTGTTTGTTTGTTTCATCGATTGTATAGATAGAAGATATAGATGTGGCTTATTTCGGATCCGGGCGTTTATCCATTCGCGAATTGACTGACAGTGCGCGCGCTCGGGAAAGCAGGATTTAGAGTTCGGTCAGTTCGGAAGAGTTGGTGTGTCAATACGGGTGCGGATATATATTTATGCTGGAAGGCTGCGACAGAAGCTGGTGTACTGGTACTACGCGTCGTATGCACTGCTGCACTGCCTTCAGGTTCGCTGGCCTCAGTAAAAGCCAAGACAGCCTCCACCTCTGTATTCTCAAAACTTGAAAAGAAATTAAAAAAAAAGTAAGGTCAGATTCAGAATTCGGAATTCAGAGTTCAAAATCTTGACCTTCTCCGAAAAAGATGGATTCGTGACTCTGGTCTGGGCACAGTCTGTAGATACGAAGTTGTGTGCCGGTACGAGAACTGATATTGAATACCAGAAGTGCATTTGGATGCAGCGGTATTAGCCCGCGTGGTGATTTGAAATGGCCTTTGTGCCACTTAGCGTGGGCATCCCCGTGTGTCGGGGTTTTCCTCAGAGAGTCAAGGAGAGCAGGAGATCTGAACTCTGAAAGCTTCCATTGCTCTCCGGCCTTTTTTGGGCTCTCTTAGAAGCCTAAGACCTAATTTAGGCGTCGCAGCTCGGAATGGGCAGACATGCACAAAGGAAGGTCCCGATTTGAGGTCGGAGCTGGCTGGACTGATGTGAAATGACAGTATGCTCACTCCTTCTCAGCTGTAAATGTTCTGAATGGATTTTCATCAACCACCTTTCATTCAATCCGATGATGAAAGTTCTACCATAACATGCCAGCCTCCCTCCCCCCTTCCCCCCTCCGCAAGATTTAAAAAAGCAGGTCTTACAGATGATACTGCCTAACAAAGGACATCATTGGAGCACTACACTAGTACTGACAGTACCAAGCAAAGCACAGAGAGCAAAGATAAAGAGAAAGATAAAGAGAAAGATAAACAAAGCACACAAATCATACAAAATCACACAAAGCAGCGTGGGAGTTTGCAGGGTCTTGAACATACTCTCGACAGTCGGAACGAGATTAGGAAAGGCTAATCCTCTCGACAGAGCTATTACTACTCTTTATAAATAGCTCTAGATTAAGGAGGAACGCTATCCTGTCTTAATTGTGTTCTACCAGCATCAGGTTTTCTAAGCTTTACCTTATCAATATCTGTAAGTCTTATTAATCATAACAGTATCTGTAAGAACGACATTGACTAAGCGTTCCGCAGGACGTAAAGGAGTATAGCCTAAACAAACTCTATCGGAAGGTAGGGTGCTCATGGAAAGTGTGAATGAGGAAAGAAAAGGAATGGAATCAAAGCAAACAATGAGCTCCTGGACGAAAGAAGATTGAAAAAACTTTGACTTGTGAATTCTTTAAGATTGATACTCTCTCGAAGTCTCTGCTATTTCTGGGTCACGAGTGTGTTGTGCAATATATTTCATCTCAGAAATGAGCTGACCACTTCGTCCTTAATTGTCCGGTTGTTCTTCGCAGCCGGGCCTTTAAAACAGTGCTCTTGAGGTTGCGCACAAAAGTACCAATACGACCAAGCATGGCGAGCTCAGAGACGCAGCGTTAGGCACAAACGTGGGGCCGTAGGTGGTGACTTTGCTATCATCCTCATCATCATCATCATCATCATCATCATCATCATCATCCCCAGTTTCTTCGTATTCTTCGTCATCATCATCATCATCATCATCATCATCACCATTGTGTCCGCGGCTTGTTGGCGCCTTGGTCTCTTCACTGTCGACTGGCACTGGAGTTGGTCGGTCAGTGGAATCAACAGGAGATGCCGTAGGCTGCGAAGGTTGAGTAGATGGACGAGGGGTGGTTGATGGAGTGCTTGAAGTAGTTGGTGTTGGGCCACCGCCGCCACCGCCGCCACCGCCGCCAACTGGTCCGTCGACACCAACATCATGACCCTCGAGGACGATGACAGTCGCGTATCCAACCATGCCTGCGGAGAGACCAGCGCCTTCAGTCTTCTCGCGAAGATCCACCACAATGTTGTCTCCGTCAGTCACAGAGTTGAAGTGCATGTCAGTGGTCAGGTACGTGCGAGTTTGAGTCGTGGAGGTGTATGGTGCGTTGTTGGAGGTGATGTACGTGGTGATCTCGTCAGAAGGAAACAGCTGTCCAACATGGATGATGGTGCCTTCTTCGTACCCGGTGCTCGTCTTGCTCACGCCGGTGTGAACCTTGACGTGGATGTGGTCTGCGCGACCAGTGTAAAATCCTGGGAAGATCGTCGTGAACGTTACGTTACCGTCCTCGTCAGTGATCTGCATTCCGCGCAAGAACGTGGAGTCATCGACGT
>BLSF01000021.1:569196-587767 GCA_012862575.1 Parietichytrium sp. I65-24A
ATTGAATCCTGCTGCTTTTACAAGAGAACTTGCATTGTCTTTTGACATACCCCCCAGTGTAATCCGCTGAGACTTGGCCACAGCTTGTTGCCATAGCTTGCAGACCGCGCCAAGCTTTGTTCTCGCAGTAGCGTGATCAAAGTAGGCTGCGACCTGAGGCATGATCATCACCATAATGTCCTTTTGCTCAGAGCTCAATATCATTCGTATGTAAATGGGTTGGTTCGCAAGCTTTGAAGCTTTACGCTTTTCCCGCCTTCTTCGCTTTCTTTCAGTTTGCAAACGCTCGAGCCACGCGTATTCACCTAAAATCTCTACACTTCCCATCGCTTCGGCCTCTCGGTGCTTGCTCGTCCCTTCGCCGCCGCCTCTTTTGCCGAGGACCAGGATGTCTAGATCCTTCACGACGCTGTCGCGGACATCGTAGCCGGCTTGGCGCGCCGCCTGCTCAATATTCGGACGCATGCCGGTCAGAAAAGTACCCGCGAACACCACCACTTGCCCAGTGCCTGGCTGCGACGACGAGGCACCACGCATCATTTCCTCAGCTCGTAGTTGCACTTCTCTACTCTGACTCTCTGTCTGTCTCCTTGTCTGTTTGTCTCTCTGTTTGTGAACGCACCCAGTCTCAAGTCGAAACTGAGAACCGGCACGCACCACCCACCGCTGCGATGAAGGGAGCAAAAGGTACTGTAAAAGCAAGTGGCTCTTGATGCGTTTTTCCAATCTCGGCCGGTAACTGAAAAGCCATGCACAGGATGTGCAGAAGGAAGAGTATTAGTGACGACATAATACACTCAGTAAAGAAAGAAATGGGGTTGTGGTCCTTCCAATGACAAAACTAATGAGGGTTAGAACCTGTGTGTACTTGCAAGCAGTCTTAAGAAGGGTATGGAATTGTTACACCGACTAGCTGAATTGTACCACATTTGCCAGTTCTCGATATGTTCTGGATTGTTCTGGGGACGTTTCTGTGGTTCTTGCATGTTCTTGGGATACGAACGAAATTTGCGTCTCAGGGGCTACTGCTTTGTGTCGGTTCTAAATCCTGAAAGGTATGCTGCTTTGTTGACGGCCCAGGCGTATTTTTGTTTGTTCTCTTGGTTCCGACTTTGCATCCGAGCGAGTTGATTTCGTTTGACATCCGGAAGAGCAGCCTTTTCTATGGCTCTTGTGGCAAACATTGCGCTTTCTTGTAGCGTGGTGTAAAGCGGCCTTGCGAGGTGAATCTGGTCCAGCGTCTCCGACCTGGAAAGCATGACGAGCCAGGCACCCGCGCTGACCTTGCCGTCGAGCAAAATGGAAAGATCAATGATGACTTTCTGAGGGTTGCGTATTGTTGCGCACTGGACCATATAGTCGGCCTTCGTATTAGCAAGGAAGGCTTTCTTGTAACCGTATCGAATACATGTGATGCTGTCTTCAAGCTCGAAAGCTTTGGTCCGCTTTCGAAAGAGGTTCACGCAGTTGGGAGGCAAGCCATCGATTTGAACTGGCTTTGAGGCTCTCGAGTGAGCAAGTGAGGAATCGTCTGCCGCAGTTTTTAGGAGCAGCTGCTTGTTTGCGCAAGAACAAGATCAACGAGTTAAAGCGTCGAGATTGCAAGTGCGTGACGCAGGCAGGAGAACAGGTTCTCAAAGCAGGTACAAAATTAATGCTTAGCCGTTAAACGAATATATAAAAACAAAACGACGGCACACCCAGATAAAAAGGCCAGGATGGCCATCATTTGGATCAATGGGCGATCGTTCACGATGGTGTAATGATAGTAGTCCTCTTCATTTTCTTCTTCGGGACTAGCCTCTTCAGGCCGAACCTCTTCAGGTCTTCTCTTTAATGACTCTTTCAACATCTCGTTTGGGGTCTGCTGGACTTGCTGTTTGCTGCAGTGTGATTTGTATTCAGTCCGTCTGCTTGGACTTTGTTTGATTGTGGAAAACCCGTTTCTCTTGAGCTCGAATTTTTCCTTACCTTTTTAGCTCAAGAACAAGAGGACGTGGAATCGCGATGAATCGGCTACGATCCAAATTTTCGACGTGTTCTACACACANGAATTTTCGACGTGTTCTACACACAACAAGTTCTAGGCCTTGACCGACCAACGCACCTCCAGCGCCCTGCCCGTCTTCGCCATCTTGGACGGAACTAACGTCGCTTAACCACCTCTCCGAGTCAGGACTACCAAGGGGCATGCTCCTTGGGACCTCCATATTCGACGAGACTTTACGCCAGATTCGTTGACATCCTTGTGAGTCTTGTGAGTCGCAGCTGGGAGCTCTTGCGCCGGGTCCTGTGCGTGGACAATTTCCTACGATCATAGGACCGTGACTTCATCGACTAGTAAGGCATCTCAGATAATGTCAATCAAGATCAAGAGTACCTGTAGTATGTGATACCTTACGGCAGCTTTATTCCTCTCCGTAGAATGCAACGTACAGAGCAATAGCTTCGCTGTACAGTTTTCACTTGCTGGGGGATTAGCAAATGCTGTCTCATTTTTATCCGTCCAGATCGCAAACGCGTTTTCGTATTTCGCAAACTGAGCCACGAAGTGCAGCGTAAACAAACCCTTTCGGAAGTTGGGGTGTTCCTGCATTTTCTAGTGTGCTCGTCAAACGACAAATAATGGTAGCGTTCATACATACAGTAGCGACGAACTCGCTCTTCTTCCTGTCGCTCCTGCTGCTATTGGCGAGATGGTGATGAACGTTACCGTTGACATATGTTGACATGATGAAAGCCACGCTTTGTCACTGGTTCCCTGGCTTGGTCGAGTACAGGAGACATCTGAGTGATTGTGCGTACCAGGTACTTCGCACAAGCGAGTCAATTCACGCTTAGGCAATCGTGGTTTTTATACTTACTCTAACGGTAAACTAACCTTCGAAACCCGTTCGGTTGGGATTGTTGACTCAAGTTGGGAGGCTTGAAGTTCTTTTTGTGTATGCCTACTGGCGCCATGATTATATGTATCGCTGCGGATAGAGAAAAGCGCATACTGCGATGGTGTCGACTTCGACCTCGGAACTACAGGGCTCCGTTTTGCTGAATCCTTGGAATAAATTGGAGGGAAGGCTTAGGTGCCTTAAGTAGTAGAAGACAATGTGGAAAAGGCGAAGAAAAGCAGAAGCAAGAGCATTGTCGGGAGAATGCGCAAAAAGGTGTGCCGGATTTACCACGTCCCCGTCTACCTTAGAACCCGGTGAACGTCTGTTTTGTGCTACTGATTGTCCCGCTGTAGTGATGGTACGTTGACCTGCGTTCTGTATGATATGTATGAAACTTGCTTTCCAACGGGTCATCAGGTTCATGGGAGTGCAGACTTGCATGTCCATTGGAGCCCTCCGCACGCTCTGATGGTTAAACATGCTTCTTTTCTGTGTCGCGATTGTTTTTCATGGGACAAATCAATTTGATTCCAACACGTTTACTTTTCTGTCATGGTCAAGGATAGTTCATGGCATTCTGCGGTACGGCGTTACTTCTAGCAAACCGGTCTTCATAGGGCCTGCTGAGAGTCACTAAATGTCACCAACCAGAGTACACTTCCTCGCATGTCCATTTTCGCCCTCCGCACGCTCTGATAGTTAAACTTGCTTCTTTTCTAGGTCGCGATTGTTTTTCATGGGATTTCAACAGGCTTACTTTTCCGTCCTGACATGTAAGTTCGAGGATGGTTCATCCAAACGATACTGCGGTATGGCGTTACTTCTAGCAAACCGGTCTTCATAGGACGTGCTGGGAATCACTTACCAGCGTACACCTCCTCACTAAGAATTTTCCCTCCGCGATGTCTGCGAACTAAAAACATGGCTAGCATCAGCATCAAGCAAAATGACCGCCTTAAGATCCTTGGGGACTTTCCGTTCAAAGGTGTTCAAAGACACTTTCTCTCTGCCAGTAGCCACCCTCACTGGCAGGAAGCTCAATGCAAGCAGAGGGTTTGTTTGCCCAGAACAGGAAGCTTACCTTCACGAGGCCAAACCTCAAAGAAGTAGGAAGAGAGCACAATTATTAGCCTGTTTGCAACACGCCAACCCCTAGTCATCGTCCAAGATGGTCGGTCTCCCAAAAAATCTACAGAGTGACAACAACTTCTCTGTTGGGGGCGTTGACTAGAAAGAATGAACAAGACCAGATGTTCGCTTCTTGCTGCTAAATTTGCAAGCTTCCTAGCTCTCCGCAGATTAAAAAAAAATAAATGAAACAGTCGGAGCGCATCAATACATCTGTTTAAGGATTACTGTTGCCAATTCCCTTATTGAGCTCTACTGGTTCCAAAAGCATGGCTCAAGCTCTCAAGCTCGCAGTGGACAAACACGCGCAAGCTTTCTTTGCAAGCTCGACATGTACTGAGAGCTTCATCACCGACGGCTAGCTCGGCACCAGACTCGAACTCGCGCACAAAGACTTCCATTTCACGTGGTCTCACTCTTTCACTGGAGGTCACCTCACTGAGGCCAGACCCGATAAATCATTCTCTGCTTGTCAACGGTCAGACTCAGACTCAGCTTCTTCCCTGCCTCGCTCAGCCGCAGACCACCATCAGTGCGCCATGACGAGGATGTTCCTTCGGAATATCCATGTCCCTTCGCAAACGAGTCAAGTCTCCGAGCTGAGTCCAGGGTCGCAACCGGGAATCAATAGTCTGACATCCCATGTAGGACCATGTAGGCATGCCTCCGAGTCCTTAATGCCGCACAAGAGGGTGTTAACGATACATTAGCTTCCATTAAATTTACGTTATCAAAGTATAATACTTTGGCCGGGCGAGTATCAAGGTCCAAAGTCTTTTCTCGTTGGGTTTCGTGACTCGATTAATTTCGAGTCTCTACCGCTTGCACTCGCAAGCTTTTTTCGAAGGTAAAGAGAAGGAGGATGGAAGTCAAGTCAATTTTTTCCGAAGTACCCGCAGAACCTAGCTAATTTAATGCAAAGGTTTTTAAAGCAGAACTTTTCAAGAAGCTTCCCCGCTTTCCTGCCTTCGCATCAGGGCCAGGAGCTTAGAGGCGCGAACAACCAGTGTCATGCTCGTACAAGAATAGGTTAAGTTTGCTGCTCTGAAACAACGAGCAGATCTCGCGCCTCTGAGCACTGCCGCAATCTCTGACCCTAAGGCAAAGCTCCGGCCGTGGCGCCTCAGAAGACGCACTCTTGGCATGCTCCTGCCTCAAGAAGCACATTACCTTTACGCTATCGCAGTCGTCTGAAATTCCTTTGACCAGACTCAATTCTCCAGCCTCCAGCAGAGCCACCGGCGGAAAAAAATGACAGAATCAAGCTCCTCATCGGATAGTGCAGAATGATCAAGCAGCTAAGAACACGCTTGTGCAAGCGCCGCGACAGCCACAACGTTGCGACACGCCTCCTTCAGATCCATACTTTGCAAGCTTCCAAGAGGGAGGACACGGCCACTGTTCACAGGCAGTTAAGTAGTGCTGCCAAACGATATCGACAGTACAAAGACTCTTGACCTCCTTTTGCTGTCGCTGCTGAGATAGCCCCGTCAAGTAAATTCTCACACAGCCGGGCACAGAACGTCAAACCCCCTCTCCCTAATAACACTTGAGCAAGAACCAGAGACAATGGCGCACGTTCTCTTGAGCTACTCCGAGGAGCTGCAAACCATTGTTCCTGCACAGGCGCCGTGGGAGGACGAGTGCGAAATCGTGGCGCCAGTACAGGTCCTGCCGTAAATTATTTAACCGGCAGCAGATGCTTTACGAGCAGGAGGTCAAAGCAGCAAGTCCAGTGCTCTCGGGTTGGTTACAGTAAAAAGCTTGATCCGAAGCAACTGGACTCGCAGAATGTCGGAAAGTATTTACCTCCTTCGACTGGAGCAGATGATAAGCACATCAAGAGCCTTGCGCAGCCATCGATCTCCGAAATAGATATTCGAAATAGCAAAGCCGATCTCCTTCAACAAACTCCCTCCACTTCCAACCTCCAACAAAGCCGCCTCCACAAGGCACAGACAGAGTTGAGCCAAGCAAGCTGGAGGAAAGAAATGACCTTTTGTTGCATGCTGTAGAGTAATTGCTCGCCAAGGATTTCCGAGTCTTTTGATCTCCTTCTGCTATCTCGCTGCAGAGGTGAGACAGCGCACGTTCCAACACACAGCCAACCAACTGCTTCACCCCGCAGCTGACAGACAATATCGAACCCATTGAGTTAAATCTCTGCAGCGGCGCACAGGACGTCAAAGCCGTATGCCCTGGAAGCAAGAGTAAAAAGCAGTAGCACTCGATCCTCTTAGATGCGAGGCGCTGCAACGCTTGGTCCCGCGCAGGCAGGCGCCGCCGGGAATAGCAACGCCGGTCTAGGCTATGACGCCATTGCCAACATTACTGCAACGTAACAACAAGGACAACAGCTGACGCCACCGTGTCCTCCGAAACAGCAAAACCAGCCAATCAACTGCGCCCATCGGCCGGAGCACACGCTACACTCGACCCCGCCAGTCATCATGAGCTGGGTCGCCTTAGAGCGCGCTGCGTGCGTTAGGTTAGGCCAGCTTGCCCAAACGCGGCATGCGGTGCGACACGGGGTCCGTCGCGGGATCTTCGCCGCCGCTGCTGCTGCTGCTGCAGCCGCTGGGGCTACTGGGGCTGCTGTAGCGCAGGAGGGCGCGGTACACGGTTATAGCGAGGAAAGTGTCGCCAGCGGTGGTCAGCGGCTTCGAGGAGCGGAGACTGACCTCGAGCGGGAGCAGCAAGCCCACGGCGGCGTCGCCCACCAGCAGCATGTCGACATTCACGGTCTGGACAATGGTGGCGTCCAGCTCGGACAGGGACCGGATCGCGTGCGAGAGGAGATCGTCCACGCCCGCGCGCTGCGGCGGCGGCAAAGTTGCTCCCGCTATCGCTATCGCTGTTGCTCCCGTTGCTGCTGCCGCCTTGGCTGGTAGAAGAGGCCACCAGGTTGCCTCTCCGCGCCTCGCGGTTCAGGAGCCGGAGCAATATCGAGTAGACCTTGAACCCTTCCAGATCCTGCTCCCCGGAGCCGGAGCCCAGTCACACCTGCTTGTTGCCGCCCTCCTCCGCGCGCCACTGAAGTCACTGGAGGTTCAGCGGGTTGCCGTCAGCCGCGGCCCCGTTAGCGGTTCCGTCAGCGGTATCGCACCAGATCCAGGCGGCCAAGTCCCACGCCACACCCTTGCTCGGGCTGTCTCCCCTCGAATTTCCTCTGCGCGCTCTGCACGGGACCGTTCTTGTGCGACTGGGCGGCGCCGTCCAGGCAAAACACGAGCGGCAGGTCGCTCACGAGGGGCGCAAAATGCCGAAAATTAGTACCAGCCCCAGCCCCAGCCCCAGCCCCGAGAAGTTAATATACACATGAAGAGCTGGTTGCGCCGCCATCAATCTCCAAATCGGCATATTCGTTCTCCTTTTGCAAAGTCTCTCCTCCTCCAACTTCCAACGAAGTCAGCGCCGCAAGCCGCTGAGGGAGTCAAGCCCCTCGTAAAACATTGCAGAATGCTCAAATTCCCGACACCGTGCTTCTGCATGTGCCGCAGCCACTACGACGTTGCCCCGCCCCGCCTTGAGATCTATGCTTCCTCGTTGATGAGGTGAGACAGCGAACAATTCAACTTGGCCGGGATCAGTTCTTTGTTCGTCAAGTGCGTCGAGGCTAGTGTCAGACTCGTGCTTGTTCACTCATCTTGACTGCCTGTGAGAAAGGTTCTTTCAGACTGAATCCCGACTGGTTTTGAAAGGCTACACTGTAATGTTTATTTACTTTGGGAATTTGTGGTTGGGAATAATTTTGTCGAGTCAGCAAGGTTGGTCTCGCCTAATGTTCGCAGAGGTTCAGGTCTCGCAAGTTCCAGCTCTGCTTATGGAACTTGCGCTCGTTCATCAGCTCCAGACGATACGCGAGCGCCTCCTCGCGCGAATAGAACGCCCCGCCGCTCTGGTCCGCCACCTCTTGCGTGGACACAACCCTCTTCTTTGGGTCCACAACAAAAAACACAACAATCCGTCTCTTTGCCGGCGACTGTGATGAGTTGGTCATCGTGAGTACACGGTGAATGTGCGAGTTCGGAAACACGATCATGCGGCCAGCCGGAGTTTCCAGTTGTCCCAGTGGGACCAGGTTACTCGCAAAGACGCGATGTGAGGGTTCATCATGGTCCTGATATATCCTCCGGAGTGCCAACTCCTTTTCGTATGGCGTGAACTTGCGCTTGAACTGGATCTGGCCCCCTTGGATCTCTTCCGAGCGGTCCAGCACCATCAAACAAGTTGCAGCAATACGCTCATGGCTCATGCCTTCCACGTGCCACACTCCACTGTACGTCTCGCCGGGTGCCAGTTCATAGTCGACGATCTTGGTGATCACCTGTAGGGACGTCCCAGCGAGGCTTTCTGGTGGAGGGCAGTATGAATTACCCGAGGGCTTTTCCTCATCGTCACTGTAATCATCTTCCTCGGACTCTTCGTCGCCTTCGCTTCCACTATATTCGTCGAGGCCCCCGTAGGAGTATAAGTTTGGAACCTCAGACGCATTGATTCGACGAAAATGCTTGATGTAGCCCAGCTCCGCCTCCAGCATTGGAATAAAGTGCTGGAACAGACCAGCAAGATTCTCATACAGAGCTTCAAATTCGCTGCGCGGGGTCAAGTTGTTGATGTAATTACGAATGGATACGCGCTTGCATTCCGAAATATCAAAATACGCTGGCAGCCACTGGAACCGACTCGTCTCGAACGGCCTACCCCACATATCCTTGTCGTCCTCTTTGAATTCTGGAATCGCCTTGAGGTCCTCGGACGGTGCAAACGGACTCACTCCGCGGATAAAGCTGAACAGCGCCGGGTGAACATGGTCGCGCACTTTATTGTCGCTTCCAGGGTGGTAGTCTGCTGGGCGAATGGTCGCGAGCCGGTCGACCTGTTTGTTGAGCGCGTCCATGAGGTTGTCATGACAGCGACCGTCGTACCACACAACCCCTTCCCGAATCGGTGCGGCAAGAAGTTCCATGAATACAAACGGAGTTGTATCAGATTCTGGCAGAGGTTCAAAGCAATAGTAGAACTCCTCTTCGTCCCCATACTGGTCCTTTTCAATTAAATGGCGCACCCGGGCGCGAAAGAATTGAACATCTTCTGAGATCAGCAAAGCGGTATACCGTTGTGTTTTCAATTGTTCCACGAGTCTTTTACACTCGCTCTCGCCATCGAAATCTAGTTCCTCGACTTCAGATTCTGGCATCAGCAAATCAAGGGGAAGTTGAACTGTGTCCCCCTGACACATGTGCATGCCACCTTCCCGAAACACAATATTTTTGTCAATGAGAAAGTCAAGATCCATCACCCACCAGCGTTTATGCACGCGAACGACCTCAGCTGCAATCGGTACATCGATAGCGACATCTCTATTGTCTCTCATAGGTCTGTACGTAGTTCCAAGAGCCTCCTTCAGACCTTCTGGGGAGGGGCCAAGTCGTGTGCCTTCCTTGTACTCTCTGTTGTATGAATTGAATCCTGCTGCTTTTACAAGAGAACTTGCATTGTCCTTTGACATACCCCCCAGTGTAATCCGCTGAGACTTGGCCACAGCTTGTTGCCATAGCTTGCAGACCGCGCCAAGCTTTGCTCTCGCAGTAGCGTGATCAAAGTAGGCTGCGACTTGAGGCATGATCATCACCATAATGTCCTTTTGCTCAGAGCTCAATATCATTCGTATGTAAATGGGTTGGCTCGCAAGCTTTAAAGCTTTACGCTCTTCACGCTTTCTTTCCCTTTCCAAACGCTTGAGCCATCCGCATTCACTGAAAAACTCTACACTTCCCATCGCTTTGGCCTTTCGGTGCTTGCTCGTCCCTACGCCGTCGCCCTTGTTGCCGAAGACCAGGATGTCTAGATCCTTCACGACGCTGTCGCGGACATCGTAGCCGGCTTGGCGCGCCGCCTGCTCAATATTCGGACGCTTGTCGGTCAGAAAAGTACCCGTGAACACCACCACTCGCCCAGAGCCTGCAGCGACTGCGACTTCGGCCTCGGAACCACTTGCTTCGGGTTGTGCTTTCGCCTTGGAAGTTTTAGACTTGGGCTCGGCCTTTGCCTTGGCCGCTTTAGCCCCTGGAGCTTCCGCTCCAGTCGCACCCATGCGCTCAAACCACTCGCCTTCGTCAATGATTTCCACGCTTCCCATCTCCTCGGCCTTTTGGTGCTTGCTCGATCCTTCGCCGTCGCCTTTGCCACCGAGGACCAGGATATTCAGGTTCTTCACCACGCTGCTGCGGACATCATAGCCAGCTTCGCGAGCCGCCTGCTCGATATTCGGACGCTTATCAGCCAGAAAAGTACCCGTGAACACTACCACTCGCCCAGAGCCTGCAGAGACGGTCGCTTTGGTCTTGGACTCAGCCTTTGTCGCTTTGGCCTTGGACTCAACCTTTGCCTTGGAGGTTTTGGCCTTCTTGGCCTTTGGCGCTTCGGCTCCGGTCGCACCCATGCGCTCAAGCCACTCGTCTTCGTCAATGATTTCCACGCTTCCCATCTCCTCGGCCTTTTGGTGCTTGCTCGATCCTTCGCCGTCGCCTTTGCCACCGAGGACCAGAATATTCAGGTTCTTCACCACGCTACTGCGGACATCATAGCCAGCTTCGCGAGCCGCCTGCTCGATGTTCGGACGCTTATCGGTCAGAAAAGTACCCGTGAACACCACCACTTGCCCAGAGCCTGCAGAGACGGTCGCTTTGGCCTTGGACTCAGCCTTTGTCGCTTTGGCCTTGGACTCAACCTTTGCCTTGGAGGTTTTGGCCTTCTTGGCCTTTGGCGCTTCGGCTCCGGTCGCACCCATGCGCTCAAGCCACTCGTCCTCGTCAATGATCTCTACACTTCCCATCTCCTCGGCCTTTTGGTGCTTGCTCGATCCTTCGCCGTCGCCTTTGCCACCGAGGACCAGGATATTCAGGTTCTTCACCACGCTGCTGCGGACATCATAGCCAGCTTCGCGAGCCGCCTGCTCGATATTCGGACGCTTATCAGCCAGAAAAGTACCCGTGAACACCACCACTTGCCCAGTGCCTGGCTGCGACGACGAGGCGCCACGCTTCATTTCCTCAGCTCGTAGTTCCACTTCTCCACTCTGACTCTCTGTCTGTCTCCCTGTCTGTCTGTCTGTCTGTCTCTCTGTTTGTGAACGCACCCAGTCTCAAGTCGAAACTGAGAACCGGTACGCACCTCCCACCGCTGCGATGAAGGCAGCAAAAAGTACTGTAAAAGCAAGTGGCTCTTGATGCGTTTTCCCAATCTCGGCCGGCAACTCAAGAGCCATGCACAGGATGTGCAGAGGGAAGAGTATTAGTGACGACATAACACACACAGTAAAGCAAGAAATGGGCATGGTCGTGGTCCTTCTAATGACAAAACTAATGATGGTTAGAACCTGTGTGTACTTACAAGCAGTCTTAAGAAGGGTAAGGAATTGTTACAGCCGACTAGCTATCTGAATTGTGCCCCGATTTGCCAGTCCTCGATATGTCTTGCTCTTGCTCTCTCTTGGAGCCGTTGCTTTTGATTGGCGCTTTGCGTTTCTGTGGTTCTTGCGATACGATCGAAAATTGCGTCTCAGGGGCTGCTGCTATTGTGTCGGTTCTAAATCCTGAAAGGTATGCTGCTTTGTTGACAGCCCAGGCGTATTTTTGTTTGAACTCTTGGCTAGACCAGATTCACCTCGCAAGGCCACTTTACACCACGCCACAAGAACGTGCAATATTTGCTCCAAAAGCCATAGCAAAGGCTGCTCTTTCGGATGTCAAACAAAATGAACTCGCTCGGATGCAAAGTCGGAACGTCTCCGATCTGGAAAGCATGACGAGCCAAACACCCGCGTTGACCTTAGGTTAGGTTCTCACAGTGAAAAGAAGAATGTCCCGTGGCCTTGTCTAGATGCCCCAGCATGAGATAGAGCGCTTCCCTTTCAAAGTTTTCAATTGAGTTCTCAATTGATACATGAAATGTCCCACGAACAATGTGTCAACACATCAAAGTTGGAAAAGACCGTCACATGATGTGGGTGGCGGCTTGTGTGAAACAATCTCACATAAATTTTATTATTCTTGTTCTTGTTCATCAATCGCTTTTCAATAATCTCTTCTTCGTCAATTGTAAGCAAAGTTTTTGAATATATATACCTTCCGCTCGTTGAACTTTCCGCTGACAATTTCATTCCTAAGTCGATGTTTCACATAGGATGACTTCCGACGAAGAAAACACCAGCGCATAAAAGTTCGGATGATCCGCGTCGCACGTTTTCTTTGTAAATGAAGAGAGAGTTGAACGGGAAGCAACTCGACAACCATGGCGCGGAGTTCATTATTTTTCTCACGATGATTTTCCAAAATCTTTTGCAGACAGAGATCTGATAATGTGATCGGGCGCGGAGAGTACCGTTCTGAATTTTGAAAGCAATAAACCTTGTACTCTATGTCGCCAAATTTCTTGTCATTCCTGTCACCACCGCACAAAGTCAGAAACGGCAGACATCGCCGGATCAGCGCGGCGAGTTTGTTAATCATTTCGACTACTGGGGATTATCTTAGACTTTCAGCCTACTCGTTGGTACTCGTACTTCACTTTGATTTCTTTTCTCGAATGTCAGCAGAGCCCAAACCTCATCAGCGTTACGCCGTTCGCTGCCTCCTCCTCCTCCTCCCCCCCCCCCACAATCAATCAATCAATCAATTGAAGCGCGAGGGCGACGACGATGAATACCATCAACAACACAGACGATGCCTCGCCGCCACTATTGTTGCCGCTCCGTCCAAGCGATCATAACCCAAGTCAGCTCCGTTCCTGGCGAACCATGTCAGCGTCACTGATACGGGTTTGGAAGACGAATCACCAAACATCCTCGTTTTCACTGTGCCCAAGCATGTGTTACGATCATCCGCTTGTACGCGTACGTTGTGTACGTTGAATGGATTTTTCACTGTGGCACTTGTGGCACCACCCAAGAGGCCAACTATTACCAGGACATCCTACTCTCCTTTGCACAGATGTCCACTAAGCTGCTCTACACGGATCACCTCCAGGACGCTCAGACTCGAAACCCTCGCATTCGCATCTACATGGAATGCATAATACCTGCAACGACGATCCCCGAAACAGACACCACCCCTTACTTGATCAATGTGATCGGGATTCGGTTCATCTTGGACATTTATGATGGTAGGTTGGACGTAGATGCTGGTGTCGACAGTTTTTTTCAGGACAGCAAGTTATTGCAAAAAGATCCAACGGAAATTGGGGTCAGCCAAAGCGAAAGAATGGAAGCAGTACATCGAGACCTGTATTAGTGAAATATTGTAGCGATGAGACTAAATTGTAGCTACTATTTGACATACTAGTAACCAGGCCTTTGAACGATTGTGAAAGCTTACGTCATGGGATCGTCAGCAGCGAAACGTTGTGTATCAAACGTGGTCACTTTTACGAGCTTATGTACCTGTCTATAAACACTTATTCGAACGTGTCGATGACAGCACAAAATGGGATTGATTTCTGGAACGTTCCATGACACCAAAGGAAATAATTGTAATACGTAAACAAGTAAACAAGTAAACCGGTAATTCATTAAAAATTCAGAACATTTAAATTTAAAATTCATTGTGGAAATTCCCTTTCTTTTTAAAAAGGGTTTCTCTTGAGCGATTCACTCGCTCACTTGTTCACGAGCAAGCGAATCGTTCAAGAGGGTTTGCCTCAGCCCAGAGTTTTCGTGAGAAAGAAAGGAATGAGAAAGTTGAGACATGGAACACCAGAATTCAGAAGAATCTTGCTTAAATCATAGCTTCTCCTTTTATTTAGTCCTCATTCAAACAGAGAGGAAAAAAACCCTCTTTCGTATTGAACGAAAAAACCAAACACAATAGGTCAGTTTAATGAATGCCCGAATCTCTCTCTCTCCAGAAAAAAACATGCCTCAGGCTTTTCCGCTTTTGCCTATGAGCTGACCGTCTCGTGTTACGTGCTCCTGCTGCTGCGGTTGCTGCTCAGGTATTGTGTGCACTCGCAGTCAACACGCAACTGCGGCAAGTGTTCTGACGATCTGTACAAATCCCGCTCTCAGCCATTTCCAAAGAAAAGAAGGAAAAAAACTTCCCACGTGTCCGGACGGTGCGCCACTGCTTGCGCCTTTCGTCGACCATGTGGGAGATAAAAAATTCGAGAGCCAGAGACACCGCAACGAGATCTACCCAACTTTTTCACCTCGCCGGGAATCGGACAGATCTGGAAATCCCGTCATACCAACTCATCCGGATCCATCACGAGCCTCGTCCTCTTGTTCTTTGGTTCTCTGGTTCTTTGGTTCTTTGGTTCTTTGGTTCTTTGGTTCTGTGAGAGCTCGCCGGATAGCTTCAGACCAGTACACGCTGGCCGAAGACATGGTGCAACCCAAGAGCCTGTGCACCGAGTAAGCATGGCTCTGGCAGGCGTAGTTAGTATGATGAACTACTACTGCAAATGTAACGAGGAAGCCAGCAGAAGGCAGGCGCATCTCTCAAGCACGAAGAAGACCACCGAAGGCGGGCGCACTTTGGCTTGTTACATAGAAATGGAAGAAATGGAACACATACAGCTGCTAGCTAGTCGGCTATTCCATTCCAATTCCAAACCCTTCCACACCTTCCACTTGCTCTATGCACGCACACCCCACTAAGCAGGGGTTACAGATATTACAGATGCTCACTGTCGTTCGCTTCCACTGAAGCACGCACTTTCTGACCCGTGGGTTCTAGTAACCCCCATTAGTTCACTGGCTAATCAAACTTGACATTCTTGCTAACTCAGCTATAGTACTCAGTACACATACCACTGAGATTCTGGGGTTCCCCCCCAGGCTACCCCTCTTATTTTTTCCATAGTTGCTTTTTGATACACCAAACTATAGCGTTGACTATCATTTGAAAAAGACGGCACGAACACCGCAGACTGTGGCACTCCGACAAGAACACGCGGACACAGGGCAGGGCGCAGAGCAGTTCGCACAGTGGAGGTCATAGGTCTCGTTGTTCGCGATCGAAGCGTTCTAGAGGCTGACGCAACGGAGAAAGATGGGATGGTACGAGGACCACGAATTTTGTGGCGTCAAGTCGAGGTTGTGGTGTGTGAGCTCGTTGGGCGAAGGACTAAACGCTCTCGACCGAGAGGTGGCTGTGTTGTAAGTGAGGTGGCGCCAGCTTGGTGAAAGAGCCGGCCGAGTTGATTTCTGACGGTGCCGTTCCTTTCACGCACAGTTTTATTAATGGATACCTTTGGCAAGATGGAGCGATCAAGGTGGCCATGGCGCTCAATGGAAACAAAACGCTTCAACAGTTAGGGTAAGTCGTGCATGTGTTGAGTGTTGCTGACTACGTTGATGTACTTGTGGCTTTTTGACACCGGTTTGGTGAAAGAGACTTGTCTCTTGCAGAACTTTCTTGGACTTGGTGGCTGACGACTTCATGTCTTTTTGTATTGAAATAGTCTTTGGAGTAACGAAATTGGCGCTGAAGGAGTATCAGCGATCAGTCGCGCGTTGGAGAAGAACACTGCGCTGACCTCGTTGTAGTACGTGTGACTTTGACACCGGTTTGGTGACAATGTTTAGCACCCTACTAAACTTTCTCGGACTTGGTGGCTGACGATTTCATGTCTTTTGGTAATGAGATAGTCTCGGATGCAATAGTATTGGCGATGAAGGAGCATCAGCGATCGGCCGCGCGTTGGAGAAGAACACTGCGCTGACTACCTTGATGTACGTGTGACTTTGACACCGGTTTGGTTTCGTACCTTGCTTAACTTTCTTGGACTTGATGGCTGACGATTTCATGTCTTTTTGGAATGAAATAGTCTTCAATGGAATAAAATTGGCGCTGAAGGAGCATCAGCGATCGGTCGCGCGTTGGAGAAGAACACTGCGCTGACTACATTGGAGTAAGTGAGACTTTGACACCGGTTTGGTGAAAGAGATTTGTCACTTGCTGAACTTTCTTAAACTTGATGGCTGACGACTTAATGTCATTTTGTAATGAGATAGTCTCGGATGCAATAGTATTGGCGATGAAGGAGCATCAGCGATCGGTCGCGCGTTGGAGAAGAACACTGCGCTGACTACATTGGAGTACGTGTGACTTTGACACCGGTTTGGTGAGAAAGATTAGCCTCTTGCTGAACTTTCTCGGACTTGGTGGCTGACGATTTCATGTCTTTTTGGAATGAAATAGTCTTCACTGGAATAGAATTGGCGCTGAAGGAGCATCTGCGATCGGTCGCGCGTTGGAGAAGAACACTGCGCTGACTACATTGGAGTAAGTGAGACTTTGACACCGGTTTGGTGAAAAGAATGAGTCTCTTGCTAAACGTTCTCGGACTTGGTGGCTGACGACTTCATATCTCTTGGTAATGAAATAGTCTTTCTTGGAATGATATTGGCGATGAAGGAGCATCAGCGATCGGTCGCGCATTGGAGAAGAACACTGCGCTGACTACATTGGAGTACGTGTGACTTTGACACCGGTTTGGTGAGAAAGTTAGTGCTTTGCTAAACTTTCCTGGATTTAGTGGCTGACGACTTCGTGTCTTTTTGTACTGAGATAGTCTTCAATCTAATAAAATTGGCGCTGAAGGAGGATCAGCGATCGGTCGCGCGTTGGAGAAGAACACTGCGCTGACTGAATTGGAGTACGTCTGACTTTCACACCGGTTTGGTGAAAATGTTTCGCACCTTGCTACAACTTGCTTGTTCTTGGTGGCTGACGATATCGTGTCATCTTGTGATGAAATAGTCTTAGCAGCGATTGGGGGAACCATAACAATATTGGTGATGAAGGAGCATCAGCGATCGGTCGCGCGTTGGAGAAGAACACTGCGCTGACTAAACTGAAGTACGTGTGCCTTTGGCACTGGGTTGTTGAAAAAGTATCTTGCTGAACTTTCTCGGACTTGGTGGCTGACGACTTCATGCCTTTTTGTAATGAAATAGTCTTCAAAAAAATAGAATTGGCGGTGAAGGAGCATCAGCGATCGGTCGCGCGTTGGAGAAGAACACTGCGCTGACCTCGTTGGAGTACGTGTGACATTGACATCGGTTTGAAAACGTTTTGTACCTTGATATACTTTCTCGGACTTGGTGGCTGACGATCTCATGTTTTTTGAATGAATCTGATCCGACCAACACGCTCGATTTAACCCTTCTCACAGGCTTTCGAGCAACAATATACGAGTGGACACCATAGACGCGATCAGAGCCAAGGTCGCGGAAAACAGGATGGCCGCGTGTGCAGACTCCGGACAAACCCTCTGAGGTATAAAAGTCCCTGATGGCAGCGATCGAGAATGATGACTTGCAGACTTGATGCCGCGCCAAGCTTCTGTTCGTTGGCGAGGGACGTGCAGACAAAACTTCCCTGTACCCCCAGATCCCTGTTTGGAATGTCACCAGATTTCACATCGAGTATCAACGGCGTCGATTCGAAAGTGGCCAACACTGCAGAACTAGCGCGAGCAAGGAATCGGCGAAACGAGCTCTAATCGCCAAGTTCACAACCTAACCTAACAAAGAAGGGTATCAACGACCAATCCTTGCATCTATACCGAAACACAAAATCATCAATGAGACCCTTACGGTGCAGTGCCCGTCCTGCAAGATGCTCTGCTGTGCTGCAAACTGTGGGCCGAACAGCAAACGTTTCAACATGCGGCCAACGTTCCTGGCTTGAGGGAAAGTGCAGGCAATTTCATTAGCTCTAACTCCGCAGCTGGCAGACAGAATCGAGCCCGCCAAATAAACTCTCCCGCAGCCGCACGCAGGACTCCAAAGCACCCGCTCCTTTTGAATCCGAGGCATGCAGTTGCTTACAGCATCAAAGCAAGCGAAGATGCGCGAGCTGTGCAGGTGTGCTGTCTGCTCCCTTTTGCGCGCTGTGCTGCAGATTCCTCACCACAAAAGATAGGGAGTCCTCGGCACATCACTGCCCATGAGACACCGAATCTGGTCCCCGAGGGCGACACCGGCGAGTTGACTCTTGCATCACAGGAAGACTGCGACTACAAAGATGCTTGCTTCCGCTTTCCTCCGCTGGACTCCGCTTGCCCTGTCTCCTTGTGCGTCCACAAAAGTCAATTTGGCACTGAGAGAGTACATTCTTTGTGTCAGCCATTCTAGTAATACTTGACATAGCATGCTTGCAAGAGCGACATTAAAAAACCTCCACTTGAAATCTCTGTCTGGGTTTCGAGAAAGCGAGAAAGGGCCTCAGCAGAAAGGTGTGCACCCTGCGTTTGAAGTCACAGGATGAGAACCATGTCATCTCCCTACGACGAGTTAAACAAGTTAATGAATAACGCAAGTGAGTCACCAAGACTCACGGACCTGATCACCAATGATACACAAGTCAATTTGCTTCGTCTCCACCGAGACAAGCCTCCTACGAAAAGCACTTCCGTAGACTACTCGCTGGCTCAACCAACACGCACGTTGGGAGCACCCGAACTCTCTCTGCACTCAAGTCACTCAGGACGAGAACAAGACGCAACCGCTTTCAACTTTGCTTTTCTTGCTTGCTTTAGTTCGGGGT